>JARQOC010000002.1:91241660-91463941 GCA_033576535.1 Allobates femoralis | reverse complement strand
AACCTGATCCTCCTTCCTACCAACTGGCTGAGTGCACGTCCACGGACATTACTGATCCCACACTTGGACACTCGGAAGTCCAGAAGTGTGTACCCATGGGTCAGTGGAGGTACATGGCAAATTCCCATTACAAAATTTAAATTCAGTTGTCATTTGTTGGTGGTGTGGTGAAGTCTGGCCCAATCCAACCCTTGTTCATCTTGATCTCAGTCAGCCTGTCAGCATTTTTAGTTGACAGGCGGTTGCGTTTATCAGTAATGATTCCACCTGCGGCACTGAAAACACGCTGTGACAAAATGCTAGCGGCAGGGCAGGCCAGGACTTCCAAGGCGTAGAGAGCCAATTCATGCCACGTGTCCAGCTTGGAGACCCAATAATTGTAAGGCACAGAGGAATCTCGCAGTACAGTTGTTAGATCGGCAAGGTACTCCTTCAGCATCTGACCAAACTTAGCATTTCTTGTGTCACTACCCCGCACCTCAGGGGCTGTGGTACGTGAGGGGCTGAGAAAACTGTCCCACCTCGTAAAGACTTTTCTCCCTACCTTTGGCGGATTGGACTTGTGACCCTCTCGGCCGTACGCCTTGATTGTCCACCGATTCCTGACCTATGCCGCTAGCGTTTTGGGAGGGGAATGATTTGCCTACTTCCGTGACTAAGGCCTTCTGGAACTGCTGCGTTTTGGCTGACCTCTCCGCCTCAGGAATGACAGACATAAAGTTCTCCTTGTACCGTGGGTCTAACAGTGTTGCCAACCAGTACAGATTGTCGGCCAAGATGTTCTGAACGCGAGGGTCACGAGGCAGGCAGCTTACCATAAAGTCAGCCATGTGCGCCAGACTCTTAACAGCCATCACTTTAGTATCCAGACCAACACGATGACTGAACATGCTGTCCTCCTCCTCCTCCTCCTCCTCATCTCCCCTGTCCTCTGGTCAGCCACACTGAATCGAGGGTATGACTGGTGTGCATGTCATATCCTCAATTTGGCCAGAGAGTTGCTCCATGTCTTCATCCTCCTCCTCCTCGTCATAGTCCTCCACTGCACGTTGTGATGAGATGAGGCTGGACTCTGTGTTTTCACACACACCCATTACTGTTTCTTGCTCCAAGTCATCGCGCTCGGCCTGCAATGCATCCTCTTTGTTTTTCAGCTGAGACCGTTTTAGAAGGCAGAGTAGTGGTATGGTGACGCTAATAATGGCGTCATCGCCGCTCACCATCTGGGTGGAGTCCTCAAAGTTTTGGAGGACGGTACATAGGTCGGACATCCATCTGCACTCCTCAGGTGTTATGTGTGGAGTTTGAAGCATTTCCCGACGGCTTAGGTGATGCAGGTAGTCAACAACTGCCCTCTTCTGCTCACATATCCTGACCAACATGTGCAGAGTTGAATTCCAACGCGTGGGGACATCACACACCAGTCTGTGGGCCATAAGACGCTAACGGCGCTGAAATCCGCCAAGGTCGGCTGAAGCAGCAGGTGACTTGCGAAAATGTGTAGACAGAAGGCGAACTTTTACCAGCAGTTCAGACAGCTCTGGGTATGACTTTAGAAACCTCTGAACCACCAGGTTGAGCACGTGGGCCACGCATGGAACATGCGTCAGCTGGCCTCGCCTCAAAGCTGCCACCAAGTTCTGTCCATTGTCACACACGACCTTTCCTGGCTTTAGGTTCAGAGGTGTGAGCCAGTGATCTGCCTGCTGTTTCAGAGCTGTCAACACCTCTTCTGCATTGTGGGGTTTGTCAACTATGCAGACTAGCTTCAGCACAGCCTGTTGCCGCTTCGCAGAGGCAGTGCTGCAGTGCTTCCAGCTTGGACTGGTGTGGAGGGTACAGTGGATGAGGATGAGCAGGAGGAGGAGGAGGAGGCTGAAGAGCATGACATTCCGGAGCTGTAGAGTGTCGGTGAAACCCTGACAGAGGTAGGGCCTGCTATCCTTGGTGTGGGAAGGACGTGTTCCGTCCCTCGATCAGACTGTGTCAGAGCCTCCACAATATTAACCCAGTGTTTTGTCAAGGAGATGTAGCGGCCTTGCCCACAAGCACTTGTCCACGTGTCTGTGGTTATACACTTCAGCCCCTGACCTTACCCCTGCGGTATTAAAGAACAGCAATGACTGTCTAGCTGCAGTTTCCAATATCATGTCCACTCTCTATTTGAAACTAAACCTTTCCAAAACTGAACTTCTTCTGCTCCCCCCATCCACTAACCTCCCTAAATCGGACATCTCTCTCTCAGTTTGTGGCACCACGATAATGCCTAGGCAGCAGGCTCGTTGTCTGGGTGTTATGTTTGACACCGATCGCTCCTTCTCCTCCCACACACAATGTCTCGTCCGCTCATGTCACTTACACTTGAACAATATCTCCAGAGTCCGTCCCTTTCTCACCCTGTAAACAACAAAAACCCTCACCGTGGCCCTAATCCATTACCGCCTTGACTATTGCAATTCTCTATTAAGCGGCCTCCCCCTCACCAGAGTTTCTCCTCTCCAGTGCATCCTTAATGCAGCAGCCATGATCACCCATCTGGCCAATCGTTACTCAGATGCCTCTGCTCTGTGCCAGTCATTGCACTGGCTGCCCGTATACTACAGCATCAAATTCAAATTGCTTCTTATCACCCACAAAGCTATTCACAGTGCAGCACCCCCCTACCTCTCCTCCCTCATCTCTGTCTATCACCCCACTCGCGCTCTACGTTCCTCAAATGACCTTCGACTGACATCGGTAATAATCCGATCCTCCCACTCCCGGCTCCAAGACTTCTTCAGAGCTGCACCAAACCTCTGGAATGCTTTACCAAAAGAAATCAGGACTATCCACAACTTGCATGGCTTCAGACGATCCCTAAAAACGTATCTTTTTAAGGCGGCCTATCATACTCCCTAATAGAAGTCCTTTGTACTGTAGATAGTGAATGGCCTATCCCTCTGGACATTACTCTTCTACAAACTCCACCAAACCAAAAAGGTCTACACAGACTGTATAATGACCATCCATGTAAGCTTAGTTCTATGCCCCATTTCCTCGAGATGCCTGGACCATCAGTGCAATAAGCCCCTGTACCTTGTGCAACCCCTATCCCGTTGTAGATTGTAAGCTCTTTTGAGCAGGGTCACCTTCATTTCTTGCTTTATTTTTTGTATTTTCTTTTTTACATTGATTCTATGCCTATTGTTTTGTATCCAATTATTCTACTGTATTTGTTCTCTACTGTAATTACTTACTGTATTATATTTTCTGTACTCTAACCCTACATTGTAAAGTGCTGCGTAATATGTTGGCGCTATATAAATAAAGCTGTATTATTATTATTATTATTATTCGGTGGACTTTGGCTGAAACAGCGTTGTTCAGGGCACGTGTGATGCTGTTGGACACGTGGTTATGCAATGCGGGGACGGCACATCTGGAGAAATAGTGGCGGCTGGGGACCGAGTAACGTGGGACAGCAGCCGCCATCAGGTCGCAGAATGCTTCCGTCTACACCAGCCGGAAAGGCAACATTTGTAGCGCAATGAGTCGCGAAATGTGATCATTCAGGACTGTGGCATGTGGGGCGTTGGCAGCGTATTTGCGCCTGCGTTCAAATGTTTGCTGAATGGATAATTGAACACTGCGCTGGGACAAGGACGTGCTTGATGGTGGTGTAATTTGTACGTGGGCAACTTCAGGTGCAGGGCCGGAGGCTTGTTCGCGGCCAGCATGGACAGGGGATTGGCTCGCACGCACAACAGGCAAAGACGTAGCAGTGACATCAGCAAGCACCGCTCCTCGACTCTGTTGTACTTTCCACAAAGTCGGGTGCTTGGCTGACATGTGCCTGATCATGCTGGTGGTGGTCAGGCTGCTACTTTTCGTACCCCTGCTGATGCTGGCATGGCAGGTCTTGCAAATGGCCTTTTTAGAGTCATCTGGAGCCAACTGAAAATACTGCCAGACTCGGGAAGACCTAACATTTGCACAGGCACCTTGTGTCGTGTTTTTGTTCCGGGGAACGGTTGCCTGCCTTATGCCTGCGTACCCGACCCTGCTTCGTACTGCCTGTTGGGATGCTATGCCTCCCTAATCCTGTGCACTGCTGTCCTCGCTCTGCATATACTCCTGCCAGGTTGGGTCAGCTACTGGATCATCCACCACGTCGTCTTCCTATTCTTTGGCTAATCGCTGGACTGCTCCTCCTTCTCCTCATGTGCCACCATGATGACCGTTACAATAGTTTGGCTGTTGTTTCAGGTATACCCCCAGTGGTAAATTTTTACGCCCATTCTTTTTGAATGGGCATTACAAAGACAGGATACCCGCATCTTTTCAATGTGAAAAATGTTTTGAGGCCCTCCTGCACGTCTCTATCCAGGGACAAAGAGGAGCCTCCCAATTTTTGGCTGCCCTGACCAAAGGGCTATACTACAATACACCCACTTGAGGTTTACAGGCCCTAATACATGTCTGTAAGCATGGGTCATTGTTGAACCTCCCAATTTTTGGCTGCCCTGACCAAAGGGCTATACTACAATACACCCACTTGAGGGTTACAGGCCCTCTTGCACGTCTCTATCCAGGGACAAAGAGGAGCCTCCCAATTTTTGGCTGCCCTGACCAAAGGGCTATACTACAATACACCCACTTGAGGGTTACAGGCCCTACTACATGTCAGAATGCATGGGTCATTGTTGAACCTCCCAATTTTTGGCTGCCCTGACCAAAGGGCTATACTACAATACACCCACTTGAGGTTTACAGGCCCTACTACATGTCTGTATGCATGGGTCATTGTTGAACCTCCCAATTTTTGGCTGCCCTGGCCAAAGGGCTATACTACAATACACCCACTTGAGGGTTACAGGCCCTCTTGCACGTCTCTATCCAGGGACAAAGAGGAGCCTCCCAATTTTTGGCTGCCCTGACCAAAGGGCTATACTACAATACACCCACTTGAGGTTACAGGCCCTACTACATGTCTGTAAGCATGGGTCATTGTTGAACCTCCCAATATTTTTGGCTGCCCTGACCAAAGGGCTATACTACAATACACCCACTTGAGGGTTTACAGGCCCTCTGCACAGTCTCTATCAGGGACAAAGAGGAGCCTCCCAATTTTTGGCTGCCCTGACCAAAGGGCTATACTACAATACACCCACTTGAGGGTTACAGGCCCTAACTACATGTCTGAATGCATGGGTCATTGTTGAACCTCCCAATTTTTGGCTGCCCTGACCAAAGGGCTATACTACAATACACCCACTTGAGGTTACAGGCCCTATCATGTCTTATCAGGGACAAAGTGAACCTCCCAATTTTTGGCTGCCCTGACCAAAGGGCTATACTACAATACACCCACTTGAGGGTTACAGGCCCTACTACATGTCTGAATGCATGGGTCATTGTTGAACCTCCCAATTTTTGGCTGCCCTGACCAAAGGGCTATACTACAATACACCCACTTGAGGGTTACAGGCCCTACTACATGTCTGAATGCATGGGTCATTGTTGAACCTCCCAATTTTTGGCTGCCCTGACCAAAGGGCTATACTACAATACCCCACTTGAGGGTTACAGGCCCTTCTTGCACGTCTCATCCAGGGACAAAGAGGAGCCTCCCAATTTTTGGCTGCCCTGACCAAAGGGCTATACTAACAATACACCCACTTGAGGGTTACAGGCCCTACTACATGTCGAATGCATGGGTCATTGTTGAACCTCCCAATTTTTGGCTGCCCTGACCAAAGGGCTATACTACAATACACCCACTTGAGGTTTACAGGCCCTATACATGTCTGAATGCATGGGTCATTGTTGAACCTCCCAATTTTTGGCTGCCCTGACCAAAGGGCTATACTACAATACACCCACTTGAGGGTTACAGGCCCTACTACATGTCTGAATGCATGGGTCATTGTTGAACCTCGAGGTTTACAGGCCCTAATACATGTCTGTATGCATGGGTCATTGTTGAACCTCCCAATTTTTGGCTGCCCTGGCCAAAGGCCCAGGCTAAATACACCCACTTGAGGTTACAGGCCCTACTACATGTCTGAATGCATGGGTCATTGTTGAACCTCCCAATTTTTGGCTGCCCTGACCAAAGGGCTATACTACAATACACCCACTTGAGGTTTACAGGCCCTAATACATGTCTGTAAGCATGGGTCATTGTTGAACCTCCCAATTTTTGGCTGCCCTGACCAAAGGGCTACTACAATACACCCACTTGAGGTTTACAGGCCCTAATACATGTCTGTATGCATGGGTCATTGTTGAACCTCCCAATTTTTGGCTGCCCTGACCAAAGGGCTATACTACAATACACCCACTTGAGGTTTACAGGCCCTAATACATGTCTGTAAGCATGGGTCATTGTTGAACCTCCCAATTTTTGGCTGCCCTGACCAAAGGGCTATACTACAATACACCCACTTGAGGGTTACAGGCCCTCTTGCACATCTCTATCCAGGGACAAAGAGGAGCCTCCCAATTTTTGGCTTCCCTAACCAAAGGGCTATACTACAATACACCCACTTGAGGGTTACAGGCCCTACTACATGTCAGAATGCATGGGTCATTGTTGAACCTCCCAATTTTTGGCTGCCCTGACTAAAGGGCTATACTACAATACACCCACTTGAGGTTTACAGGCCCTAATACATGTCTGTATGCATGGGTCATTGTTGAACCTCCCAATTTTTGGCTGCCCTGGCCAAAGGCCTAGGCTAAAATACACCCACTTGAGGGTTACAGGCCCTACTACATGTCTGAATGCATGGGTCATTGTTGAACCTCCCAATTTTTGGCTGCCCTGACCAAAGGGCTATACTACAATACACCCACTTGAGGGTTACAGGCCCTCTTGCACGTCTCTATCCAGGGACAAAGAGGAGCCTCCCAATTTTTGGCTGCCCTGACCAAAGGGCTATACTACAATACACCCACTTCAGGGTTACAGGCCCTACTACATGTCAGAATGCATGGGTCATTGTTGAACCTCCCAATTTTTGGCTGCCCTGACCAAAGGGCTATACTACAATACACCCACTTGAGGTTTACAGGCCCTACTACATCTCTGTAAGCATGGGTCATTGTTGAACCTCCAAATTTTTGGCTGCCCTGACCAAAGGGCTATACTACAATACACCCACTTGAGGTTTACAGGTCCTACTACATGTCTGTAAGCATGGGTCATTGTTGAACCTCCCAATTTTTGGCTGCCCTGACCAAAGGGCTATACTACAATACACCCACTTGAGGGTTACAGGCCCTACTACATGTCAGAATGCATGGGTCATTGTTGACCCTCCCAATTTTTGGCTGCCCTGGCCAAAGGGCTATACTACAATACACCCAGTTCTTGTTTACAGGCCATCCTGCATGTCTGTATCCAGGGGCATTGGTGAACCTCCCAATTTTGGACTGCCCTGGCAAAGGAAGAAACTACAATAGACCGTGTTCCTCAAAATGGGCACTTTATTTCTAGACAGGGCTTCATGTACGTCTCTTGTCAGGGTCATCGGAGTGTCGCACAATGTTTTCACGTAAAATCTTTCATGTAATCACAAAAAGTGACATACACCAGCTTTATCTCACTATTGGGTATTTGCCCTTAGCATTTCCACCCTAAATATTCATTTTGGTGTAATTTTGGAAGGTTTTCTGGAGACTCCGTAAAATTGGCGTGAAACTCGGACAACATTGTTCACAGCTGTGACTTTTGAGTGAGAAATGCTTCCAGGGGTCTTCCCCATGGTGTTGCCATGTCATTTCAGCACTCTTCTGAGACTTTTGTGACATTTTTAGGGTTTTTCCATGCTGCCGGCAGTCATTTCATAAAAATACTCGGTCTCCCATAGGATAACATTGGGCTCGTTACTCGGGCCGAGTACACGAGTATCTCGGGATGCTCGGCCCGAGCTTCGAGCACCCGAGCATTTTAGTACTCGCTCATCACTAATTCTGACATCATGCTAAGAAATACAAGCAGAAACTCTCCAGAAACTCACAAGTTTTAATGAATAAAAGAATTGTGAAGGTGGTATCAAAGAATGGTTCCTATATTAACATGTAACTTGGCCGGTTAGGATGTTTTGGAGTTAAATAGCTTTTTATTTCAGTGAATGTGACCTCCTAATGCTGCAAATTCAACAAATGAGCATTTTGAGTTCTTTCAAACGTATCAAATGTTTAGAAACTCTACTGTGCCTAATACTTTGGAACAGTGCATTTAGAGTCTTTTTTATTTTGAAGATTATACTGTTATCATTGGTAGGATTCTTCAATAAAATTTGTTATATACTCTAACGGGTGATGACTTTTATTACACTGACTGTCATTTGCAACGATCATTTAGGAAAATCTGAGAAAAAGAACATTTGCATAATAATTTGGAACATGGTGTATATACCTATAAGCCTGTAACTCTGGGTTAGAGCCTTGCGGTCCACATAAGGACCATGAAACGGCTATCTTAACCCAGCTGTACAAGACTTGCAATGGAATTTCCAATAATTATTTTTCTCTAACCCATGTTCAGTGGCATGCGGAAGGTCACAGATCCCTTTATGACAGCAGCATTATAAGGGAGACAGACAAGTGCTACTTATTAATTAATGAAGAAGAATTTTTCCTTTGATGTCAGCCATTGTCATGCTTATGTATCAGGTAGGCAGATTTCTAAACAATCTATCATTAAAATGATCAGCTAATCTTATGTATCAATCACTTTCTAGTCCATTTCACAAATATTTCCCAAATATAATCATATTATATAAGAATATGAATGAAGTATGAAGGTCACAGTCAAATCCATACTGATAACTGAAACACCATGGAATCATTTTCTTTTATTAGGGTATTTTTGCTGCAGTTTCTGCATGCAGTTTACCCTAGGTTTTATGTTAATTTAAGTTAATTTGTTCCTGCAGTTGGGATTCACAGCAAAACCAATGTGTTTCACAGAAACGCTGTGCCCACACATTGGTTTTGCAAGTGCCAATAAGTGTCAAATCCCTCTGGTTTTGCTGTGGATGGGAAAGAATTGATCATGTTCTATTCTTCCTGCGTTTTTGCTGCAGACAATGGCAAAAACGTTGGAAAAAAAAACAGAATCCAACCGCAGCAAAAAGGCAGTAAAAACATGCAAAAAACACACAAAAAGTGCAATAAAAATGCAGGACCAGAATGCAGCAAATCTCCTGGCATGGACTCTAGGATCCTTGAAATCAGTACTGGGTTCGCTGCGTTTCAGGACTGCTGGAAAATCGTCCTGTGGGCACTTAGCCTTATTCAACTGAAATCTTTGTACTTCTCTAAATATATTCCATTTCCATCACTTTGAATGAAACAGACCTGAATATAAAATTATCTAATTAAAGCCCAGCTAACGCAATGTTTTTACAACCCAATTGTGGCCACTAAATGAATAATAATTAGCTACTACCGTAGTAAGCTGATAATATTTGTTTAATAGCCTGTTTAGACAGGATAGTCGCCCTTCATTCAATGCACACAGAATAATTGACAATACTAAAAAACTGATTTATCATTGATCTAGGCAGTATATGTGCTGCCTACTCAGGATGATGTGCTGCCAAGAGTGATGATTTTTAAGGCACCACTCCATTGGAGTGGTGCTTCTAAGTCCCCTGCCCCCTGTCGGATACTCACCTTTTGGCGTCTTCACCCGTTATCAGCGTCACGCCTGTCGGTCGTCTGCAGTTGGTGACCTCGCGGCAGCTCCAGTGTATTATGGAGCACATCGGAGGTCACACCTCAATATCAGTCTATGAGAGCTTCGTTCTGGCTCTCTGAAGGTACCGTCACACAGGGAGATATCTACGGCGATGTTGCCGGCAACTGAGGGGCGTGGTCAGGTTGCGGCGACATCGCTGGAGAGTTGCCTCGTGTGACAGGGCGATAATCAGGCGAAAAATCGCTTGAGTCACATCGCCAGGTTTCCCAACAATGTTGGGAAACCTGGCGATGTTGCTGAGGCGATCATGCCTGATCGCCCTGTGTAAAGCGGCAAACTGCAATGTTGCGGGCGATTCCGCCTATCTACAACATTGCGAGTGATCGCTCGCTGGGTTGCTGGGCAACCCAACGAGCGATAGCCGTGGCAACTAGCCGGCGACATCGCCGGTAAGTTGCTCAATCTGACATCTCCCCGGCGATGTTGTCAGGGATGCGCGATCCCGCGATCGCCGGCAACATCGCCGGCGATATCTCTCTGTGTGACGGTACCTTTAGAGATGAATTGAGCACTTGTGATGTAACTATTAATTCTGGTAAGTCAGAAGATGTCACCCAAAGAGGCCAGAGCAAGACCAAAAAAAGGTAAAGGCACTGGAGGATTAGAATAATACTAGGAGTAGGGACTTTAAGTTAAAAGCACTGCTCCAGAGCTGACAAAAACAACGCCGGACTGGTGCTTTAAGTTTGCATTTCATCTGATGAACAAATGTTTTGCTCATTCATCGGGTGGTTGCCGATCTGTGCAGACTGGTTGATAATCGGGTAATGAGCGTTTCTTTGAATGCTCGTTTCCAAATATCTGCTAGTGTACATGGGTCCTAAGTTCACCCTCAATCATGTCCGCTGTTAATTATACAGAGCTATATATCCTATTTTACTTCATTGAGCAGTACAAAGACAATAATTGCATAAATCAATTCCTGTCTTCATTGAGTCACCCACAATTGCTGGGGTCAATTCACTAAAAGTCAAATTGAGCTATCAGCACATCAGAACATGTAGATGTGACTCAAGTCATACATGTAAAGGTACCTTTACACGTCGCAACATTGCATGCAATCTCACTTGCAATTTGCTGGTTGCAGTGAAATCATGGACACATTGTTCCATTTTGTTGCCGTGTACAAATGGAACAATGTGTCCATGATTTCACTGCAGCCAGCAAATTGCAAGTGAAATTGCATGCAATGTTGCGACGTGTAACGGTACCCTAAGAGTACTAGTATATACCGCCGTGCTGACAAGGTACTTGAACTACTGCATGGAAAGCAGAAAACAAGCTGCATCATTGCTAAATTGACCATAGGTTACCAACGTGGTGCAACAGCTATGCTACAGACAGTAGCATATGCCATTATGTCTGAATACAAGTGCTCTGATACTTAAGTGTTACGCTTCAGTAGCTGTTATTCTCAGTCTGTGCTCTTGAATGTCAGTAAACATTGCAACTTAATGTTAGGGCAGAAAAAAATAGCTATAGGCGATCAGGCTCTAATATGGCACATAACTGAAAAAGAGGTAAAAAACAATAGGCCACTTTATGGGTGACTGCCTGGAGAAGATCCGGAAATGTTGTATATGTTACTGTACATTACTATCCTTATAAAGAAGTTTACGTGTTAAAAATTGTATACAATGTTACCTACTTTAGGGTTCCATCTAAGCTTTACCGTCCAGAGGAAAAACTTGAAACTCTTGGGGACCAAATCAAAATTAGCAACAAGGGTCTATACTTAGGGAATGTGCTCACGGTCCATAGGAGCCTGTAAGTGGCCGCAGGGAGACCGAAGCCGCCCTGTGCTGTACTCACTATGTGCAATGGGTGCAGGGCGGCTTCTTCCTGCGTATACCCGATGGTGGCTGCTTCTGAGTCCGCAGCATGAAATGAACATGCTGCAGAGGAGCGGAATGCTGGCAACCCGCACCACAGCTGTCAAAACGCTGCGGTCGGGAGCAGCATAGTGAGGATGGGATTTCTAAAAATCCCATTCACTGTGCTTCTACTGTACAACGCAGCATTTTGGACGCAGCAGCAAGATGTTGCATACAAAATGCTGCGTTCACTGATTGTGTGCATACATCCTTACTATCTGCTATTCCTTGTTGAATGGCATAAACAGGGCCAGCGTTAAGGAAGGGGGCAGACTGGGCAGTTGCCCTGGGCCCCCAGTTTCTTGGGGGCCCCCAAAGGAGCTTCACTGGAAATAGCATTAATACAGTAAATAAAAAAATACACATATTTCGTATCGCTGCGTTCGCAAGAATATATGCTATCTATATATGAAGTAAATTAATCAAATTAGTAAATGGTGTACTGGGAAAAAAATAAAACCGCCAGAATTACATTTTTGGGCCACCACATTGTTACAATAAAATGTAATAAAAGGTGATCAAAATATTGTATTTTGACTGAAAATGGTATCAGTAAAAATGGCAGCTCAGGGGTGCAAAAAGTAAGCGTCACATAGCCCTGTAACTTAAAAAATTAAAACATTAATGGCCACTTTACACGTCCTGATATCGGCGTCCAACTCCGACCAAAAGTCACGTGGTTCGTGCGTTGGCCCCGATATCGTTCGTGCGTTGTGTGGTTTAAATGTCCAATACGATGCACGAACGAGGCGAAACCAATATCGGGGATCAAATGAGCGTGCTCTCCAACGGGCCGATATTGGATGGACGTTGTGGCAGGATCGTGCTGTGTAAAAGCCCAACTACGATGTGGAGTACAACTTCCCCTATCCTGTCCCATGTTAAATGGTTGTTCCTGGGTCGGCGGTACAAGGGGGCATACACATCGTAGTGGCGTTGCCTGCCGATATTGCGCTGTGTAACATCTCCTATGCGATCTTGGAATTCTGCCCAGAAAAAGCGCGCTTCCGCGGCGTTGGTTCCAATATCGGACCGACGTTGGAACGTGTAAAGTGGCCATAAGGGTCTCAGAAAATGGCAAATAAACATAATTTTAATTCATATATACATTTTTTTTTTACAAATTTCTGCTTTTTTTTGATCATTGAAATAAAAAAATGTTCGGTATCTGCTTATTCTGACCCATCAACTTCCGAGATCACTTTTACCATATAGGTTAACATGGTAAATAAAAAAGTTTAAAAAAATTGTGGAATTGCACTTTTTTTGCAATTTCAAAGCATTTGGAATTTTTTTCTCATTCTCCAGGACTTATGTGGTAGAATGAATAATATTCAAAAGTACAACTCGTTCTGCAAAAAAACAAGCCCTCATATGTGTATGTAGAAGGAAAACTAAAATAGTTTTGGCTCTTGAAAGAGAGGAAGGAAAAACAAAAACGAAAAATCACTCAGTGGTGAAAGTTATAAAAGTTGCGTAATAGCCATGTAATAGCAGGAGGAGCGCCCCACGCAGGCTTCAGTCTTCACATGATCATGATGGCTGTAATTAGGGTTAGGGGACGTCAATTTCTAAATTTGCAGACAGTTATCAAGCAGAACTTACAAGACATTAAAGGGGATGTCCATCATTAATAAAACTTTACTATATTCTTTCATAAACAGCACCACCCCTGTGTACAGGTGGCATGTGGTATTACAGCATAGGCCCATTCCCTTCAATTGAGCTGCGCTGCAATACCACAAACAACCTTTAGACAGGGGTGGCGCTGTTTTTAAAAGGAATCAGTCATGTTTAATTTTTATTCAAAATAAGGAGTCCCGTGTTCACAATCCCCATCTCTTGTCAGAGGATAAGTGGTTAGAAAGAGCGACTTACCTGGAGGAGCCGTCCTGTATGACACAGACAACAATGATGGGAATGGATATGTATGTGTCTGTGTGTGTGCTAAGTGTACGAGTGTAATATATAATGTTTGTGTCACATACTGTGTTTGCATGTATGTAACATCCACATTTATAAATCCCGGATGCACAGATGAGAGTTCGTAGGCGTAAACATGTCGGCAATCGCTCAACAAATTAGCAAATTATGGCTCATCATCGGGTGATTGGATTGTTTATGGAGTACAAAAATCCTTTCTCTCGACAGCACATCACCAGGTGCAGAAGTGCTGCCGATAACATGATACTGTAGGGGCAGATTGCTCTACCAGTGATTTTCTGAACCTATCATTCTTCATCAGATGGGTAAAAGGTGGAAGAAGCGCTGAATGTCTTGAATATAATAGATCACGCTCATTCACCAGTCTGAAGGCGGCACTTGTAAATGTACCCTAAATGTACCCTAAACTTGAGAGCTAGAAGTGGCTCGCGGGCCTTTGATATGTGGCTCGTGGCTGTCTTCAGTTTAGTGTATAAGCAAGTCTAGGAAACAGCTATGAAGAGCAGGCCACCAGATGGTGACTGTTGTGAGTAGCCCCATATAGTAGAGCAGATCTGAATGTGGGTACGGTAGGACCCCTGGATCTTGTTATACTGCCTCAGTGTGATTTCTGTGGAAAAGCTTTGGCTGTAATTATATGGGTAATGGGGGCTCGGGATGTGGCTCACATCCCTCGCTCAGAGCTAAATTTGGCTCTCAATATGTAAGATAAAAGAACAAGACAGGCGCTCTATGAGAGGAACCTGTGGGGAGCAGTTATTATAAGTTGCTGGAGATTTTGCCCTCACCTTTCGGAGTTGTGCTCGCCCAGCACAACCCTGGTGTTTAGCAGTGCGTTTCCCTTCGGCTGCAGCGATGTCTCGGAGTCTCCGGCGTCCACTTCCGAGTGTCCGGTCACGTGGTACAGGGGAGTCAGTCAGCTAACAGCCGCGTAAGTACTACGTCATGCAAGATCCTATCATTCACATCCACAGGTCCTCCATGTAACCGCAGCATCCACCACGAACTCCCGTGGGGGAGGGGAGGAAGCAATTATAGTATATATGTAACGTGGCTGAGAGCGCTGGACACAAAGAATCTGTATGGGGGGCACTGTATATACTTATCATTTATTTAGCAGACCACGATGCGTTTCAACAGCTCTCAGGGTCAGAAAGGCTGGGAACTTAGTGATTATGTCTTTTCGTGTAAGATCTTCATAGCCTGTGGAGCTCAGGCATGCAGTTCTCATTTTAAAGCTATGTAACCAGATTTTAGGAAATCCACATTACTACATAATTAAAACACAAACCAGGCTCATGATTCTTTCAGGGGCGTAACTACAACAGGTGCAGGGGTTGTGTGGCACCCTGCTCACACAGGTAGCCACAGACTTCTCTAATGCACAGCTGGGTTTCCACAGCAGGTACCTACTACATGCAACACCTTCCACCCCGGCACAGTAGAGGGAGCCCAACTTGCTGACCTTAGGCAAGATCCCCTATAAATATTGCTGCTGGGGGGGGGGAGTTAGTCAGAGTGTGCAGACGATAGGAGAGCTGCGAAGACATCCTGGTGATCGGTGCCGTGGTTAGGCCAGAACCAGTGATCCGGAGTGGCCCTTCTACGTCCCACCAGCCTGAGTGGGGACAGAAGGCGAGGAGGGAGCAAGGACCTTGAGACTGTGGCGGACTGTGGCGGCGCTGGTGCAAATCACCAGAAACTACAGGTGGCGTCACGACAACAAACTTTGTAAATAATCCCCTGTAAATATCACCCCTTTTTAAAAAGGTACACCAAGACACGGGATCAGGCGCAGCCACCACTCCCCGTGGCAACAGGAGCTTTAACTCTTGCCGCCTGACACCCGAGTACCCCAAAGCCTGTGCGCTACAGTTGAAATCGCAACCCAGTCTTGGGGGCCCCAAAACTCCATTTGACCTATAGAAAGAGACTAATGCTATGAAAGATTTGCAATAAATGGGGGCCCGTTCGGAAATTTCACATTTGGGTCCATGAGCTTCAAGATACGCCACTGGATTGTTTTCAAAGTTGCTATTATTGTTCATTATTATTATTATTATTATTATTATAATAGCACCATTTCTTCCATGACACTGTACATACAAAAAGAGACATACATAGACAGGTACAATAAACATGAGAAATACAAGGCACACACAAGTACAGAAGGAGAGAGGATATTTTCTTCACATATATAGTGAACAAAAATATTGCATATTATAAATATGACACTCCACAAGCTGGTGAAGGATATCATGATACTTTGATACTTGTTAGATGCAACAACCATACTGACATTGGTCCAAGAATTATGAGACCATAGGAGTGGGAAAGCATGACATCAAAAGGGTAAGTTGGCGTATTGACACACCTGCGACACACCTTCGAGACGGACCCTTTCTCAATCATGCTCGGTGTAGGCAAAAACTTTAACAATGGCTGTTGCATTGCATGATTGAAAAAGTAAGGGGAAAGGAAGTTCCAGTACATGTAGTGCTGGTAGAATGTGGATGTAGAGAAACATCTCCCTTTAAGATAATGGATGGTAAATTATGAAAAAGTGAAAGAATAGCCATAGAATGTATGTTAGCATGAAATCAGATGTGAAATAAATTCAATAGGCTGGAAAAAATACATATATCATAGTGATTCCGTCGCCAGGTTAGGGGTACTCGGATACTGGGACAGGGGGTTAGTTCAGTGGGGATCACGGCTGGTCGGTTCCCGATTCCGTGCCCTGGACCCCATCAGTGGCAGGGTGGGGGTGATGATGATGGTGGAATTGTAACGTGACACCACCTGTGGTATCTGATAATAGAGTTACCAGTGCTGCGGCCGGCCACTGAAGTGATGGTAGTGTAGCAGTGGTAGTACAGCTCCCCACATTTGGAGCTTTACCTCAGGGCAGCAGAGTAGATGAGGGGAGTAGTAGTCCTTTTCTCCGATAACGCTGTGTGGACGCTGAGAGCGTGGGATAAAGGACCACTGACACCAAGATTAGCCCAAACAGTTCTTTTACTGGTACCAGATAGAGCAATTGGTACACGGTACAGTCTGGTTTAACGAAGTTGGTAGCCATGGATTCAGGAGGCTTTTTACAGAGTTTGTCAGAGGTGTTCTAATGGCTTTATTGGTCTCTACTCCCAGTGGCTCTTGGCTCACTGCTCTCAACCACACTAAAGAGCCCGTTCGCCAGTCCCCAGGTCTGTTGCTAAAAGGTACTTCTGGCCCTTTCCGGTACAGACAGGAGCTGTGTAAGGCGAACCTTCCCGCCACTTGTATTTAGTCCTTTTTCCTATTAGTGTCCTGTACCCAATTTGGGACAGAGGTGCAGATTTAGTCCTGTGGTACTGCGGCTCCTACTTATTAGACCCACAGCCTGCCGGTCTGCGGTCAGGGATAAACCGTGACTAACCGCCTCGGCTCTGGTGTGACGGTGATGTTCTGGGTCTCCAGCTGGCTCCGACCAGTCCTGGAGTGGCCCCTCTCGCCTTCTGGGTCACCTCTCTCCTCAGAGGTGCCCTCCTGTCATGGCCACAGAGTCCCTTGCATCCGTCCTCTCTCTCTTCTTAACACCGTCTGACTGACTAGTTTCCTAACTGTCACTCCACGTCTCCTGCTCTCTAGGCTCCACCCCCTGGGACCTACTGAATATACGGTCTCCTGTACTAAGGTGTCCTGTTGTGTGGGTGATGGGTGCAGACTCTGTCGTTTTCTCCATATCCATGACTACGGAGGCACTACACCTTCTGTTTGGGGTGCAGTACCTCCCTGTGGCGCCTTGCCATAGGGGCGCCACACACCCCCTTCGTGAATTACACTCGTCCGTGAGTGTTACAACCAAACCGGGTTTGAGCTAACTTTTTATATGCAAATCAAACAATAAACCCTTTTAATAACAACAAGCATTATTCATGATCTTCCCGTCCGGGAGGCGCATTTCTTGTAACGTTGCAAACAGTCCTCATTAAAGTCTAGGAGTTGTATAACTAAAAAGGCAAAAAGCAGCCTATGCACACATGTTCACATTAAACAACTATATACATGACCGGGTTTTGCAGTCTCTAGTCCACTATTTGTGAACACACAACATACCATCGTCTCGCCCTGCGTGCTGCTCATGGCTAGCCCAGTCAGTCTGGTACAAGTCTCGGTCTGAATGCTCCAGAGCTGGTGCACGGTTCCACTCACCTGTGATTGCGGCTACACCAGCCTGTCTAGCCTGTCCGTGTGGCTGGAGCTCCTTCTGCACCGTGCGGGGCCCAGATGCCCCGACTTCCTCGATGTTGCCTTTCCATTCATCCTGAAACTGTGGCCTCCCGACGGGTTGCCAGGAGTGCGGGATTGGGGCTGAAGGCTGGTATTCAAACCGCCTCTTCTCCTTACCGTCCCGGTCTTGTTGTTCCAGGCGATCGGCCCACCATAGCTCGCGGGGCCTGGACGCCTCTGTACCACCGGCTGCTCCTTCCTCTCAGTCCTCCTCCCTGGAACTCGCCTGGTGGTTGGATCTTTCTTCCTCAAATTCCTCCACAATCAGGTCGGGCTCCTCGGTGAACCGGATCAGGTTTTCCGGTTCGGCGGCCTCCTCTTTTCCAGGCTCTACGCTCGCTGGATCCTCCGGTTCGGTTCTCAACCCGCCCCCTTGGTTGTTTGATGGCAAGGGGGCGGGGAGACAATTTGGCACCTCTTGCATGGCCCTACTTCATTAAGGGGCCGAGGCACGCCCCTGGGCCAGCACATTGTCTTTTACATATGCAGACCCGCTTATTTTAATAACTTCAGTCAATCAGGCTTCGGGTCTTTCCGGATCTGGCTGATGCGATCGGCAATTCTCGTCAGAGTGCAGGGTGGGGACTATTTTTGCGCCTTTCAGCCGCACAGCTGTGACGCTCTTCCCGCTCTGTGGCACAGTAATGGCAGCCAAATTTACAGTTCACAAAACAGTCAATAAAGTCAAATTTAAGCACACAGTACCCTGTTTTACGAGGCACGGGATCCTGTTCGTGATGCCAGAATTGAGCCAGTCAACAGGGTAGGGGGTACTCGGATACTGGGACAGGGAGTTACTTCGGTGGGGATCACGGCTGGTCGGTTCCCAGTTCCGTGCCCTGGACCCTCAGTGGCGGGGTGGGGGGGATGATGATGGGGAATTTGTAACGTGACGCCAACTGTGGTACCTGGTAATAGGGTTACCAGTGCTGCGGCCGGCTGCTGAGGTGAGGGGAATGCAGCTTTGGTAGTACAGCTCCCCACAGGTGGAGCTTTACCTCAGGGCAGCGGGCTGGATGAGGGGAAGTAGTAGTAGTGGTCCTGCTGTGAACGCTGAGGGTGGCTGCGGTGAAGTAGGCACACACACACAATAGTCTCTGTTTCTGTACTTTTTACTGATGTTCTGTAACAGGCACGGTCCAGGAGAGTAACCAGGTTATCGGTGCAGTTTGGGACGTCCACCTTAGAGAGTTCTGAGGCCTCCTCTATTAGTGTATGCGGTAATTGTGGTAAGTTCTGCCTGGAGCTGAACCTGCCGCTCTTTCTCCTTCTCCCTCTAGGATGCAACTCCACAACTGACAATGAGGACCTTTCTGTGGGGATCCCTATTCTCTTCTTAGGCCCCTGGTCCTATGCTTGGTCAGGTTTGGTGTCTTGCTTTCTTTGCTTCAGGGGGACTAGATCCTCCTGGTCTGTCTGGGCTTTCTCTGCTACCACTAGATTAATAGCAGTTTCGGACTCCGGTGTCCAGGTGGGCTAAAGGGATCTCAGATCTGTTCCCTTCTTCTGTCTTCCTACCTCTTCAACTGGCCTCCGTCCCTCTCTCTAGGGCGCTGCACAGCTGGGTCAAGTTTCCTGGTCCTGGGCCTGGCTTGGTCCTAGCAACCAGCTCCTTCAGCACTTCCACTGACTACTCACTCTCTGACTGACTGGTACTAACTTCAGTACTAACTGTTCTCTTCACTGCAGACTGCAGACTGACTGGCTCCTCCCCTCAGGTCTGGATCTTTATAGGGGATCTGGCTTAAAGACAGCCAGTGGGGCTCCCCCTCCAGGTCTGGGGTGGAAGGTGTTGTGCCAAGGTGTACATCCTTCCCTGCACCAGTGGGTCCTATGGCAATCCCCCGCAGAGGTGCCACAATGGTGTTGAGTTCCTCTTGGATTACATCCACGTACTCATCAGATTCACAGTATAAAAAATAAAAAATATCTTAACCAGTATTACATTTTACAATACTGATAATTAGTGATGAGCGAGTATGCTCGGCGCGACTCGGTACTCGCACGAGTATCTCGGTACTCGGGGTGCTCGGCGAGCACCGAGTACTGCCGAGATGCTCGGACTGCTCGGTAATAAATAGCGATCTGAGACACATACACTGCTCCCTTCAGCGCACACAGTGAGCTGGCACCATACAGGGAGCAGATTAATTGATAGGATCCCTCTGGAGGCCACAGCAAGGTGTTCTATGCTGCGGCGATTTGAAAAAGCCCACCCTCCCGCCCTTTTCCGGAATTACTCGTTTTATAACCGGAAGTCTGTGGGCGGAGCCCTTCACTCATTGACTTACATTGGGCTCGGTGCTCTGGCCGAGTACAAGAGTATCTTGAGATGCTCGGCCAGAGCACCGAGCACCCGAGCATTTTAGTGCTCGCTCATCACTACTGATAATGTAAAACTACACTGCAGGATTAGCAGTTGTAAGCACTTACCCCTCCTAGTAAAATGTACGAATGCATAAATGATTAATTATAAAGTGTCTAAGTAACCATTAAGTAAAGTAACAACTATGTGCATTATTAAAGTAAATCATATGAAATTATTTTGAAATAAATATTTTCTCTTTTTATAAAAATGCCATTAATAAAAAAGATTGAAGCTAAAAAAAACAGCAAAAAAAATGTAAAATGAGAAGTCGCATTATACTGATTATTCTGCCATCTAGTGGCCATATTTTATATTTAGCAAAATTTTAAGATTCTTCATCCCGCTTTTCCAAACACATTAAACACATTTATATTTTTGCACATTATGTGATTTTGTTTTACAGGACAAGATTTAGTTTATAAAATAAAAATGGCATTTTTGAGGTACATACTATATATGTCAGGATTCAGTCTTAATTTACTTTTTTGAGGGACAAGCTATAAAGCACACAGTTTTGTAATATTATTTTTCTTTTTTTCCACATTAAAGGGGTTGCCCCAGATGATGGCATTATGAGACTCAGTGGCGTAACTTGAAGCTCATGGGCCCAGATGCAAAAGCTGCAACAGGGCCTCCAATTATTGCAAATCTGTAATAGTATTAGTCTTTTTCTGCAGGCCAAAGGGACATTTGGGGCCCCCCAGAACCAAGGGGCGATTGCAATCCCTGCACCTGTTGTAGTTACACCCCTGATGACACCCCACTGCTCCTGCAGCAGAGCTCCGCACACTGTGTAGTGGTCACTGCCAAAATCTGCAGTTCAACTCCTATTAAAGAAAATATGAGCCATATCAGGCTTGGTTTTTTTTTTGACTGGTTGTAGTTTTGTGTGATTCCGGTTTACTACTCAATGTGGAACAAAAATAATTGGTAAAAAAGGTGATACATAATGCAATTCTGCATTCTTTTGGAGAGTTTGTCTACATGGTGTAAGATGCACCCCAGGGCCGAAGGTTACTCGGAACGGGCTTTTGATGCTTCCGGGGAGTCATAGGGGTTGAGACCCAGCTCCATGACCCTGGGTATCGATTTAAAAGTTCAGGAATGGTGGTCGGCTATTAGGGCCGACGCTGCGGTGCAGGGCCTCTGGGGATGATAGGATTGCAGCTACAGTGATATCGCTCCCCACGGGTGGAGCGGTTCCCCAGGGCAACCGGTAAAGTCTATGGCGATGGTAGGGCGTTGGGGTGCAAGATTGAGGGCGCGGAGTAACTCACAGACACACAGCTTGTAGTTTCTTTTACCTTTACTGTTTGTAGCAGGTCCAGACCAACGTACTGCTCACAGGAGATATTAGGAATCTGGGTGCCTGGAAGCAAGTCAGGGATCTCCTCAACCGGTGAGTTCTGAGGCCTCCCTTCTGTGTGTCTCTGTGCTGGTCTGAGCTGCTTGAAGCTAAGCTGCGACCTAACCCTCTCTGCTGTTAAGTCTTTGAACTGTATGGCAGGCAGCTTGAGCTCTTCCTGGACTCTACTCCTCTGGTGCTGGCCATGAACTCTCTGGTGTTGCTGTGTTTCCAGGTGTTGTGGCCGGGAGACTTGGAATCTCACGTTTTAAGGATTTGGCTGCTCAGCTGGGAATCTCTCACAACCTCGGACTCCAGTGTCCATGGCTGACGCTCTGCACTGGGGTGAGCTGGGTCTCTGGCTCCACTCCCAGGCCTTCTTCTCTCCCTCCACAGACCTTCTCCTATGGGTCCCTTACGCTGGCTAGTCTCTGTCCTGGGACGAGCCTTACACTGCTCCAGTCCACAGGACGTCTTCACAGCCCTCCTAGGAGCTGAACTAACCCCACCTCTGGGCCAGAATTTATAGGGGAGCTAACCTGAACCCGGGTTTCAAAGTTCCCCCTTCTGGTCTGAAGTCAGGAATGGTGTTGTATGCTGTGGGCTTACCTGGGGTGGATATGTGGCGCCCTGTGCTGGTAAGCCACAGAACTCCCTGGTTCACAATGGGATTTCCACAGCTGAGACACACACATACACCAACACTTTCCAAAGAGAGTTTTTGAGTATCATACTGAGACTGAACTGAGACTGTTGTTTTACTATTACAAGCAGGGGGCACAAGAAAGTGTCCTAGATTACTCATTACGCCTGCAGGAGGCGCTGAGACTCTTTAAATAAGTTAGTAATCCAAATGGCATACTATGAAAATAAGATGCCTATTGAACAGTTTGTAAGGGGCCTCAAGTTACCGGATGATAGCAAGCAAGCACATTGGTGGGCTCTCCAAAACCCTGATGCAGAGCTTGCTACCCTGAAAGAACTAACCACTCCCAGCAGTGCCAGACTTAGCCCCACAGCCGCGATGGGTTAAAACCCCCTCTTTGCCAGAAGTACCTTCCTTATCCCCTGCAGCAGAGACCAGCATGCAGGCTGTGACCCCTGACCGGTTTGACAGCCTGTGCTCCGAGGTGCGCCAGCTGAGCAGAGAGATGGCCATGCTCCGAGGTGCTAGGCAACCCAAGAAAGAGAACAGCCACCAGTAAAGACCAGCTCACTGACAGCCCGGAGGATGTTCATGGATGAGGAAGACCATGGATCGCTACAGTGCCAGCGGACAACCAATCTGTTGCAAGTGTCATAAAGAAGGGCACATCTACCGGTTCTGCCCTTTAAACAAGCAACCCCTGGGGCCGATGGCCCAACCTCAGGAGTAGACTGTCTAGGCCCATCCAATTGGCTTCGCAGGTATGTGGGAGATCATCCATACTTGTCCATCATCATAGACGGCATCACTACCACTGCTTTGGTAGACACGGGATCCCAGGTGCCCACCATCCCGAGTATCCTTTACAAACGGTTCTGGTCTGAACTCGAACTTGACCCTCCAAACCCTGACTTGAATATCATTGCTACCAATGGGTTGCCCGTCAATATAGAGGGGCATTGGAGGCAACCGTAAAGGTGGGGAGGGTGGAGTTAAAGAATCAAGGTCTCATTGTGGTTGAGGATAAACCAAACGAACGGAGCCAAATGTGATACTTAGTACCAATATAATGGTTAATTGTTTGAATGAAGTGCTGTTTTTGATGTGGCCAGGGTAGGGGGTTCTCGGACACCGGGGCTGATGGTTTCTTGGATGGGGAGATCATGGGTGGTCGGGATCCCGGTTCCGTGCCCTGGTTATGATTTGAGTAGATGGTGGGGGGAAGAAGGGAGTATTTACAGGTGATTGTGACGCCACCTGTAGTTCCCAGTAAAATGGTACCTGCGCTGAAAGCCGGCCGCTGAGGTGATGGTGGGTGCAGCAGAGAGTAGTCCAGCTCCCTACAGGTGGATCTATTACCTCAGGGCAGCGGTGATTGTTGTGGATGAGGGGAGTAGTAGTGATGGTTGGTGTTGCAGTTCTTACCCCTCTGCTGAGCTGCTGGTGGTGCTGAGCCCTCCGGGCACCGACGGGAAAGACAACAGAAACCAGTTCAAGTTTAACTTCACTTTACTAGGTACCGGTTGATGGCAAAACGGAACACGGTACAGTTTGGTTTACAGGGTGGATGTTGCCAGCTAAGGGTGCCCCTTATGGAGTCTGTAGATGTTTGCGCTCTTTTCAGCGTTTTCTTTCCTCTTCCTAGCTTTACAACCCTCGCAGAGCTCCCCCGCCAGTCCCCTGATCTCTCACGCTGGGGCAAGGTTCTCCTTTTCCGGTTCAGACCGGGCCGGTTACTTCTCCCGCCACCGGAACTCGGGCTGTTACTCCTGTGGTCTAGGATCTATTTGTGGTCCTGAGGGGAGAGGTACCTTGTGGCGCTGTCAGCAACCCGGTTCCTAGGACCTGCAGCTCGTCAGTCTGCAGATAGAGCTGAACTTCTATCTGCCTCGGCTTCCTGCATTGCCGGTGTTCCCTCAACGCGACCAGCTGGCTCCAACCATCCTGGCCCGTTGCCTGCTGTCCTAGGCCCCCACGTAAAGATGGGGCTCCCTCCTGTTAGCTGTGCTGTCAGGCCTGTCCTTCCTGACTGCCTTCCCATCACTAGCTAACTAAAAACTGTCACTCTCTTCTGCATCTACCCTAGGTTCCACTCCCTTTTGGGACCTACTAAATTACCGGCCCCCCCTACTCTAGTGGCCTAATCCTAGGTGTGTGCACGTACAGACTCCACAGGTTTAACCCTGAACTAGCAACTTACAGAGATATCACATTTGGTTGTCATACTGCAATACCTCCCTGTGGCGCCCAGCCGCAGGGGCGCCACATTTTTGCGTCAACAGAGTGCAGATACTGCTACTCCAGGAGAGAGGAGGGTTCTTCAGAAGGAGATCCGAGCCCTCGTGTACCAGCAGCAGGTAACGTTAACAAGTGGTGAAATTGGTAGCGTACGGGTAACAGACCCAATTCCTATTGTGGTACCACCAAGGAGTGAAATGATGATCTGGTGTCGGGCAGCAGTAGGCCTCAGAGGGCAGGACTACCAGGCAGTAGTGGAGCCTGTGATGTCTGACAGTAGTCCTACACTCCTGACAGCCAGGGGGTGGTTGATGTACGAAAAGGAAGGGTATCTGTACGTATGCTAAATTATGGTGATGATGAGGAAAAATTGTCAAGGTATTCCGCTATTGCTAACTTGTACCATGTAGATAACAACTGTATACATGAAGCTGAGTCACTAGCTCAGTCAGTGTCAGTAGAGCCTCACAACTCCAAGAAGCAGCTAGAGAAATGGTTTCAAGAGCTCCATGTAGAAACTGATAATACACCTTCTCACCAGAAACACGGAGTATATCGGGTAGTTCAGGAGTATGAACCGGTGTTTATTAAGCATCCACTTGATTTTGGGAGGATAAAAGGGCTACAACATCATATACCCACAGGAAACCATTCACCCATCAAAGAAAGATACAGGCCTATACCACCAGCACATTACCAGAAAGCAAAAGAAATGCTACAGGACATGAAGAACGCAGGGTTATCAGAGATAGTTGTAGCCCCTGGGCGGCGCCACTGGTCCTGGTTAAATAGAAAGACGGTAGTATGAGAATATTTGTAGATTATAGGCAAATCAATAAAGTAACACACAAGGATGAAACCCGTTACCCCGTATAGAAGAGTCACTTGCTGCATTGAAGTCTGCTAATTACTTCTCTACCCTAGATCTTACTAGTGGATACTGGCAGGTCTTTGTTGCAGAAGAAACTGTGAGAAGACAGCGTTCACGACGCCAATGGGGTTATGTGAGTTCAACAGCATGCCATTCGGGTTATGCAATGCCCCAGGGACATTCCAGAGGCTGATGGAGTGTTGCCTAGGCCATAGAAACTTTGAAAACCGTACTGCTATACCTGGATGATGTCATAGTGTACTACAAAACCTATGAAGACCACCTGCAACACCGAAGTGAAGTGTTTGAGGCATTGTCCAAGTATGGTATGAAGTTGAAGCCTTCAAAGTGTCACCTGTTGAAACCCAAAGTCCAATACCTTGGGCATGTGGTCAATGCAGAAGGCGTAGCACCAGCCCCGGACAAAGTCACCGCCATCTAGGACTGGCCAGCGCTAACCACATTCAGAGAGGTTCATCAATTCTTGGGACTGGTCGGGTACTACAGGAGGTTTAGCAAGGGCTACGAAAATAGTAGCACCCATGCAAGATCTCCTGGTAGGACAATCCAAGAAGGGCAAGATCAGAGGACCTCTATTCCGGTTGGGACCAGAACAAGAAGAGTCTTTCCAGCAGCTGAAAGATGCCCTAACTGGTGAAGAGATCCTGGCCTATCCCGACTACAGTTTACCGTTCCTGTTATACACCGATGCCAGCAACGAGGGCTTAGGAGCTGTCTTGGCACAGAGACAGAAAGACAAAGAGAAGGTTATAGCCTATGCCAGCAGGAAGCTCCGTACAACAGAGAGGAATCCAGAAAATGATTGTTCCTTCAAGTTGGAGTTCTTAGCCTTGGTCTGGGCAATCACAGAACAGTTCAAACATTACCTGGCATCCTCAAAGTTCACGGTTTTCACTGACAACAACCCTCTAACCCATTTAGAGACTGCAAAGCGGGGAGCTATGGAGCAGCGTTGGATGGCCAGATTATCCAACTATGACTTCACTGTCAAGTACCGGGCAGGTCATAAGAATGGCAACGCTGATGCCCTATCTAGAATGCCTAATCTACCAGACATGGGAGAAGACGTGGATGAGCTAGAAGAGGTAGAGTTACCAGCCCTCCTCTGTCCAAGCACATCCTCATGTCATCAGGCAAGCCAAAGGCATCAAGAGTAAACAGTAAACCCGTTATCTCACCATAGCTGGAAAGAGACCCAGGACAGCGACCTGGCTGTTAGCTTAATCAAAGAGCTAATAACCAAAGAGCATTCCTGTCTGAGTCCAGAAGCTGCACAAGAAGCCAAGCGCCTATGGAAGGAGAAGGGAAAATTGTTCGTCTATCAAGGTAAACTGTGTAGACGTCACCTCAATCCTAGAACCCATGAATCATCTGACAGATCGTGGTTCCAAAAGGAGATGTACAGATGGTATTAGAGGCGTATCACAATGATGCTGGACATTTTGGTTGGAAGAATCTGGAGATGTTGCTGAAAGACCATTTTTACTGGGTAGGCATGAGAGGCTTCATTGAAAGATGGTGTAAGAATTGTGGACCGCGTCACCTGCGAAGAAAAGATCAGCAAAGCCAGAAAGCTCCATTACAACCAATTATTACCAAGAAACCTCTTGAGATCGACGCCCTGGATAATGTGGAGTTGACACCCAGCAGAACAGGGTATACTTTTGCACTTACCATGGTTGACCAGTACTCTAGATTCTTAGTCATAGCACCAGTCAAGGACTTAACGGCAGAAGTAGCAGCCAAGACCCTCCAGAATTGTTTTGTCGACCACATGGGTATCCAGATCAGGTACTAACAGATCAAGGATCCGCATTTGAATCACAGTTGTTCCAAGAATTCCTAGGATTGCATGGTTGTAAGAAGATAAGAACCACACCGTAACATCCACAAACAAATGGTCTCTGTGAGAAAATGAACAATATTGTCATCAACATGTTAAAGACCTTACCACTGGAAGAGAGAAACCAATGGCCAGAAAAGCTACCTGACTTAGTGGATATATACAATCACATCCCTGTAAGTTCCACTAGCTATGCGCCAGCTTATTTGATGAGAAGAAGACCTGGAAAACTCCCAAATGACTTGGAGATGTGAAATGTAGAGCCAGACCAAGATTGGGATTACCATCGTCAGCAGCAATACAAAAGGGTTCAGGAATTCGTGGAAAAGAACTTAGAACAAGTAAGAAGTAAACAAGAACATGACTTCAACAAGAATACCACAGCTGAACCCTTGATACTGATACCTGGTGAACTAGTTCTCAAAAGAAAGAAGAACCAATAAATTAGATGACCAATGGGAATCTGAACCCTATACTGTCATGCAATCCAACTTTGACAATTCCAAAATCTGTGTAATCAGTCGTGATGACAGTAGAACATCAGCTACAGTTTCTAGAGATCATCTAAAGAGATGTCCTGAAACCACAAGAAGAAGTAAGTTACTATTCACCACCAGTTGAAAGAAAAGAGGGAAAGTAATCCACACGGAACTAGGAGATTTCTCGGCAGATTGGCCTCAATATGAAGGAGCAGTCATAGTACCTGTACTCTCATTCTATCAACCTGTGGAAGAACAAGTACCCATACCTGAAGAGTTAAGAAGAGAAGAAGAACCCGTACAAGGGACAGAAGTGCACCTGTTGTGCTGGAACCAGAGATTCCTGCAATCGGTGAATTTGTCAGTCCACTGGAAAGACTACGTCAGTACTACGGTATTTCAGAGACACATAGATCTCACAGACTAGAAGATAGTGCACGCACAGTACCAGATATGGACACTAATGACATACCAGTACTATGCAGATCAACCCGTAGTAACTTTGGTCAGTTGCCACTGAGATATAGAGAGTGAAGTGTAAAGAGTGTCAAAATGGAGAAGTGTAAATAATGACTTGTGTATATAAAAATGTGAATAGTAGTGTATAGAAGGGTGGAGGAACTGGGCAGATGCCCGTGTACATTAAGTTGAGAACAGAAAGTGCCTGGGGTAGAGAGAAGGTAAGACCCAGCCTCCTAAGCAGAAACACCCATAGGGAAATCGAGTGTAAAGTGTGTTAACATGTTGAATGTCCCAAGCCAACAGAGACTTTACTGTGTGGACTTTAACCCTTTTTCCCTGGAGTTTACCCTTGTTTAATGCTGGACTACAGCCACAGGACTAATGGTGGCTAAAAACTACTTTCTTTCGTTTTTACAGCCTGCGGTGAATGGACTGGCCCCTTCTCTCTGTCGCCCCCTCTTCGGTTACAACTCCTAGGGTGGTGTTGGTTACGTGTTCTCTGGCCTTTGTAAGATGTGCACTTTGTTGCCTGCCACTGCCGGACGCCTATACTCAGCCGGGGTGCTGTGGCAGCGGATTTTAGACGGGGGCTTCATGGGGTCTACCCTCCCTCGGGAGTAGTGCCCATTCCATCACAAACATAGAGAGGCTGCGGTAGCAGGAACCATGAATCACCTGCACCGTACTCCGTACACCCAGCTGTGGCTATGGGTTCAGATCCTATGCTGTACATGTCATCCAAGCCGTTATCTATAGATGGCACATGCTGGCCACTGGCTCTCCCCCTGGCAGACCTCGTGTCCTGGCGACCGTGGGCCACTAGCCAGTGGGCGAGGAGTGGGCTCTGGTCTCCTCTACGGATGGTATTCTGGGCTCTCGCTCGTTTGTATCCCCTTGTCATCATCAGGGGAGGTTCTGCTTCCCTTTTGTCAATATGGGCTATTTGCTTGGCTTCTGTTGGAATACTAGGGGGAGGCTACCCGTGACGATGCTGTGTTGCGTGCCGGGTTTAAAGTGCCTAAAGGGGTTTCGGCAGTGGCTTCCCCTTCCACGCATTCCTCCTTTCGGGTGGTGGATTCCGGTCCTTTCTGCTCTGTAGGGCTATGGTGCTCCTGCTACACAAAAAATAAAAAAATAAAGACCGGCATAGGGATCTTTATGCCTGCTGTTTCAGCTACGTGTGCGGCTAGCTCTTGGCTGGTGTGGCTTGGCACCTGGAGACTCAAATCCATCCGGGCGTGTCCCAGAGTCACCTTATGGTCCTTGGTCCCATTGTTTCAGGGGGGTGCTGCCTCCTGGGGCGGTTTCCCAGCACCTGGCAGCGAGGTCGTCGGACTTGTCCAATTCTGCTAGATGTGCTCTTGGATGTAGAGCTGGAGTGGGGCCACAGGGGCCAGGGCCTGGTTCGGCGCATTATTGCAGGGGTGAGTCCTTGCTGGCAGGGCTCTAGTTGATGTCCGCTCCAGGGCGGCTGCCGGGAATATGGGATTCCAGCCTCCTCCTCATGCGTCTTACGGGTGAGCGTTCGGACGCAGACCATTCGACCGGTAGTTTCGCGGTGGGAACCGTCCGGGGTTCCTCCGGCCTCTCACTGGAGTGGGCTCATTTTCTTCCTGATTCAGTGTAGGGACTTCCCCTCCTTTTCCTTCACGACTTCAGGCTCTTAGATCTGAAGTCTAGGGTCGGTTGGAGTAGTGGTTCCTTATGGAGATCCCGGGGGCCTGATGGTGGGGGTTTTTGTTCCCCTTTTCTTCCTGGCTTCCGGACCAGAGGGTTCTTATTGGCCGGCTATTGCTTGAGACAGTTGTCTGCCTTTTTTCCGCTGTTGTGGGTTCACTTGGACTCTGTTGGCTCTGCCAGGTAATCGGTAGCCAAGGGGCACCAGTCCCAGGCTACCCGGAGAAGTGGGCCCTGTGCTCTACTCAGGTGGGCACGCTACGCTCCGTGCAGATCTGCGGTTGCTTTCTGGTTCCTGGTTGCGTCGGGCCATTAGGGATTTGATGCCATCCTATACCCATCTGGCCGTTCATCCGGCCTTTCCATGGCTCTCAGGGTCGTTGTCGCTTTTATAGTCTGTTCTTGTCATTCCGGTGGTCGCACTTCAGTTTGGTCTTCGGGGCCCTCAGGTATTCACCTCCTTGGTGGAGGTGGTGTTTTTCCGTCACCCTTGTGATCCTGCCCTTGTGTGTTTCCTCGTAGTAGGGCACTCTGCAGCTCTGGGTGGACCTTGCCTCCGTACTTCGTTTCCCCTCTTGGGCGCTTGGCTGACTGATATGCTCAGGGGGGGTCATGCTTGGCTGGATTGTTTGCTACTGGGCCTGGTCATGGTCATGCCATGGTATGGTCTGCGGGGCCTGGTCCAGGTTCCTTCCTTGTTCCCGGTTCTTCCTAGGATTCTCCTCGGCTCTGTCGGACTGCTGTGCCTTCTCATGATACCCCATAAATTTAACTTTATGGGCTATCGGGTGGCTTTCGCCGCCCTTGCGGGTCCCTGCAGGAGGTTGTCTCCCGTTGGGGTCCCTGTTGTCCGGTATCCCGGGGTGCTGTGGACTCTGTCCCATTCCCAGGTTCTCATACGCAGTTTCTTCAGGTTGCATCTCCTCTTCGGAGGCGGCTTCACAGTCGTTCTTCTAGGCCGGGATTGTGCGGTCCCTGTCCGGGTGGTTGGCCCTGTTTGGCCTCTCCAGGGGGTGCCCCTGGGGGGTTCTCCGAAGTCTGTTCTAGTCGTGGGTGCTGGCCCCGTGGGTTGGGGGGCCTTTGGTGTCTCTGTTGGCTCGGGGTCGGTGGTCCTTTGCTGTTTCTGAGGTTCCTCTCCCCGGTGGGAGTTTTTGCGGATTGTGTCATGCCTTCCTCCATTTTCTTCTACAGATGGCTTGGCCTCCGGTGGAGTCCTCTCGTCGTTGGTTGTCTTTTGTTTCCTCGGGGCAGGCCTCGGTCCTGGCCTCGCGTGTCTATGGCAGTTGCATTCCTCACATTGACCGTCCCATCTCTTCCTTGTCTGCCCTGCACTTCGGGGGCGTGGGTGTTCGCTGCGGCTTTTTCTGAGTCAACACGCTTCCTTAGGGGAACTGGACTCTGTGTGGCATTGTTTTTTCGTCGCATCGTGACTTTTTGGGGGTCTCCTGGAGGTAGCCTTGTTCTCCACTGGGGCGTACAGCCAGGTCCTCCTGTTTGCCTGCGGCAGTTCTACTGCGTCCTGGCTTCGTGGACTCCCATGGGGTCCTAGTGCCTCATTCTGGGCGGGGCGTTTTTCCCCTCTGGGCCACCTGCCATTGGGCTGCGCCTCTTTAGTTACGAGACAGTCTTGTGATCCTCTTGGTTTCCTTCTGGCCTTGGCGGCTGTGGTTGGTGGTTCGGTCCCATGTCTGCTGTCACCTGTCCGGTCCTGTTGTGTCTGGGCCCCTTCTGTCATCCTCAAGTGAGGGGTCAGCCTCCGCTGGCATTGCTCTTGCATGACAGGGGCGGTTCCCCTTTTTCCGCCCTGGCGGCTGCCTGGTAGGGGCTCCGCTACTCGCGGTCTGGCTACGTGTGTCGGACCTTCTTGGGATTTTCCGACGGTCTGGTTCTCCTGTGTTCCACATTTTGGCCATTTTAGTTTCTTGAGTGGGGCAAGTTCTTCAGGGTTGTCGGTTAGTATGCTTCGTCCATAGTGCCGGGTGCATCGTGCTAGTATGCCCCCCAGGGGGGTTCAGGTCTGGTCTTCGTTGCTTCTTCCGGTTGCCTCTTTGAGACTTGGAGTCTGCTTCCAGGTGTGCCTTCCCTCCGGTCGTCCCTGCTTGGGGGCGCTTTCTTCTGTTTGGTGGGTTGGTCTGTTTCAAGCCCTTTCCCTTAGTCCCGCCTGTCCTTTTCTGGATTCCCTGATGGCCTGTTTTTGTTGCCTGGTACCTCGTCCCTTCTGTGGGTGGTTCTGCCTCCCTGGTAGTCGGCTGTGTGTTCTCATTCCTTTGTTTTTCCCGTTCCCAGGTTCCTGGGGGGGTTCTCTTCCTTGCTTTAGAGGTTCATCGTGGTCTCCTTCCCTACCGCCGACTGGGGGGTAGTGCGGTGTGTTGTGGTTTTCTCATTTCAGGGTCTTCGCAGACGGCTGCTACAGGCGTCCTCTGCCTGGAGTTCGTACCCGTTCCGCTCGGGCTGTGGCTTCCTCCTGGGAGGCACGGGATCTGGTGCCTGTTGGTTCGTATGTTAGGCCGGTTCCTGGTCTTCGCCTTGCACCTGTTTTCCACCATCGTGGGCTGGTCCTCTCTCCTTTCCTTCTGCCTTGGTGTTCAGGAGATCTGTACTCGGCCTGGTGGTCCCTCCCTGGGTTGATTTCTCTGCAAGTCTCTCCAGTGGGTGCTGTCGTGGCGAGAGGAAAAGACTGGATTACTTACCGGTAATCTCGTTTTATGGAGCCACGACAGCACCCACTCACTTCCCCCCGTTTGCTTGTTGCACCTCTTCCTGGTTGCTTTAGTGGTGGTGGTTGACTGCATTTTTGCTTGTTTGGCGTGTTTATTAATCTGGCGGTTCCTCTCGTGCTCTGTAAACCAACTGAGGAGGCGAGGGGACCCCCCTTTTTTATCTGCAGGTTTCCTGTCCCTGGGGGCGGATCCCTCTCTCTCCAGTGGGTGCTGTCGTGGCTCCATAAAACGAGATTACCGGTAAGTAATCCAGTCTTTCGTTTTTACAGCCTGCGGTGAATGGACTGGCGCCGTACGGACTGCCTTTTCCTGTTTTACCAGTTTTCAATAGTTTTTGTAAATTTTAAACTGTTAAATACCTGCTAGTGTTTATGTGTTATGTAACAAAAACTTTGCTTAGTCTGGGAGTACTGAAGGTAACAAGGGGAGAATGTGGCACCCTGTGCAGGTAAGCCACAGAACTCCCTGGTTCACAATGGGATTTCCACAGCTGGGACACACACATACACCAACACCTTCCATCCCAGGCCTGTAGGGGGGCTCAACTGGCTGTCCCTAAGCCAGATCCCCTATAAATACAGGTGCTGGGGGGAAATTAGCCAGAGTGTGCAGTCACTACAAGAACTGTGAAATTCAGCTCAGTGCCTAGGGAGCTGAAACTGGTTACCGGAGCCGTGCTGGGCCCGAAACCAGTGCACACCAGAGCCAGTGTGAGGTCCAAAGAGCGAGGACGAAGGCAGAGGTGAGGAACACTCCAGACAAGATCAGAGAAGATATCCCGGCTCATCCCACCAGAACCCCGGTGACTGGAGACCGAGTCTGCACACAGGGAGAGAGAGACCATCCGTGCAGAAAATCCAGAACACTGTGGAGATTTAGCTTCCCAGACACCCGCAGCACCCACAATTGAGAGCCAGGGACCGCAGGAGTGATAGCGGTAGCCCAGAGAGAGAGCCCTCAGTGCAGCAAACCGGGTGTGGAGAAACAGGAGGTCAGGACTGGTTTCAAGCTAGCCTGGCTGCAGGACAAAGCAAAGGACAAAGGGAGGCTTACATCTCACTCAAAGTGGAAGTCCCAGAGTGCACTATTCATCCCTGGAAGTGTACCGGTTTTCATCAGTAAAGGTACAGAAAGATACTTTTATGTGTGTGTCCCTTATTCCAGCCCCACACCACAAATGACTACACTGCCCTACTCCCTCATTCCTACTTCCAATACCCCGGGGAAACCTCCCTACCTGTAGAGGGCTACTACACCTTGCTGCCGCCCATCCCCCGGAGGTCTCAGCAGTGGCGGTGCCATCATCGGACCTACAGGTGGCGTCACGGACACTGTTTTTATTATTTTTATCCCCTTTTTATATGACTGCTCAAGGGCACGGACTCGGGCACTGACCACCGCAGCATTTCCGAAACAGTACACCCGAGATTCGAGTACCCGTTCCCTGAGTGGCGAGTCAGATATCCCTTCTTGCTTCCAAGCACGACATCACCCTCCGAGGGAAGTAATGCCATTGTGGTAACCGGACTCTGGGGTGCCACATGTATAATCTGCTATAAAAATTGCCCAGTAGCGTAATAAGGCCCTGTGCCCACGCTGCATATTTGGTGCAGAAAATTCCACATCAAATACTAATGTCAATCCTGAAGCCAGCAAAGTCTATGAGATTTTAGAAGTGCTGCCCATGCTGCGTTTTTTTCTCTGAGTTTTTTGGACAAATTTTCCTGCATCTTCGATACAGAAAAATCAGCAACCTGTCAATTATTGATGCACTTTTTACAGCGTTTTCAGCTCTTCTATCATTAACTTTATTCTTAAATACGCAACTGAAAAAAAGCACCAAAAACGCAACATGTTTTTGATGTTTTTTGTTTTCTGTAAAACGGATGCGGATTTGATGCAGAATTTTCTGCACCAAATACGGACCAATTACAAAGCGTGGGCACAGGCACTAATTCTCCAGTCAGTACAATTATACATATAGTTTCCTTTATATACGTAGTTGTATTACCTTAAAATATTCTTTACTTCGAAAAAAAAAGAAATGGGTTTGTGTCACTATTTTCTGAGTCCTATAACCTTTCTATTTATCCATCGGGGTGTATGTAACTTTTGGATTTCTTTTTTTTACATTTTTTTTGCAACATGGCCACATAAACACAATTATGGCATTTTGATTTTTTTTTCCTTTACCTTATTTGACCACATATAGGTTAAATTATATAATATTTTAGCCTGACGAGAGCAGTGTCACACAACACTGTGCCCTGTGGTCAACCTGGATCTTATATAAGGAATCCCTAGATCTGAGGTCTTGGCTGACGCATGTTAATGAGTGACTTAGTTCACATAACGTCTGACTTGTGGCTTTTATACTCTGTTACCTATAGGCCCTACTCAGGGGAGGATTAAAGTTTAATAATAAAAAAAAAAAATGAATCTCTCCCCTCAGAAGAGTGGGTGCAGAGGCCCCGCCCACACCACCACAGGCGGCCCATAGGGAGAATTCCCGGTAGTCCCCCCTACCAGTCCGGCCTGGGCCCTAGTTGTCTTCTCCCTCCCTTTTCTTATTTCCTTTCTACACCTCCCCTCTTTCTTGCCTTTTATGTTTTCTCTGGACTGAAATTTGTTAGTAATTTCAAGCTTTTGAACATCAATTACAAGTAATAATTGTTATTTTGGCTTCGCGGCCAGGATTTTAGATATTAAGAGTTGAGGAGGCGGTCTAGTTTTAGATCTGCCTTTTCTTCATGTTATTTCCTTCCATTCTCCAAGTTAGCTATAAAACAAGTATTCATTTCTATAAATTTCAGATTTTGATGTTTATGGCCCTTTGATGCTATTCCTTATTTATACCATGCTTCCAACAGTGACCTGTTTATTCTTTCATATGTTTTAATAAACAATGATTTACACAAAAATTATGTAATATTTTAAAAAATTGGATATTTAATGTATTGATATCAATATCAAATATGGTTATTTTCTTTATTTTTATTCTACTTTTAAATTTGGTAAAAAGAGGAGGTTCAGAATTGTAGGTTAAGTTCCCACAATGAGGTTTCAACAGTCTAGTTTCACTACACAAAAATCGCAGTTTCTGAGTCCGCTCAAACCAGAGTTGATTTTTGTTTGCACATTTTAGGATGGAAACACACTGGCGTGAAACAAAACAATCAGATTCTCATCCAGGAGACTTGGACGAATGACATTTGTTTTTTGATCCGTGTGGCATCCTTGTGCTGTCCGTGTGCAATCCGTTTTTTTTCTCAGCAGCTATTTACTGTATAATCATTTACAGGAGCATTTTACAGTAATCTATCAGTGATGCTTCTCGGATGGTCCATGTGCTGTCCGTGATTTTGTCGAAACCATTGACTTGCATTGGTGAGTCTCGGCCATGACACGCATACTGTCGCAGCATGTTGCAGCTTTTTTCTCATCCAGATTCTGGATGAGAAAAAAGCATTCGACACATGCTAATCTGTTCTGAGACTTTAAATAACATTGGTCCGAGGGCAATGCGAGATTGTCTCGCATTGCACTCGTCTGTTTTCCATGCCAGTGTGTCAGTACCCTTAGGGTGGTTTCACACTTGCATTATTTTGTCATGCGCCTGTATCCGGCCAAATACTGAAGCCTCCTGATCAGGCCTGTGTCCCTATACTTAAAATGGAGCTGCAGATGTATGCGCACGGCTGGCACTGGGGGGTACAGCTCTGCCTGGAGTCAGGGGCCCCAGGCATGACTCCAAGGGGCGTGGCCATTGGATCAGGGGGGCCAAGCCATGATGCAGGGGGTGTGGCCATTTAGAGCAGGGAGCCCCCCCGCTGGCACACACTGACGCTACTTTGCTTGTCCCGTGGTACAAAATGTGAGGTGCCGGGCCCTGTCTCCTGTCCATTGTCCAGCAAGATCTCAGCTGCTCTTTGACCGTCAATGCTCCTTCCCACATGTTCTCTGATAATACAGCTGCTGGGGGTCTCTCTGCACCATGCACGGCATACGCTGTGAGAGACAGTGGAGCTACTAGGTATGTTTGAATTGGAGGGAGAGAGAGGGATGATGGGGTGCCCGCTGTTCTGACACTCTTCCCTGTCTTGGACTTCTGGAAATCCGATTCCCCTCCTCACCGTGTGCCCCGGTGACCTCTCTCCTTCAAAGCAGCTGGAGCTTGTCTCTGCTGCTCAGATAAAATAAGGGATAGTCTGCTATGCTCTGTCTTCTACGTCTGTGGTGGATGGCTGCTGGCTCTCTTCTTTCCAGGCTTTTTCTGAAGGTGTCTTCAATGGACAGGCAGAGAGGCTGGATGTCTCTCTGGTGGTCTGTAGAGCTTGTAGCTAAGTGGGTAAATAGTTTTAGTTCAGTTAGGAAGGTTGTGGTCACCCAAAAAGATGTGACTTATAGCTTAAGGGCCCCATTACACATAGCAACGCATCAGCGATCCCGACAACGATTCGACCTGGCCAGGATCACTGGTGTGTCGCTATGTGGTCGCTGGTGAGATGCCAGGTAGGCAGACTTATCAGCGATGACCCAGCATGCGCGAGACACCCGACGGTCCTTGGGATCTGTCAGATTCTCGGCCGCAGAATGGGGATCGCTGGTTGTTGCCCCTGTCACACAACACGATGCAGCATGCACAGCAGGAGATCAGAAACGAAAAATGGTCCAGGCCATTCATTAACGATCAGCGATCTCACAGTGGGGGGCCACTCGCTGCTACGTTTCACACACAGCGATATCGCTGGCAAGGTCGCTGCTACATCACAAAACATGTGACGTTGCAGCGATATCGTTAGAGCAGGGAGCTGCAAGTGAATGCACGTCTGTCTGTCTCTCTCTATCTGTCTGTCTCTCTCTATCTCTCTGTCTGTCCCTCTGTCTGTCGGTCTCTGTCTGTCTGTCTCTCCGTCTGTCTCTCTGTCTCTCTCTTTGTCAGTCTCTGTCTGTCTCTCTTTGTCTCTCTCTCCCTGTCTGTCTCTCTACCTGTCTCTCTCTGTCTCTCTGTCTGTCAATCTCTCTCTCTCTGTCAGTCTCTCTCTCTCTGTTGGTCTCTCTGTCTGTCTGTAGGACTCTCTGTCTGTCGGTCTCTCTGTCCGTCTCTGTGTGTGTCTGTCTCTACACAGCACTATACTCTATATAGAGGTCCACACTACATGCTGTTTTTGTGTATCTATATACTGTATGTATATAGAGTGGACCTGTATATACAGTAGAGTGCTGTCTGTGTATACAAGATATACAGCTGGCAGTCTCCGCATACGGCCAGTAGTCTCTGTGTATACGTCCTGCACAGTCTCTAATGTGTATACATCCTGCAGCAGTCACTAATGTGCATACAACCCGCAGCAGTCTCTAATGTACATATGACCCGCAGCAGTCTCTAATGTGCATACGTCTTACAGCAGTCTCCATTGTGCATTTGTCCCGCAGCCATCTCCATTGTGTATACGGCCAGCAGTAGTCTCTATTGTGTATTCTCTACTGTTTATATAGCCAACAGCCGTCTACATTGTCTATACAACTGGGCCCGCAGCCGTCTCCATTGTCTATACAGCTGGCAGCCATCTGTATTGTGTATTCTCTATTGTGTACAGCCAGCAGCAGTCTCTATTGTGTATTCTCTATTCTGTGTATAAGCAGCAGTCTCTATTGTGTATACGCGCCGTAGCCATCTCTATTGTGTAAACAGCTAGCAGCCATCTCTATTGTTTATTCTCTATTTTATGTACAGCTATTGTGTATTCAGCCCACAGCAGTCTCAAGTGTGTGTGTGTGGGTGTAATATATAATAGAGAGAGAGTGTAAAAAAAAAAAGGAAAAACAGCACAAAAAAATAGAAAAAGTGGACTTTATTGCCCAATAGCGCAGCCACGCATTGGCCAATAAATACACCTTTTTCAATTTTTTTGTGCTGTTTTTCCATTTTTTACTCCATTGTACGGAACCATCTGGATTGCTGGTTGGGAAAGCCCTGCACATACATTGACGTAATTTTTGCTGCTGTTCCAATTTTTCACTATAAATATAATGTATGTTTGGGTGGAGGCAGAGCATGGGTGGAGGCGCAGCCGGGTGGAGGCTGGGCTGAGTCTCAGGTGGGCGCCCTAAAATTTTGGCAGTCAGGGGAGCCCAAATTCCAAGTGGCAGCCCTGTGTATGCGGTGGCATCAGGATTCAGCCTGATCCTACGACATAAGATTTTTTTGTTCACCCTCTCCGGGCTCATGAAATTACATTTTTGTGGCTCAACTAAAATCCTGATGCCTCTGGAAGCAGGATATCTGAAAACGAGGAAAAAAAAGAACTGCTGTATAAGGAGTGCATAACCAATATTGTATGCAAAAGGTGAATTTTATTATCAGCAGACAAAAAGACAGGAACCCAGTGATTAAAAATAATTAAAAGCAATGAGTCCAGCGCAATAGGACTGATCTATGCACACACCTGTCAGAAGTGGCGTAGATCGCGCTCCTATCACTTCTGACAGTTCTGTGTGTAGAAGTGGCGTAGATCAGTCCGGCTCCTCCGGCAAAACCCAATGGCACCTCAGTAATTGTAATAAAGTAGTGGTTATAAACCACTCCTGCAGCCCTTCTCCGGATATCCCCAGCTAATAAGTATGCACACAATAAATTTTATTACATAATATTTCACTCTCTCTTCGGCCGGATCACCCATCTGACAGCTGCGATGGCATGCGTTTGCAGACGCACGGCCACATGCAGATGCTCCCATTTGGAGCCTGGTCTGGCAGCGTCACAAATGTGAAACCATCCTCAGGCCCTGTGCTCACATTGCGTTGTTTGATGCTTTTTAGGGGTGCAGATTTTGAGAATCTGATTTCTTTTTTCTGCAGCAAAATCTGCAGGGAAAAAAAGCAACGTGTGCACAGCTCTGCTGAACTCTCGGATCTTTCTGGCTTCAGGAAAGACATCCAGATTCTGAAAATCTGTGTCAAAAATAGCATCAAACACTGCACCGTGGGCACAGGGCTTCAGGGTATGTGCTCACGGTCCACAGAAGCTGAGTGTTGGACGCAGCTCCTCCGGACCTGAGTGAACCCGCGGGTGGCCGCAGGGAGACCGCAGCCGCCCTGTACTCACCATGTGCGGCGGGTGCAGGGCGGCTTCTCCCTGCAGTCACCTAATGGCAGCCGCTTCCGACTCTGCAGCATAAACATGCTGCCAGCAACCCGCACCATAGCTCCAAACACGCTGCGGGCAGGTTAAGCATAGTGAGGATGGGATTTCTTACAATCCCATCCACTATGCTTATACCGTACTACGCAGCGATTAGACACAGCGGTAAGACGCTGCATCCAAAATGCTGCGTATACTGACCGTGAGCACATACCCTTACTTGTAGCTACTAATGGAGGGTATTCAGCTGTTCATAGGCTCTAATAGGACAGATAGTAAGGAGTTAAGTGTATAATCTCTTTAATGCACCTGCTATATGTGCGAGTATTAACGGAATAGTATATGTAGCACATTGCAAATTATGTCATCAGCTCAACTTCACTCATTAATTTTTTTATTTTTTTTCCTCTGGAACCATCCTCAGCAGTTTTGCAGTTTTTACAGTGCCCAGATTTAACGAGTCAGCAGCAAAAAGAGAAAGTTACATATTGAGAATTTGTTGCAAAGTGCATTTTTCCCCTGTGATTGAACGCATGCTTAATGCTTTTGACATTTGCATTGACAAAAAATATGTAGCAGGTTGTTAAAGTGAAGGAGATCGGTGATGGCCAAGAATAAAGATAAATACAATTTTTTCCTTCAAAAACCTGTGTCAGGTCACTACACAATGATGACTGCACACTTTCCAAGTAATGGGTAAAACAAATGAGCTGTCATGGCTGTGATAAGATTATCTGATAATGACTTGTAGTTTCCAATTTGTAAGTTTAGGAAATCTAAAGGCCACTTCACACACACAGATATCTGAGTCCAATATCTGAACAGGTCTCTGGTTGCAGTGAAATCATGGATACATTGCTCCATTTTGTGGCTGTGTACAACATGGAGCAATGTATCCATGATTTCACTGCAACCAGAGATCTGTTCAGCTATTGGACTCAGATATCTGTGTGTGTGAAGTGGCCTTTAAAGGGAACCTGTCAGGACCCTTGTTTATGCCTTACAACGCAGCAACGTTCACATTTGTGTAATGGGGTGTGGGAGTCTGTGGACCTCCCTTACTATGAAAAGTACTCTGTGCCCATAGGAACTGTTTAAAAAACATAACTGAGTATAGCAAGTTAATGTAACTGTGTATTGATGGCCTTCTAGGGGTCAAGGTAAGGACTCCCCCGTTACTTAGGACTAATTAATGTGAGCATTGGTGCTCTTGGTGGGACGGGCTTGGTATATAAAATGAAATGTGCATGGTGGATAGTTAAGGCCATGTGCACACGTTCAGTATTTGGTGAGTTTTTTACCTCAGGATTTGTAGACAAAACCAGGAGTGGAGCAATCAGAGGAAAAGTCTAATAGAAACATGTCACCACTTCTGTATTTAATCATCCACTCCTGGTTTTGGCTACAAATCCTGAGGTAAAAAACTCATCAAATACTCAGCGTGTGCAACTGGCCTAATGGTGGGGTTACACGTCCCGATATCGGGACGATATCGCATACAACGCCGCGGGAGCGCGCATTTTTTCAGCCCTTTTCCCGATATCGCATCGCCGGTTTACACGCTGCGATATCGGGAAACAACGTCCCTCCGATGTCTACGCCCACCAACCCAGTAACGACCATTTAACATGGGAGTTAATGGGTGAGGTGCGAGTAGGCATCGGAGTTGGGCTGTCACACGCTGCGATGCTGGTACAACGGCCTTGCGATATCGGCGAGTTGAATAGCTTTGCTATTCAACTCCGATATCGTTTTGGCATCGTTCCAGCATCGCGTTGTACTGTCAAACAGTACAACGCGCACCCGATATCGGCTCCAACTCGCGACCCACGTGACTTTTTGTCGGAGTTGGGTCGGAGTTGGACGCCGATATCGCGGCGTGTAAACCCACCATAAGAGAGTCCCCAATAGGAGAAAAGGATTCACAGGAACAATTATCGTTAATTAATTTGACCTTTGCCACTGACCCCTGCAGGAGATGTTCATGAACGTCAACATGGGTCCCAAGGAACAGGTGGATACAGTGCTGGCAACAGGAGTAAGGGTATGTGCCCACAGGGAGGTTTTGTTGCGTTTGAGATCAGGTTTTGCCTTGGTTTTATGTAAATCTATGCTAATCTAATCTGGAGTTTTTGGTTTCCATCAAAACCTATGTGATCAGGGAAAAGCTTTCACACACACACTGGTTTTTCTTCTCTTCAGAAAATGGAAATACTACAGGTGTTTCCACTTTAGCAAAAGTGCAGCAAAGAATTGACATGCTCATTCTCTCTAATGGTGGGGTTACACGTAGCGATATCGTCCCGATATCGCTATACAACGCCGCGGGAGCGCGGATTTTTTTAGCACTTTTCCCGATATCGCATCGGCGGTTTACACGCTGCGATATCGGGAAACAACGTCCCTACGATGTGTACGCCCACCAACCCAGCAACGACCATTTAACATGGGAGTGAATGGGTGACGTCAGCGTACACATCGTAGTTGGGCTGTTACACGCTACAATGCTGCTACAACGGCCATGCGATATCGGGGAGTTGAATAGCTCGGCTATTCAACTCCGATATCGTTTTGGCATCGTTCCAGCATCGCGTTGTACGGTCAAACCGTACGTGCAAACGATATCGGGTCCAACTCGCGACCCACTTGACTTTTTGTCGGAGTTGGGTCGGAGTTGGACGCCGATATCGCGGCGTGTAAACCCACCATAAGAGAGTCCCCAATAGGAGAAAAGGATTCACAGGAACAATTATCGTTAATTAATTTGACCTTTGCCACTGACCCCTGCAGGAGATGTTCATGAACGTCAACATGGGTCCCAAGGAACAGGTGGATACAGTGCTGGCAACAGGAGTAAGGGTATGTGCCCACAGGGAGGTTTTGTTGCGTTTGAGATCAGGTTTTGCCTTGGTTTTATGTAAATCTATGCTAATCTAATCTGGAGTTTTTGGTTTCCATCAAAACCTATGTGATCAGGGAAAAGCTTTCACACACACACTGGTTTTTTTTCTCTTCAGAAAATGGAAATACTACAGGTGTTTCCACTTTAGCAAAAGTGCAGCAAAGAATTGACATGCTCATTCTCTCTAATGGTGGGGTTACACGTAGCGATATCGTCCCGATATCGCTATACAACGGCGCGGGAGCGCGGATTTTTTTAGCACTTTTCCCGATATCGCATCGGCGGTTTACACGCTGCGATATCGGGAAACAACGTCCCTACGATGTGTACGCCCACCAACCCACCCAGCAATGACCATTTAACATGGGAGTGAATGGGTGACGTCAGCGTACACATCGTAGTTGGGCTGTTACACGCTACGATGCTGCTACAACGGCCATGCGATATCGGGGAGTTGAATAGCTCGGCTATTCAACTCCGATATCGTTTTGGCATCGTTCCAGCATCGCGTTGTACGGTCAAACCGTACAACGTGCAAACGATATCGGGTCCAACTCGCGACCCACTTGACTTTTTGTCGGAGTTGGGTCGGAGTTGGACGCCGATATCGCGGCGTGTAAACCCACCATAAAACACAGCAAAACCTGAGGTGTTTCCACTTTCTTCACCAAACAAAAAACAATATGTTTGGACAGCTAATCCTAGAATCACATAGGTTTTGCTAGAAAACAAAAATGCAGCAAATCCTGTGGTGTTTACACTGTCTCCAGAGAACAAAAACCAATGTGTGTGAAAGCTTTTCCCTAATAACATAGATTTTGCTGGAAGCCAAAAACTCAGGATTAGATTAGCATAGATTTACATAAAACCAAGGCAAAACCTGATCTCAAACGCAGCAAAACCTTCCTGTGGGCACATACCCTAAGGGCCACGTCACACACACAGATATCTGTGCAGATATTGGTCACAGATCTCTGGTTGCAGAGAAATCATGGACGCATTGTTCCATTTGTATACGGCCACAAAATGGAACAATGTGTCCATGATTTCTCTGCAACCAGAGATCTGTGAACAATATCTGCACAGATATCTGTGTGTGTGACGTGGCCCTAAAGGTTTCCAATGATTGGCCTCAAATCCTCTTCCAAACAGTTTCTTATGGGAACGACGGGGTTGTAGTTGGCAGAAATATAGCAGGAATATGGAAGGCTTCATGTATTACAGTGGGTGCTCCAGAAAAAAGAGTCAATGTCTGTGATGTTCCATGATTTTATGTGATTCTTGATCTTGAGACATTATGATCAATATGGCTGTTGATCTGTTTATGATCAGAAAGTTCCTCTTATTGCATCAGTGAATATAATGTATTCATTCTATTTCAAGTTTCCTTTGATGTGTCATATAACTATGCCCTTTCCACTGCTGTTTTGCCTGTTTACTAATTTGCCTTTTCTTATATTTCTTAGATGCATTATTGAATTAACCCACCGTGGGTGGCTCACGCTTCATCTAAAACTGAGTATCACACTTCTGCCGTGCAGAAAATTCACTTTTAGCACTGTGTGACGGATTACTCTTATTATTACCGATCGCGCATGCGCAGACACTGTGCACGTGCGGCTTGAGGTCCGCTGCACTTCCTTGCGGTCCAAACACCGGATATGACGTAACTACGTCCCTCCCCACTTCCCTGTAATTAGCAGCACCGCTTGCATGGTCGCCGCACATCCTCCCAGACCCTGCAGAGATACTCACCAGGTAACCTTGCTCCCTGGGCTCCGATCTTCTAGACCATTTTCCTTTGTTGCTCACAAATCCTTTACTTTTTTCCCTTAGGTCTCCTCTTGTTTCATTTTGAGCCTTGCCTCGATTCCCACAAGGTCGGTATTTTCCTATTACCAGCCGGCTGCCCAATCTTTTGCTCTCCTCTCATAACTTTCTATTTTCTTGGTAGAGTGAATTTCCTTGTAGATGTGCCGCATCACATTTTATTGCTCCTAAGGTAAATTACAATCCTTACTATAAGGGTCTTTTTCTTGTCACCTTCATCATTATAACATGTGTTATTTAAAATCCATAGGGGTGACTCTGGAGTCAAAGCCTCTGACTCATCAATTAAAATTTATCCTGACCACCAGTACTAACACTGGTAAAAATGTCTTCTTTCTTTCCCTTTTTTTACTTTCTTCTCCTTTTTTCCCCCTTCCCCTCCCTTTTTCTTGGCTTGTTCATCATTTAGTCTTTTACTTGATAGATCCTTAGGGTATGTGTTTATGATACCTTTCACTGAGCACCTTGATATTTTCATTCTGGTTACCTCACGTAAACCATATGTGTAGTTCATGTTCCTCTTGTTTGGTGTGCCCAGAGTATACTTCCAGTAGTTGGCAGAAAGACTGCCGTTACTAGGTGAAAAAATCCATATCCCATACCTATAATGTCCATTATACTGCTAAATAACCTGAAGCTGTCCAAAATAGAGTAAAAGTTCCAACATGATTTGATGTTCACAGTTCGTGGACCGCACGCCAGCACACACTGCTCCTTCAGTGACATACATATTGACCTGCACACTGAGTCTTACATCACTCGCGCAAGCACTGAAAATCAGCAGCGCTCAGTCCGGACCCACAATAATTATACACATGAGCCAGACCTGCGCAGTTTCTTACAGAAAACCACTAAGATGACTGGAACTTGCACTGGGGACAGACAGAAATGGGGGTTTTGGGTGAAAACCGTGAAGTGCTGAAATGTGGGGAACAGTCTGCATCAAAACAAAGAACTGTACTCGTAAATATTCCCAAACCTTTGAGGTTTAAGCACGGTGCCCGGTTTTCACGAGATTGATTGAGTAAAGAACTTTTGATGACTTTGTGGATTCGTTGTGTACTTTGTCTCTCATCAAGGGTGCTACTAAATGGAACTTTTTAAGCTGTGAGCCAGCCAGGGTGCGGGATGCTGTGGGCCCGAATTCATGCCTGACTGTCATGCCCCCACATGCTTCGTGACCTTCGATATGTGTATCCCAAAGTTCCCTGTCCAACCAACCCCTGTAGAATGTTACTTACTAAAATCAATGTGTTAAAAAAGCTTTTTTAATATTTGCTTTTTCTATGCTAATTAGGCCATTAACTATTAGATGGGGAATTGTTTCCTTACACTAGTCAGCTCTCTTTCCATGTTATTACACCCCTGTGTGCATGAATATGTTTTTGACAAGCTGGCGTCATTGCAGCCTCTGGAAATATTGCGCATGTGCATAGCTCATCTTGGCAGAGTTAGTGCACCTCTGAATCCGGGCGTAATTTCCCATCTTCAGAAGGGTGCACTACGGATAAACGGAAGAATAGCTTTTGTACTTCCAATCATGCCTAGTGCATCTCTCTGAAACCAGGACACTTACACCCGACTTCAGAGGCACACTGACACTTGAAATGAATCACACACATGCATATTTTGTCCAGGAGTTGCAATGACACTGGCTCATGTTATCACGCCCCCTGGGGTGCAATAGCATGAAAAGAGGCCGACTAGTCTGGGGAAACAAAGCCAATAGTCTAGTCAGATGCCTAATTAGCATAGGAACAGCACACTTTACAAATGCTTTTTATAAACATTGATTTTAGTAAATCGCATTAAACAAGGCTGGCTAGGCAGAAAATGTTGGCGCACACATGTGACTGCTGCTGGGTAGGAGGGCATAAGGGACCTGACAGGTTCTGTTTAAGGAGAACAGGTAGATTTTTATGAATTATTATTCCTCTCGATTCCATGTGTGTTCAGTATGAAGAAGGAATAATCTGCTGCCAGACCCCTTTCTATCAGTGAGTTGTCTCCTATGGGAAGAAAGAATTGAGCATACTGAAATTAACATGCCTTACCTTTCCTACCTCTGTTATCTGTCTATACTGGACAGTCTTAAGACCCATATATATATATATATATATATATATATATATATATATATATACTGTATATATATGTACTGTATATATACAGGGGTTATAGATACAATGGGTATAGGGGTTGCAATCGCACCCGGGCCCTGGAGCCTAGGGGGCCCCAAAAAGACCATTTGGGCTATAGAAAAATACTAATGCTATCAGAGATTTGCAATAATTGGGGGTCTCGTTGGAGCTTTTGCACTGGGGCCCATTAGCTGCAAATTATGCCACTGTATATAAGGTATTCATTAAAATTGACAAATTCTGACCACTTTTCTATATATATTAAATTGGTGAACCTCTATGCTTGATTCCTGTCTCATGTTTTCCAATTCCACCTTAAAATGTAAGGCGGTAAGTTTCTTAGTTAACAATATTTAGATAATTTGATTTCTTGCATTAATATACAGCATAATGTGAGTTAAACAGAAAGCAGCTCACTGCCAAGATATGACGAGTATTTTGGATTCAATGCATCACCAGCTCCGTAACAGAAATAACACATCAGTTTCCTTAAGATCATAAATATTCTTGACACGTTTCCATTTTTTTATATATTTATTACGATGTATACATAACTGTATATTCTTTATGCACCAGTGCCAGCCACAGTAAATATTGAATGGCACCTGTCAATGAATGAGATATATTTGGCAGCAAGTGAAAAGCTATTTCTTGAAGTTGATGTGTTGAAAGCAGGAAAAAAAAGTACATGCATAAGAATCTGAGCCAAACTGTGATGGCTAGATAATTGGGTCAGAACATCTCCACAATGGCAGCTCTTGTGAGGCTGTTCCTAATAAGCAGTAGTTAACCAGTAAACAGGATCGCATGTTTCCAAGGCTCATTGGTAAGCAGTGGGAGTGAAGACTGGCACATCTGGTCCAATCCCACAGAATTACACCCATATATACATACAGTGGTGGACACAGACAGAAGAGGGCCCATTTGCAAGAAACGTACATGGGCCCTTTGAGGTACAATAGTTTCGTCTATGACAATCGCTGTATGCTGATATGGAGGTAGAGATTGTCCCCTTACCTCTTAGGCCCCTATGCAGTTGCACAGGCTGCACCAAAGATGTAGTTGTGCTCAAAAGTTTACATACCCCGTCAGATTTTTTGCTTTCTTGGCCTTTTTGCAGAGAATATGAATGATACAGTGTTTCCCCGATAGTAAGACCCCCCCGAAAGTAAGACAGGGTGGGGGGGACGGGGGGTCTGCTAATGTAAGACCCCCCCGATTGTAAGGCAGGGTAGGGGGAGGGGGGTCTTACTATCGGGGAAACACGGGGGGGGGGGGTTTACATACATACATACACACATACAGACACATGCATACACATATATACACATATATACACACCATACACACCACACACACCACGCACACACATAGCACCGCTTCTTACCGGGTCCGGTGTGGGGTCCCCGATGGTCCTGTGCCGTCCTCTGTGCTCCGGTCCGGTCCCCGAGATGATCCGCTGCCGTCCGCCGTGTTCCGGTGCCGTTTTGCACCGGTATTGCCGGTCCTTGGCTCCATGGTCCCTGTTCTTCCGGAGTTCAGGCCGCAGCTCCGCCCAGGTCATAGTGTGGGCCAATCAGCATAGCGGCGCTGACGTCAGAGGCAAGCGCCCGATGACGCTTGCTTGGGACCGGACCGGAGCACAGAGGACGGCATGCTTCAACTTTGACTAAGTTTACAGTGAATTTGTAGCTCACACATTCCCACATCATCCGTGAACCACCTCCATTCTTTACAGTAGGAATCGTGTTTTTTTCATCATAGGCCTTGGTGAGACCTCTCCAAATGTAATTTTATGGTTGTGGCCAAAAAGTTTGATTTTGGTCTCAACACTCCAAATTACCTTGTTCCAGAAGTTTGGAGGCTTATCTCTGTGCTGTTTGACTTATTGTAGGCCTGATACTTTGTGGCATTTGCACAGTAATGGCATTTATCTTAAATATGACTAGTAAAGGGGAACTCCAGTGAGCGAAAACGCTGAAGATTCTAGGTTCCATGAGGTGGGGGCCAGAGCAGAGGAGCAGGTAGGATTTTATCAATTTATAAGAGATCTATAGATCCTAGAACTGCAGTCAATGCTTCTGCTTCATCATGTAGCAGGACAGAAACTGTACTAAAACGTTTTCTCTCACTGGAGTTCTCATTTAAGGCGATCAGGTGATATCCTGGCTCCTTATCAATAGAGGACTTTGCCGGTGGAAGTCCCAGCCATCCAGACATTTTACAACCTCTGGCAAAAAGTTTGGAATCCCCTGGCTTGGAGGATGTTCATTCAGTTGTTTAATTTTGTAGAAAAAAAGCAGAGCACAGACATGGCACAAAACTAAAGTCATTTTAAATGGCAACTCTCTGCCTTGAAGAAACACCTAAAAGAAATCTTGAAAAAAATATGCTAGCCAGTAACGGTTACTTTTGTAGACCAAGCAGGGGGAAAAATTATGGAATTACTCAATTCTGAGGAAAAAATTATGGAATCGTGACAAACAAACAAAATAACACTCAAATACATTACTAGTATTTTATAGCAAGCAGATGACACCGGGCACTCCACGCATTAGACTAACTCGGGCTGTCACTCCTGTGACTGTGCAGCTTTCACTGGCGGTGCTGGCATGTGCAGTAAATCCAATTCAATAGCATAGAAAGTAGAGCCGCACTCGCCATTAGTTGATCTTGCAATCGTTTATTTCTTAGTTCAGTCCATGAATATCAACATTAGCAGGGGAGGGGGTGCGGGGACGTCCCCGCACCCCCTCCCCTGCTAATGTTCATATTCATGGACTGAACTAAGAAATAAACGATTGCAAGATCAACTAATGGTGAGTGCGGCTCTACTTTCTATGCTATTGAATTACTAGTATTTTGTTGCACCACCTCTGGCTTTTATAACTACGTGCAGTCTCTGAGGCATGGACTTAATGAGTGACAAACAGCACTCATCATCAATCTTGCTCCAAATTTCTCTGATTGCTGTTGCCAGATCAGCTTTGCAGGTTGGAGCCTTGTCATGGACCATTTTCTTCAACTTGCACTAACATTTTCAATTGGATTGAGATATGGACTATTTGCAGGCCATGACATTGACCTTATGTGTCTTCTTTCAAGGAATGTTTTCACAGTTTTTGCTCTATGGCAGGATGCATTATTATCTTGATAAATGATTTCATCATCTCCGAACATCCTTTCAAATGATGGGATAAGAAAAGTGTCCAAAATATTAATGAAAACTTGGGCATTTATTGAAGATTTAATGACAGCCATCTCCCCAGTGCCTTTAACTGACATGCAGCCCCATATCATCAATGACTGTGGAAATTTGCATGTACTCTTCAGGCAGTCATCTTTATAAAACTCATTGGAACGACACCAAACAAAAGTTCCAGCATCATCACCTTGCCCAATGCAGATTCGCGATTTATCACTGAATATGACTTTCATCCAGTCATCCACAGTCCACGATTGCTTCTCCTTAGCCCATTGTAACCTTGTTTTTTTCTGTTTAGGTGTTTATGGCTTTTGTTTAGCTTTTCTGTATGTAAATCCCATTTCCTTTAGGCAGTTTCTTACAGTTCAGTCACAGACTTTGACTCCAGTTTCCTCCCATTCGTTCCTCAATTGTTTTGTTGTGCACTCCCTTTTTGGAGACATATTGCTTTAAGTTTCCGGTCTTAACGCTTTAATGTCTTCCTTGGTCTACTAGTATGTTTCCCTTTAACAACATTCCCATGTTGTTTGTATTTTGTCCAGATTTTAGACACAGCTGACTGTGAACAACCAACATCTTTTGCAACATTGCATGATGATTTACCCTCTTTTAAGAGTTTGATAATCCTCTCTTTTGTTTCAATTGACATATCTTGTGTTGGAGCCATGATTCATGTCAGTCCACTTGGTGCAACAGCACTCCAAGGTGTGATCACTCCTTTTTAGATGCAGACAAACAAGCAGATCTTATTTGATGCAGGTGTTAGTTTTGGGAATGAAAATTTACAGGGTGATTCCATAATTTTTTCCTCAGAATTGAGTGATTCCATCATTTTTCCCCCTGCTTGGTTTACAAAAGAAACCATTACTGGCTAGCACATTTTTTTTTCAAGATTTCTTTTAGTGTTTCTTCAAGGCAGGGAGTTGTTATTTGAAATGACTTTAGTTTTGTGCCATGTCTGTGATCTGCTTTTTTTCTACAAAATGAAACAACTGAATGGACGTCCTCTGAGCCAGGTGATTCCATAATTTTTGCCAGGGGTTGTAGTAGACAGTGCAGCTATCCAGATGACGGTGGCTTCAGTACGGAAGTCACAAGACACATTCTTCTGATGTGCTACCTCTGGTCTGAGCTTGGCCTCATTCCTCTCATTCCAGAGCTGCTCAGGAATAGTGTCTCCACTGTTGTCTAGAAAGGGAGGACCCAATGTTGTATTTTTTGCTTTAAACCAATTATCAGTTCTTTCTTGGAAGAAGACAGCCTCTGGCCAGACACTGAGTAGTCAGAAAGTCATTTCCAGTAGTGAAAGAGTTATCTGACATATTGAAGTCTATATCATCTTCTTTATAGCCGTGCTGCCCTCTGGGTACATTAGACATGCTCACCTTCATATCCTAGCAATGACTTACGTCCATAAGGTGTGAGCTGGAGAGGTTGTTCCTCATTGTCTGTGATAAACATATGAAGACTGATGAGTAATGTCCACCTATCAGTAACAAATAAAACCTGTCTCAGTTTCGCTGATGTAAATAAGTAAATATACAACCGAAATACAGAATGCAGCTTAGACCCCATAAGGCAGTGTGGACCATGATTCAGGATATTTTCCAGGTCGCAATTACCTAAATAGGATTGGTGATGACAATATGGATGGAGCAGGGATGTGGTCAGCTGAGGGTTGCCACCAGTTGAACAGTTCTGTTATTGTGCCGTCACATGGTGCCACCTCGCCAGCGATGTCAGAGAGGAATCACGGGAGCATCCCCGCCGACATCGCCGGTGAGCTGTCACACGTAGCAACTCGCCGGCAAGTAGCGGCGGCGACCGCTCGCTGGGTTGCCCAGCAACCCAGAGATCGGTAACTCGCAATGTTAAACATTGCGGGTCGCAGCGTTACACAGGGCAATCAGGCATGATCGCCCTGTTTAGATTGACAGGTTTCACAACACTGCTGTAAAACCTGGCGATCATTCTGAGACGATTTTTCGCCATAGAATAGCCTTGTTACACTGGGCGACTCGCCGGCGATGGTGCCGCGATTAGGCCAAGCCCCTGCATCACCGGCACAATCGCCGGCGAGGTGGCGCCGTGTAACGGGCCCCTTAGAGTCACACGAGTGTATAAAAAAATTGGTCCCATTCCAAAATCACTGTGATGATTTTTTTTTCTCACATGTCATCTATGTGCTGTCTGTTTTTTTACTATTAATCTTTTACAGGACCATTTACAGTTTCCCATCTTACAAAATTGTAATGTATCCATCCATATAAATCAGCACCATACTGATGGTCCATATAGCATTTGATTTTTTTCTCACAATGTACCAATTTTGGAGTCAAATCACAGCATGCTGCAATTATTTTCCCTTGCTGAATACAGCTGAGAAACAAAAACAGATTTGCATTGCCCTTTTAAGGCCCCGTCACATGGGGCGACATCGCCGTCAATTACATAGGTGACGTAGGGGCGTGGCTATCGGCGGCGTCATCGCCCCTACGTCGCCTCATGTAAAGGGGTGATGTCGGCGCCGCTGGGAGGTTGCCTGGTTTCAGAGCAGTGCTCTGAAACCAGGCGACAGTTCTGGGGCGATGTGCACACATCGCTCCATGTAACCGGCCGCTGGCGACCTGTCAGGCAAAGTCCTGCATCACCGCTGGGGTTTCCTGACACGCTGGCGGGGCGCCAAAAACATGTGCGCACCCGCCAGTCGCCCCCGACAACTCCAGCCCCGCCGCCAGGTGTGACGGGTCCTTTATAAACACTGGTCCAAGTGTAAACCCTTTTTTTATCTGATTGCACTTTATACTTTTGTGTGAACGAGCCCTTAGAATGTCACAGCCTACCGAAGGGCTTAGCGAAGGCGGCTGCATGGGATCGTGGGCCCCCCACCCTTTTTTGCCTCTTCTTTCATCCCCTTCCCCTTTAGGTGTAAATAGGAGATTCATCCAATTATAGTGGTTGCCAATAGTTAACAGCTTAAGATATAGTTATCATTTATTAGGAGTAGGTAGGCATTTTAAGTAATAAAAGTGTTGCTGCTAATTCTGCTTACAATATCAGGTGACTTAATACTGCATGAGGAATCCTCATGCGTGATTGGTCAAGTCTGTGGACTAAGTGTATGGTAACATGAAGCAGGCATAGATGCTATTGGCTACCTTCTTGCTTGTCTGTGGTGACAGTGATTGGTCAAGAAAGGGGTATATATTTCCCTCAGGAGTGTGCGTGACGTCACTTGCTCTTCAGGCAAGGAAGCAGACGCCCGCCCACCCGCCCTGAAGTTATTTGAAGACTGCAACTGTTGTTTGGCTTTATCTTGAAGTGAAAATTGCCTAATATACACTGTGTGCAGAATTATTAGGCAAGTTGTATTGTAGAGGATTATTTTTATTATTGATCAACAACTATGTTCTCAATCAACACAAAAGACTCAAATGTCAAAGCTTAATATTTTTGGAAGTTGGAGTGTTTTGTTTTTTTTAGATTTGGCTATCTTAGCTTATCTTACCTTTACCTGACTGGCGATTGGTCACCCCGGCACCATCGCCGTCAAATTGCCTCGCAGTTGCGGCGTGTAATTGAGGAACTTCGTGGTGATAAAAAAGTTGTTGCCTGGTTCCGGTTTCACAGCATTGCTTCAAAATCAGAGGCAATCATGAAGGCAACATTCCCGGCTTTTGGTGTGTGAACAGGCGATAGTGATGGAATCTGCGTCGCCTATTGATTTCCCGTAGGCGTGCCACAGCGTGATGGAGACCGCGCCCCGTCAGCCATGATTGGTGGTGGATACTGTGTTTCCATTGGCTGTCACTTGACACCACGCCATATTTGAATATGCAGATGAAGTCCATGGAGCCTCGGTTAAGAGTCTACAACATGGACACCAGCCAGTTATCCCACCAGGGAAGGACCTAGCCCAGGGTATTAGTAGCCCTAAAGTCACTATCCTGCCCTTGCGAGCTTGAAGATATGACCAGGGGTTTACCATGGACTAGGTATCCAACCACAGACAGCTGTTTCGGGGTTGTTGCCCCTCATCAGTGTGGCGCAGGATTCTGGCTGGGTGGGAGCAATGCTTGATAGACAGACATCACAAAGCAACCACTGACCTTGTGGAGACCAGCGGAGGATAACACTGCGGGCACCAGTTAAAGCACTCAAACACAGTGAAACCACGCCATATTTGAACAGCTGTCCATTGATCACCACACAATGGCAATGGCGTCATGTATTAGCCAGCCTTCCAGCGCAGGCTGAGCAATCATAACGCTATTGCGTTGTCTAACCAGAGTATTTGGGGCGCGGTATACACCAGTCTGTCACGCCTATGTTCTCGCTGCGCTAACCATATAAGCCCACATTCCTTTGGGGATTGCGTCGTGTGAAGCGACGAGGGAACGTCACTGGATTGGTTCCGCTGTGAGGTAGGCGATTTCTGGGGCGACACATCACCTTAGGTTGAGGGCAAAATTGCGGCGTGTAAAAGCGCCATCGGCGATCTGAGGCAACCATGAAAAACGTGCACGCGCACGTTAGATTGCTTCCTATCGCTGCAAAAAATTAATTGTGGCGTATAAAGGTACCCTTACTGTGCAGAATTATTAGGCAACTTAATAAAAACCAAATATATTCCCATCTCACTTGTTTATTTTCACCAGGTAAACCAATATAACTGCACAAAATTTAGAAAAAAACATTTCTGACATGTAAAAACAAAATCTAAAAAAATTAGTGCCTAATATAGCCCCCTTTCTTTATGATGACACTCAGCAGCCTTCCATCCATAGATTCTGTCAGTTGCTTGATCTGTTTACGATCCACATTACGTGCAGAAGCCACCACAGCCTCCCAGACACTGTTCCGAGAGGTGTACTGTTTCCCCTCCCTGTAGATCTCACATTTTAGGAGGGACCACAGGTTCTCTATGGGGTTCAGATCAGGTGAACAAGGGGGCCATGTCATTATTTTTTTTTCTTTTAGACCTTTACTGGCCAGCCATGCTGTGGAGTAGTTGGATGCATGTGATGGAGCATTGTCCTACATGAAAATCAAGTTTTTCTTGAACGATACCGACTTCTTCCTGTACCACTGCTTGAAGAAGTTGTCTTCCAGAAACTGACAGTAGGACCGGGAGTTGAGCTTCACTCCATCCTCAACCCGAAAAGGTCCCACAAGTTCATCTTTGATGATACCAGCCCATACCAGTACCCCACCTCCACCTTGCTGGCATCTGAGTCGGAGTGGAGCTCTCTGCCCTTTACTGATCCAGCCTCTGGCCCATCCATCTGGCCCATCAAGAGTCACTCTCATTTCATCAGTCCATAAAACCTTTGAAAAATCTGTCTTAAGATAGTTCTTGGCCCAGTCTTGACATTTTATCTTATGTTTCTTGTTCAAAGGTGGTCGTTTTTCAGCCTTCCTTACCTTGGCCATGTCCCTGAGTATAGCACACCTTGTGCTTTTTGATACTACAGTAACGTTGCAGCTCTGAAATATAGTAAAACTGGTGGCAAATGGCATCTTGGCAGCTTCACGCTTGATCTTCCTCAATTCATGAGCAGTTATTTTGCGCCTTTTTTTCCCGACATGCTTCTTGCGACCCTGTTGGCCATTTGCCATGAAACGCTTGATTGTTCGGAGATCACGCTTCAAAGGTTTGGCAATTTCAAGACTGCTGCATCCCTCTGCAAGACGTCTCACAATTTTAGACTTTTCAGAGCCCGTCAAATGTCTTTTCTGACCCATTTTTCCAAAGGAAAGGAAGCTGCCTAATAATTAAGCACACCTTATATAGGGTGTTGATGTAATTACACCACACCCCTCCTCATTACAGTGATGCACATCACCTGATTTACTTAATTGGTGGTTGGCTCTCAAGCCTATACAGCTTGGAGTAGGACAACATGTAAAAAAGTATCGTGATCAAAATACTCATTTAGCTAATATTGCTGCACACAGTGTATTGGGTGTTTTCTGGTACAGTTAGCGGTACAAGTGGTTTACTTTAAGGAGTTTAATATTTATTGGATTATTTATTATATTATTTATTCTTGTACCGTCTTTAGTTGCCCTAAGTAAAGCCTCACTGCCATTTTTATGCCAATCAGTCTGGTTTCTTTATTCCGTCTGATTGTAGGGTGTTCTGGAGAGGTGGGTGCTGTGGTCCCATGCAACAAGCAAGAGTACACAATGGGACGGCTGTTAGAAACCGGCAGGGGCAGAGATACCATTGGTGCATCCTGTACAGCTGCACAGGGGATAAAAAGGTGAGAAGGGATCACTTCTATATCATAAGCAGAAAGAAGTTTCTGTCACAAACACATAAATAGGTGCATTAGGATAAACTATTGGACTGCAAGTTAACACTGGAACCAATGGAATGAAACTGAATGGGAGGAGACACAGATTAGACATTAGAAAAAAATATTTTGCCAGTCAGGGTGATCAACAAGTGGAACAGGCGACCACTAGAGGAGGTGAGTTCCCCTTCAATGGAAGTCTTCATACAAAGACTGGACAGACATCTGTTTGGGATGATTTAGTGAATCTTGCATTGTGCAGGGGGTTGGATCAGATGACCCAGGAGGTTCCTTCCAAATCTACCATTCTATGATTCTATGCAAAGGGCACATATAGTGTTCTTGAAGAGGGGTCCTACACTTTCTGTGCCCGCTCATGAGTCAAGGGTAAGAGCCAAACTAACTATAACTACAGGCAGACAAAGGCCATGTTGAAGATACAATGTTTTATTTTATAGTACTTAATTAACCTACACAATTCAAGTTATGTATTATAAATACCCTATATGTAAAATGAAACAATGTCCTACACTTATGAAGTATGCTCAGCTCCTCTTTACCTGAAGGGGTAGTCTAAAGACAAAAGTAAATTTAATTTTAAATCCTCATTTATTTGATGCTTTAATCTAAGCTACTTTCTAATTTACTTGCATTAAAAATTCCCTAAAGTGCCCTAATTACGCTATCTTATTGCTATTTTTTTTCTATTTCCTGCCTGATGACGATTAGTTTGAGAATCTCAGTGCACGCTGAGATACTCAAATGAAGTGTAATTAGAGCAAGGGGCAGAGGCTGCGATCACTGTCCTAGTCCCTGCCCCTGCAACACCTACCAGGGCCATGGGGTACTCGAGACCGGGTCGATCAGTTCTTTGGGAAGATCACAGTGGCGGTGACCCTGCTCTGTGACCCTGGGCATGCAGTAAAGGGGATATTTACAGGGGAAAGTTTGTGACGCCACCTGTGGTGTTCCGCCAGGGATGTCTGACGCTACAGTTTCAGTACGCTGGGGCAGATGGTGGGGCAGCGACAATGGTATTGCTCCCCACAAATGGAGCGGAGCCGCAGGACAGATGGAAAAGTCTTTTGGTGCTTTGGCGATGAAGAGGTGCATAGGACGTGAAAGTGTGGTGCCCCTGCGAATACAGTCGACACAGAGTTACTGCACCCCTGTTAGAGTGGAGTTTCGCACTCACTGGTAAGGGGGAGTAGAGACCAGTACTGGGACACCCAGGTCACACTAGGAACGATTGTAGTGATTTTGGGTGGTGAAGGAAGTAGTTAGAGGGAGCACTTGGGAAGGAGTGAGGTTATTAAGAACATACGTAGATGGGACACATGACAAAGAGTATAAAAAGAGTCAGAAACATCTAGAATACAGGAGAAGCGACAGTTGAAGAGAAGAAGAGAGTGACTAGCTGAGGTGGTAGAACAGCTGAGGAAAGGCCATTGAACAGCAAGGTTGAGTTGGAGGGAAGCTAGAAAACGTACGCCTGAGAAGTGTCCAGAGGACTAGAGCAAGTGGGAGCTTGTCCTAAGGCCGAACCCTAGGCCAGAACATCACCCAAGTGGTTTCAGGGGGAAATTGGGGTCCCAGAGGCACGGGAAGTGAGCAATCCACCCCTGGGTCTCGTATCCATTGTCAGGCGCAGGCAAGAGGAGGGACTGGGCAGCAAGGGACAACGAGAACACAAAAGCACAAGAGGCAGCGGTAGCAGTGCAGGCAGTTGTGGAGTATTGTGCCTCATTACCACCCATACCGCCACCCGTCCAGACCCAGGACGCAGGTGTCCAAACTGAAACCCCGATAACACCACTGTCCCGTACCAGCAGCTATCTCCGGCTGGAGACAGCGCGACAGTCCCCTACAGAGCCAGACATCATTATTGAAGCTGAAAATACGAGACTGACTTCGAGAAACCAGAAGACGTAGAAGGAGCCTCAGGAGGGAGCACCCAGAAGCTGCGTGGTGGACTGCATGGAACCCCTACCATTGTGAGCTCAGCGGAGACCAGAGTGTCGTCCAGAGTCCCAACCGGCAACTCACCACCACCAGAGTACCAGTCGTCCTTAAATCAGAGAGACCAAGTTGCAAGACAACGACGCAGAGAGGAATGGTTCCAAAAAGAGCAAGCAACCCGGCGACTTTGAGATGAAGCACGAGCACAGCCCCGGCTTCCATTGGGAATCACCCCACTGAGCCTGATACCCGAGTACCCCAGGGCCTGGGGCTCAACAGCAACACATCTCACCTGGAATCGGTGACACCACACCTATGGAGTAGATGCAGCATCACTGTAGCGACCAGTCCGCAGGGGCACCACACCCCCTCCCTGAAACAAAGCGTCATCATGATGCTTGTTTCAGGGATTAGTCTGTTTATTCTCTGTCCCTGTTGTGTTCCTGCTGCCTATACTCTGCCTCCTCCAGCACAGCGCTCGCTCTTTGTCAGTTCAGATCAGTAATGATCTGCGGTAACATAGCAGTGTCTAAGCCCAACATGCAAGATACCAGTGACGTTATTCTCTATAATGATTGTGCAGTAGATGTTATACGTAGAGCTTGAATCATTATTGGACTTTAGCCTTCTTTTTACCTAGTTTTTGTTGTTTTAAGACTTTTAGATTTTTGCCAAATTCTACATTTAATTTCTTGAAGTCTATTTCATATGTGTCTGTCTGTTTTCATGTTTGCCATTATGGGGTAGTTTCTGTTTCCTAGATGTGTAGGGTGATTTCATCAATTGCGACTTAATAAAAAGTCATATAATTTATTTTTTTTGCAAGTGTAGCTTAGTTTTTCTCTAGAGTGATTTTTTTTTTATACAGGTGCAATTCTTGTCGAATTTTAGAGAACCGTGACTTTTAAAATAGCAATAGATTTTTGATTTTTCACAATACTCATGTACCCACGTGTACGATATTACTATATTGAAAAATTAGGAGCAAAAAACATCAACGAATATCACAAGACAAAAAAGACTTTAAAAAAACGCAAAGTGTTTTCAGAATGGTAAGTAATACATTTTAAAGATGTGGTGTTTTATGAGTGAAAGCAGCCTCAATTCTATAATTTTCCTACTCAATGTGCCATATGAAGTCATAGAGGGTTCCTCTGCACAAAGCTAACTAAAACAGAAAGCCTCTGAAGGAACAGAATGTCAAGGACATATCTTCATTCTATAATGTTGGTATGCAGTTCCTTGAGACATTGACCCCAATCCAGGTCTTCTTCCCATTTTCATGAATGAGGACAATCTCTACAGGAGTGTAGTATTTGCTGGCACACTCAGAAGAAAATGGAATAATAGCACTAGGAAAGACTTCTTGCCAAAATGGAGTATGATGTAAAGCAGTACTAAAACGGCCCAAACTTATCTTTACTATGAAGCCCTCTGTTGTCAATCTGACAGCCGGCTCAGAGAAAGTGCAGCGCGCAACCTCCCTGCGATTACTTATACTCGCGCGTTTCTAGCCACCGACAATTTTGGGTGAGGGCAACATCAGCAGCAAAATCAGGTCAACTGATCATGCTGCTGACATCACTCATTGGCACCACAGATGTGCAGACAATATTGGTGGTAGGTGACCAGTGGAGCTGAAGACACCAAAGATTTAATGCAATTAGGGGTATTTACTTGAGGATATAGTTTGGGGAGCAAGGGAGGGATGGATGTTGACAAAGAATGAGGAGTGATGGGTGCTGGCACAGAACAGGGAACTTGGGGGAGAAATTTGAGGACAGAGTTTGGGAAGTGAACAATGGAATGGATGCAGAATGTTTGGAGAGTGTGGGGGAATTTATGTGGACACAGTATGGTGAGCAAGGTGGGGGAGAAATTTAAAGACACAGTATGAGGAGTGAGGAGGGATGTATGATGAAACAGTATGAGAGGGGGGAATGTATGCATAGATAGTATGGGGAGTGAGGGTGATGGGATGGGTATGGACACAGTATGGTGAGCGAGAGTGGAGAAATTTAAGGACACAGCAGCAGGAGCGCGGCTGGATGTGTGATGAAACAGTATTAGTGAGGTTTGGGTTCAGATACAGTATGAGTAGCAAGGGGGCATGTATGAGGAAACAGTGCGAGATGAGGGTGTATACGTACACAGTGAGGGAGCAAGTCAGAAAGGATGGGGCAAACATAGTATGGGGGCAAGGTGGGGAATTTGAGTACACAGTAAGAGAAGCAAGGGAGGATGTATGATGAAATAGTATGAGAAGGGAAAATGGGTGCAGACGCAGTATGGCAAGCTAGGAGGGCATATATAAAAATCTAGTATGAGGGGGGTGTCACAGGGTCCGTCTCCTGGATCCCATAATCAACAGAGCGAGAGATGTGTGAAGAACATTTATTGCTTGAAAACATTAAAATCCATAAAAATAATCCATCAGAAAAATCCTTTAAACAATCCAGCAGTATACTGTATATCCAGGTAATACAAGTGTCTCTCCAGTGCCTTTGTGGAGTTGGCCTCAGCTCAGCGTCCCACACAAAAACCAAATCACACTGCTCTCTCCTCCCCCAACCACCTCCCAATATCCAAACCAGGGCCGGCAGACAGGTCTAGAATGACCAAGTAAGGATATGTCCACAGGAATTCAAGTGTCAGACCCTCTAGAGTGTAATGAGTAAAGAGGAAGGGAGAATACACAGTATAGCAACAATACTTGTAAAATCCAGTAAAATATAACCCACCATATTGCGCCATCACAGGGGAATATATGCAAACACAGTATGGGGAGTGAGATGGATGGGATGGGTGCACACAAAGTATGGGGAGCAGGGGGATATGAGAGAAGACAATATAGGGAACAAGGAGGAAGGGAGAATTTTGAGGACATAGTATGAAGAGCAAGAAAGGATGGGTGCAGACAGAGTATAGAGAGCAAGGAGGGGCATGTATGAGGAAACAGTATGGGGGGAAGTATGCGTAATGAGAAGGTGAGATGCATGTGTACTCAGTATTGGGATCGAGGGGGATAGGATAGGTACGGAAACAGTATAGGGAGTGGGGGGATGTATGAGGAGTCAGTATGGAGAGAGAGTTGTAAAATATGTGAGGAGATAGCATGGTTAGCAGGGGGATATGAAAGGAGATAGTATAAGGGAGGTGGGAAATGTGTGAGGAACCTTTTGAGAGGAATAATGCGGGGAGACAGTAGGGGGGGATAGAACAGTTTGAGGGGACACAGTATAGAAACTGGGTAGTGAGTCAGTGTAGAGAGGGAATAGTATGGGGATGAGGAGGCATGGGGAATGCTGAGGAGGTGGAGTGTGCTAAGTGGGCACAGTATAGAGACTGGGCAGTATAGTGGGGACACAGTATGAAAGGATAGTGTGAAGAGGGGGCTCAGTAGGGAAAGCATAGGGCATTGTGGAGGGTATGTACCATAAGACGGATAGTGTGTGGGTCATATTTAGTGGTGGGAACACAGTGAGGGCTAATTATTTATTCAAGCACACAGCATAGGGTAGATATGTTCATTTAAAAGCATCATAATTATTCAGTTATTTTTAAGGGCATCGTGTCAGGATGTGATGCTGAAGACCAGAGAAGATGGAAGTATGCAGAGGCGAGCTGTGGATGTGAAAAATCTTAATGACGTCTGTACAAGATGAAAAAAAGAAAGAGAATGACATCGATTAGCGATGTCATATGTCAGTTATCTAGATATAAATTCAATACTGACTAATTCTCACCAGTACTGTGGTTCCTGTATGGTCTGCAGTCTGATGATGACTGATAATTTCCTGTATCTTCTTACTATTGTAAGGACATACTGGGAGTATTAGGTTCATGTGATACAAATGTACTGTATATGTGTCTGACCTGACATTACAATTACCATGCACTGATGTTGGTTCTTGTTATGTATTACTGTACTTCTGGTGGTTCTGGTCATGTATTTCTGTAACTAATGGAGGTTCTGGTGATCTAGTACTGCTTTTGGTACTGGTGATGTATTCTTATGCTATTATTAGTTCTGAACCTGTACATATGTAACAATCCATAACTTGTAGCATTATGTTATATATGGCTATGTTAATAAAGCATGGTGCCATCTGACAATGTAAAGGTTACTATGTTTTTATTTATGTTAGAAGCATTTTAAGAAGATGTCCAAGTTTGTTACTCTATGTGCCTGCAGACTTCTGAATTCTCACAGTGCACACACTGCAAGCTGTCAGGATGCTCTGGAGAAGTGAGAGTGGAGGTCATGAAACCACATCTGTGCAATTTATATATATGCAGTTATGTGCAAACTAGATATAAGTGGCCTCACTCATTACAAATGAATTAAGTGAGGCCAGATATGTCTAGTAGGAGAGTGTCCAGAAGTGTGCAAATTGCATACTTATGCTCACATCACTGTCCACTCTTGTCATCGGTATGGGATAATCTGAAAAGTGTGCAATAGTATGAAAATTCTGAATTCTGCAGTCCTTTCATCACAAACCTGGACAAGCCCTTTAATTCTAAAATTAACAGTGTGTAATATACTTACTCTGCTTGCTGATTCCAAAAGTCATCAATGGCCACTCCACTCATATGCAATCTTTATTCTATGACATCTAGCATTTCTTCCTGCTTCTTTCAATGACACAGGGGCTGCCAGTGAAACAATGGCTTGGTCAACAGAGGCTTCTTTTCCGCTGTCCTCTGTTGATGGGGTGCGACCACTGACATCATGCTGATTGAGAGCTGGCTCTCTGCTGCCCGAATACAGGAGCCAGCTGTCAATTAGCTTGACGTCAGCAGTGACGCCCATCAACAGAGCAGAGTGAATCAGAGGCCTCCGCTCTGCTGACGTGATGTCAGCGAAAGCTGCAGAATCGGTATGTGACTGCTCCGTGTCTGCAAAGAACGGTGCCAAACGCAACAGGCAGGTAGACAGCAACAAACTGCCTATTAGTGCTTAGGCACACTTTTTTTTTTTTTGAAGAGTCCTGGACATACCCTTTAATTGATCATATTATTGCATTAGGTATATACTATATACTGTAGATAGGATAATTCATGTATAATTGTTTCAGCATAACTTATTTTTCATTCTAATATCCAGAACGGCTTCATTTCATATCTTTTTTGGAGGTTAGCGCTTTCCCCATATATTCAAGAACATATATTAGCAACCACACACACCTTTACAATGGATACACATGTAAAGAATATAACATCTTTATTTAAAAAAAGAAACTAAATTAATTCACATTAACTTTTAGTTTTCAGAAGTTGCACATGTCTCATTCTGTCCTTGCACAGATAACAAAACATATGTGTAGCACCTGAGGAATGTATTGCACATAAAACAGTAGTAATATAATGCAGAATAGTGACAGCTCATAATATATTTATGACCACCCATCATTGAAAATAGAATTCATTAACCATGATGTACAATTGGATTGGGGATTTTTCAGAAGCCAAATAAACATAAATGTCACAGTAAAGTTCCTGTCAATATAGAAGATATGATGGCTCAATAATTACTATGGACGGCATTATACATTTATGATACTTAAAACATGGAATTACAAAATAACTCAGTACATTAAATTATTTCCCTAAGGCCCCTTTCACATCAGCGTTTTTCACTGATTGCGGCAGATCTGGCAGATTTACCGCATCTGCCGCCTCACGACAGCACTTGTGTCACAATTGCGGCAAGCCCCTTGCATTGTCTATAGGGTTGTGGCAAGTGACCAAAGTTCCGCGATCCGGCAAATCCTTCAGTTGCCGCAAAAAAAACGAGGCTAGCAGCGTTTTTTTCGCCAACGCAAGTGCCGGATTGCGGCAAAACCGCAATTGCCGCACTTGCCGGTAGCACCATAGACAATGCATGGGGCTTGCTGCAAGCGCGCCGCAAGTGCTGCCGTGAGGCGGCAGATTCGGTATATCTGCCAGATCTGCCACACTCAGCGATAAACGCTGATGTGAATGGGGCCTAAGTGAGGCAAACGAGCAATTGTTCTTAGGGTTCACTCACATCTGTGTATAAATATTCATGCAATCCAATGTTAAACAATGAGGCACTGCTGATCGGTGAGTTTTTCCTCAGCTGTTTTTGGCCTGAGGAATAAATTGAAGCATCATGAGTATGATGGCGTAAAATGGCCGAGACTCGTCAATACCAGTCTATGGGTGCGTGAAAAAAAACGGATGTCATACGGACCATCCATATACCCTCCGTAGTTTACAGATACACTACTATTCTGTAGCATAGAGCACTGTAAATGGTTGTAGAATAATAATTGCTGAGAAAAAATGTACTTCACACGGATGTCATATGAATTCCAGGCAAGAAAAAATGTGCATATTTACATGACATATGGTATACCAAACAGATTTCACTCATCCAACGTTTCCGCATGAAAATCGGACTGATTTTTCATACACAGATGTGAGCGAATGTTACAAAGCAATGCCTGCATCACTAATACTGATATGGTGAAGAGCTCAGACTAAAGCCTTGTGCCGACCCTGACTTTTTGCAGCATTTTTGTGTCATCATTTGTCACAAACCTGCATGCCTATCCTTCCCCAGCAAAGTCTGAGAATTCTGAAGTGCTGTGCCCACGATGCTTTTTTTTATTTTGCAGTTTAGGTGCAGATTGTGGTCAAGAGAAAAGGATGAGCATGTCAATTGTTGTTTTAGCCCTTCCAGTCCTTGACTATACTAACAAAAACGCATTACCTCAAGCTGTACCTAAAACTTACCAAAAAACAATTGTCGGCACATACCCCAAAGGTGAAATTATTACTCTATATAGTCCTGGGCAACCAAGGCTGAATAGTGTCATCTTACATAGACTTCATCTTCAGACCCTACTGACAAACTCCCAGTGATGACACAAGGTCACTTGAAGCTGATGGGCCCCGATGCAAAAGTTTAGACAGGGCCCCCAATTATTGCAAATTTTTAATAGCATTAGTCTTTATCTATAGGCCAAAGGGACTTTTGGGGTCCCCTAGGTTCCAGGACCCACGTGCAATTAAACCCCTGCAACTCTTGTAGTTACGCCCCTGCAAGGTCATCATATGTTACAGCTAATATCAGCTAAAGATGCACTGTAAAATATTTAAGCTAAGTTTTAGCCCCCCAGTCCTGTGTGCTGATCTGGTCCGCGGCTGTCTGGGTCCTCCCGGACAGCCCCGGACCGGATTGTGCCGCAGTGTGAAGCTGGCCTTACAAAAGTTTACACCGGCTTTAGAATTTATATTTTTCACAAGTTCTGTTTTTTCTAAAATTGTTATTTGCTTGAGTCATCGAAAGTATTCTGTTTTAAGAGGTAGACTTAGGAAACAGAATAAAAAAATATATATCTTTGTTGCCCATAGCATTCAATCACAATACAGCTTTCATTTCTTATAGTGCTTTTGAAAAATGAAAGCCTTGCTGTGATTGGTTGCTATGGAAAACAAAGAAGCTGAGTTTACATTTAATGACAAATTTGTTATCTGTCACAATAACAAGATTCTTCATGACATCTTCTAGGTTGTCCCTATATTATATCACAAATCTCACTAGCAGCCTATTATATCAAATACAATAAACAATACGAAAATGTTAACCAGTTCAAAAACCCATAAAAAAATAACATGATGCAAACTACAAGTTGCACAAGTTCACGTTACCATCGCGCTTGGATACATATTATACGTCAGTCTATTTCCCAGAGATGTCAGTGTTGGACAGTTTTTGCACGTGTCTCTTAGTGCATGGAAAGAGAATGTTGATAGCCGGATCCTTGTAAGAAACCAACCTGCCATGCAAATGGCCCGGAAGAGTGGTCCGAAATGTTGTCCATTTGGTGAGCGAAGCAGGTGCCTCTCACTCCGGTGCTGTAGCCACCATGTGGATAGTAAGAGTACGAGGAACTGGGCATTGAAATGTCCTCTGTTGGGCTTCCATATTGGCAATGAAGATAAGTAGCCTCAGGTGAATGTCTATTATAATAAGGAGAGTCACATTGCTGGAGATGTGGCGCTTCCCCATAGCTAAGCTCTGAATGTACATCTTGATGAGACTGAGGTGGTGTTATGTAGGCCTGAGGACTTCCATCATTGATTTCTGGTTGTCTGTGCCTTTCATGTTGAAGATGGCAATCTGTGTGGTTGCAAGACCATTTCGGCTCAGGACTTGAATGTAGGAACATGGAGAGAGTAGAAATCCTGTTGATTGCTCGCTTCAGAGTTGCTATCTTAGATAGTCTTTTTCCACTCAAGTCATGTTTAAGTGTCAGCCGTAAAGCATTGAAGGCCTGATTGTAGTCCAGGATCCTCTTTCTTTCTCTGACATTAGCTGCTACTCGCCTGGCCTTTGACCTCACTGGCCTGGTCCTCTTCTTTGGTTTGGCGTCTTCTACTTCACTCTCACTCTCGTGCGTTTGCAGTTTTTGTAGAGACTGCTCACCGCTCTCAGTAGATTCATCTTCTATCTCTTGCTCATCATCCGAGAAGTCTGACTCAATGAGGCTCATTGCAGCTGTCCTCCAGTCTAGCCCAGAGAGGAGATAGTTTTTTCTTGGATTTTTCCTTTCTTTGCTCTGCTTTTAAAGATGTTAAGATCATACCTTTAGTTCTTCCACTCCCTCTCAAAGTCACACCCTGTAAGGGCGGCCGATTTCTTAAACGTAACTTGCCTTCTTGTTTTATTATACCTCGTAAGAGACTAGCAGGTAACTAGTATCTTTGTTTTATTACCTGCCTCCAGGTAGACAGGGCAGGGTTTGATAGCCTTGACAAAAAAAAAGATCATAGAAAGCATGCAAATGCCTGTAGTAAGTACTCTGACATACTGATCCGCCAAATTACACAGCATACATAGTTCTCCTTTTACAACAAATTACAGGTCTTTTCTCTTAATCTGCTCTAGCTGATCACCTTCAAACTTGTACTGCCAGGGGGCCGCTAATACATGCATGAAATAGAATTGTCACCATTTGAGTTGAAAGTTTTCTTATATATCAACAAGTTAAGAAATAAATGACCTAGTGTCCATAGATTATTTTATGGTCATAATGTGATATGAAAGACCTGTAACACTGTATGCATATGATCAGTAATAGCAGCATTTTGGACACAGTGTATTCACTCTGTGTCCAAAACACTGTGCTCACAAGCTCAGTAGATGTGATTTCTAGAAATCCCATGCTCACTGTGCTTCTCCCCCCTGCAGCGTCTTTTCAGGTGCGATGCTGGTTGCCGCACTTCCGCATCTCTGCAGCATGTTACGTTATTGCTGTGGAGTCGGAAGCTATCTCCAGCGGGTGAATGCAGGGAGAAGCTGCCCTGCACTGAACGCAGATTATGGGTACAGGGCAGCTGCGTTCTTTCTGCGTTCACCCGTGACTTCCTTCAGGTCCGGAGACACTGCATCCAGGACGCAGTGTCTTTGGATCATCTGCACATACCCCAAGAGTGACAAAATGACAAATTATTGTTGTTTGACCCATAGTGGAAAAGTCTGTGGTATACAGTAGTACTTAATATGAAAACCCTGCAATTCTTCATACTATGGCATAAATGTTCAATGCAAACAGCATTGCTATAGAGTTGCCCCTCTCTCCTTACTGCTCTTGATGTAAATCAATAGCCTTTGTATCCCCAATATCTGCTGCTGAGGGAGAGCTTGGATAACCCATATACAATAGATGGTAAGCTAGTCTTTCTAAAAATGAATGTGTATGGCCCACTGAATGTGTATGGCCCACTTTAAAGAGGTTATCCACTACTTTGACAACCCTAAGTTTCCCCTTAGCAAAATATCAACACATATACTCACCTCCGGTGCTGACATCATTCCAGTGGTGTTGACAATGCCTCTCCCGGGGCTCACGTGATATTGTTATGTTATGCAATCCCTGCAGCCAGTTCACACACATCCCGATGATTGGAGCAAATTACTGAGCACGAGTGCTGCCTGAACTCTATACAGCGGCACTGCACAGACACATGGTGTCATTGCTGGCTCTGAATGATGGATCTTGAAGATTGATTAGAGCCAGCAATGACACCATGTGAGCACGGCTGCCGTGTAGAGTTTTTCTGCCTTCAGCCAGATTTTGGCTATGATTTAATAGAAAGATAGTTAACACAGTGCAAATAATGATTTGGTTCCTATTTTTAGCCAAGCCTGCACACTTGCGGTATCCCTGGCATTTTCATGCATGGCAATCATAACTGAATTATCTGTGGTGAAAGATGACCCCTCACCAAAATTTTCATGATGATTTGGACATATGATTTATAAGTGGCTGCAGGGCAAAATAAAAAGTTGTTTTTTTGTTTTGACTCTCCATTGCAGAGATACGGTTTACCAATTACTGTATTTGACACCTAAGGCCAGCTTTACACCACGGCACCATCAGGTCCGGGGCTGTCCGGTGTAAACCAGACAGCTCCGGACCCGATTTTGTCATTGTGCAGCCCTATAGGGCTATCTGCCATTCGGGTTCCATCTGTCCGGGAGGATCTGTAACAATTCGGATTTTCCTCCCGCATACAAAAACAAGCCCGGGGCAATAAATCTGCCCAAATCGAATCCTCCCGGATCTGGGGCAATCCGGTGCTCCCTAACATGGGAGTCTTTAGCACTGGATTGCCCAGATCCAGGAGGATCCGGGAACCGGAAGCCGACTGCTGCAGTTCAGCGTGAGTTACGCTGAACTTCAGCACCAGGGAGCTGTCCCCTGTGAAGTGGTTCAGCACCATTTCAGCAGGGGACAGCAACCTTAGCTTCGCTCTGCAGAATCCGGTTACAAACAGGACCGAAGGGCATATTAACCCTCCAGTTCTATTTGTCCAGAGCTGTCAGGCTTCCTGCAAAGCACCGGACACAGCCTGACAGGGCAAAAAAATGTGGTGTGAAGCCGGCCTAACTTTTCTTAAGTTAAGAGGGTGTTACAAGAACAGGAAGACGTACAGGCCAACAGTGAACACACTCACTTGGACGTAACTAAAGTAAGCTAGGTGCCAACTATTTTGATTTCTAATATCTCAGCAGCAGAGGGGCAGAAAAAAACCCAAAAAGTTTTATTCTGCTTTGCAGCCACTATTACATTGTTTCACCAGTACAACATGAAAAATTTAGTGAAAGGTGCTCTTTTTGTTTTTACCATTAATAAGCACGACAAACTGCCCACTGATGTTTTCATTGATGATTTAGCAGTTGTAGCTTTGCACTTTATTCAGTCATTTTTATCTTTTTTAGATGAGCATCAATCTTACCCAGAAAGTATTGTACTCACATTTTAAACATATACACAATATATAAAGAATCTGATAGCAGAAGGAGTGCAAGGGGATTCCTAAAGCTATATATATATATCTATATATAGATCAAAAAAATGGACAGCAGCACATCCTTTTCAAACACTTATGTGGATTTATTCCTGGACTGCGACGTTTCGGCTATGTCAGCCTTCCTCAAGCAGTACAGCCTTAGTGTAGTAGTGCACATATATAGGGCCCACACAGGGGCAATTACAATCAATAGTGGTTACATAATTTAGATATAAAAACTGTTTAAACACAGTAATTAACAGTGAACAAAAGTACCCTTAGTATCATAAAGTGCTTATTACATAGTGCTCAAGTGAGAACATTCTTAAAATCCCTTATTAGACAGTTAAAATATATCATATCCCTTTAATTGGTACTTATCTTATTCCTTTCCCACACATGTATGCAAGATTCCGATGATTGCACCTAAATTTCAGCCTGTATACAGCTCACCTATACCATTTCGATGTACATACTGGCGCTCCATGTGGAACGCTCGCGCATGCCCAGTTGCGCTATCGTTTACCTCTCGCGCGTGCGTGCTGCATCGCAAACGGGAATCTCGTGCTCCCAGCTCGCACGAACTCCCGCGCATGCGCAATGCACAAAACGAGAATCTCGGCGGCCATTTTCTCACCATAGTAACGCTGTCAACAATACCATGTTGTACACGCAAGGATACCAGAGCACCTCCTTTATTCAAAATTACATCAAAAAGCGGTCTATCTATTTAATATACAATAACAGGGGTCCACGGGGCACTTGAATATTAATATTCATAGTAAACGCAGTGTATATTATATTCATATAATCCCTCATCCAGAACGGGATCTATGGGGCATTACTACAATCAAAGCATGATTGTGATATACACTCTAGTTTAGTACTCCTCACCCTATTAATATAGCCCACACAATATATTCAGTCATTAAATGTGCTCTTTATTTCCAAAAAAATAATATAATGGTCACTTATCAGTACATATCGATAGGTATGGCAGAGTCTATAACACATAGCCTTAGAAGGATGCAAGCCATCGTCAAATCTGCAAGAGTAGGAAATAGAAAAAGAATTAAGTTCAATCAATCATATCAATAATTCAATAAATACAGATTTATAAAAAGAAACCTCTACTTAACAATCAGACTGTATTATACCTCTAAATATCAGAGGTTACGCATCCTACTAACTGGACTTTTACTCTATCATAACGCTCCAACAGTTTCTTTTACTTCTATGTTGCCTGTGTCAACCTATATTCAACATTAAGTCCCTGGGGTTTTAATGTCCCCAAACGATGGATCCACTCCAATTCACGTTTTTTCAGGAGGCGGATCCTATCACCCCCCTTCTTTGTACTGGGATAAAATCTATAACTCTAAACCTCAATTGATGTTCATTGTGTCCACGTTCAAAGAAATGTTTTGAGACTGGAAGATCTTTACGTTCTTTCCTTATGGTATGCCTATGGTGATTAATTCTTGTTTTAAAATCCCATGTAGTTTCTCCCACGTACCATAAGGGGCATGGGCACTCTAATAGGTATACCACAAATTCCGACGAGCAAGTCAAATAATATTTAATATCAAAGACTTCACTAGTTATTGGATGTTTGAACGAGGAGCCTTTAATCATAAGTCTGCAATTTATGCAAGAAAGACATGGGTAACACCCTTTTCTTTTGGTACCCGTCAAGTATCTTTGTTTGTCTTTCTTAAGAGAGCCTAGATCTGAATGTATTAGTTTATCACCCAAGCTACGACTTCTCTTATATGACAAGAGCGGGGGCAATTTAAAAGCCTCTACTTGTGGTAGACATTTAGTCAACATCCCCCAGTGTTTTTTAATGATTCTCGCTATCAGTCCGCTCTCGTTGCAAAAAGAAGTCACAAAGGGTATACGTATAGATTCTTTTTTGTTAGTACTTCTACTTAGAGCACATTCTCTATCTACCAGATCTACTCTCTTTCTTTGTTTTTTAAGTAGGTTCGTTGGGTATTTCCTCAAGTTAAATCTAGTCATCATTTCAGTCAAAGATTCATCCTGTATTTTGGGATCACTCACTATCCGCTTTACCCTCAACATTTGACTATAAGGGATAGCATCTCGAGTGTTTTTCGGATGATGGCTGTCATAAATCAGTAGGTCATTCTTATCTGTCTTTTTCCTGAACAACTCTGTACTCAGAGTGTTGTCATTGTACTTGACCAAAACATCTAAAAATTGAATTTCACTTTTTGAATAGACAAGGGTGAATTTGATGGTGTCATCCAACATATTAAGGTGCTCATGAAATTTTAGCAACGAGTCTTCCGTACCCGTCCATATGAGGAAGACGTCATCTATATACCTCCACCAAACCGCCACCTGTTCAAACAGTTCGGTATTATAGATGACGTCTTCCTCAAGGACCCTCATTACAATATTGGCGTAAGCGGGGGCCATATTGGCCCCCATTGCCGTACCTCGGCACTGCAAATAAAAATCATCACCAAAAAGAAAATAATTATTCCTCAGAACCAACTCTAATAATTGTAATGTTAATTGATTCTCATCTTTTGTATACTTTGTATCCACCAATTTTCTCTCTACAGCCTTCAGCCCTCTCTCATGGTTGATGGACGTGTATAATGACACTACGTCAAACGACGCTAAATATACTTCACCAAACACTGACAGTTCTTGTATTTTACATATGAACTCAGTGGTATCCTGTATATAAGATTCTGCTTCTTTAGCCACAGGATTTAGAATTTTATCCAAAAAGACCCCTATGTTCGAGAGAATAGAATTGGACCCAGAAACTATCGGACGACCAGGAGGATCTACAAGAGACTTGTGAATCTTAGGTAAGATGTATAAAACAGGAGTAGTTGGAGCATCAATTACCAAAAATTCAGCCAAGAAGCAGAATCTTATATACAGGATACCACTGAGTTCATATGTAAAATACAAGAACTGTCAGTGTTTGGTGAAGTATATTTAGCGTCGTTTGACGTAGTGTCATTATACACGTCCATCAACCATGAGAGAGGGCTGAAAGCTGTAGAGAGAAAATTGGTGGATACAAAGTATACAAAAGATGAGAATCAATTAACATTACAATTATTAGAGTTGGTTCTGAGGAATAATTATTTTCTTTTTGGTGATGATTTTTATTTGCAGTGCCGAGGTACGGCAATGGGGGCCAATATGGCCCCCGCTTACGCCAATATTGTAATGAGGGTCCTTGAGGAAGACGTCATCTATAATACCGAACTGTTTGAACAGGTGGCGGTTTGGTGGAGGTATATAGATGACGTCTTCCTCATATGGACGGGTACGGAAGACTCGTTGCTAAAATTTCATGAGCACCTTAATATGTTGGATGACACCATCAAATTCACCCTTGTCTATTCAAAAAGTGAAATTCAATTTTTAGATGTTTTGGTCAAGTACAATGACAACACTCTGAGTACAGAGTTGTTCAGGAAAAAGACAGATAAGAATGACCTACTGATTTATGACAGCCATCATCCGAAAAACACTCGAGATGCTATCCCTTATAGTCAAATGTTGAGGGTAAAGCGGATAGTGAGTGATCCCAAAATACAGGATGAATCTTTGACTGAAATGATGACTAGATTTAACTTGAGGAAATACCCAACGAACCTACTTAAAAAACAAAGAAAGAGAGTAGATCTGGTAGATAGAGAATGTGCTCTAAGTAGAAGTACTAACAAAAAAGAATCTATACGTATACCCTTTGTGACTTCTTTTTGCAACGAGAGCGGACTGATAGCGAGAATCATTAAAAAACACTGGGGGATGTTGACTAAATGTCTACCACAAGTAGAGGCTTTTAAATTGCCCCCGCTCTTGTCATATAAGAGAAGTCGTAGCTTGGGTGATAAACTAATACATTCAGATCTAGGCTCTCTTAAGAAAGACAAACAAAGATACTTGACGGGTACCAAAAGAAAAGGGTGTTACCCATGTCTTTCTTGCATAAATTGCAGACTTATGATTAAAGGCTCCTCGTTCAAACATCCAATAACTAGTGAAGTCTTTGATATTAAATATTATTTGACTTGCTCGTCGGAATTTGTGGTATACCTATTAGAGTGCCCATGCCCCTTATGGTACGTGGGAGAAACTACATGGGATTTTAAAACAAGAATTAATCACCATAGGCATACCATAAGGAAAGAACGTAAAGATCTTCCAGTCTCAAAACATTTCTTTGAACGTGGACACAATGAACATCAATTGAGGTTTAGAGTTATAGATTTTATCCCAGTACAAAGAAGGGGGGGTGATAGGATCCGCCTCCTGAAAAAACGTGAATTGGAGTGGATCCATCGTTTGGGGACATTAAAACCCCAGGGACTTAATGTTGAATATAGGTTGACACAGGCAACATAGAAGTAAAAGAAACTGTTGGAGCGTTATGATAGAGTAAAAGTCCAGTTAGTAGGATGCGTAACCTCTGATATTTAGAGGTATAATACAGTCTGATTGTTAAGTAGAGGTTTCTTTTTATAAATCTGTATTTATTGAATTATTGATATGATTGATTGAACTTAATTCTTTTTCTATTTCCTACTCTTGCAGATTTGACGATGGCTTGCATCCTTCTAAGGCTATGTGTTATAGACTCTGCCATACCTATCGATATGTACTGATAAGTGACCATTATATTATTTTTTTGGAAATAAAGAGCACATTTAATGACTGAATATATTGTGTGGTCTATATTAATAGGGTGAGGAGTACTAAACTAGAGTGTATATCACAATCATGCTTTGATTGTAGTAATGCCCCATAGATCCCGTTCTGGATGAGGGGATTATATGAATATAATATACACTGCGTTTACTATGAATATTAATATTCAAGTGCCCCGTGGACCCCTGTTATTGTATATTAAATAGATAGACCGCTTTTTGATGTAATTTTGAATAAAGGAGGTGCTCTGGTATCCTTGCGTGTACAACATGGTATTGTTGACAGCGTTACTATGGTGAGAAAATGGCCGCCGAGATTCTCGTTTTGTGCATTGCGCATGCGCGGGAGTTCGTGCGAGCTGGGAGCACGAGATTCCCGTTTGCGATGCAGCACGCACGCGCGAGAGGTAAACGATAGCGCAACTGGGCATGCGCGAGCGTTCCACATGGAGCGCCAGTATGTACATCGAAATGGTATAGGTGAGCTGTATACAGGCTGTAATTTAGGTGCAATCATCGGAATCTTGCATACATGTGTGGGAAAGGAATAAGATAAGTACCAATTAAAGGGATATGATATATTTTAACTGTCTAATAAGGGATTTTAAGAATGTTCTCACTTGAGCACTATGTAATAAGCACTTTATGATACTAAGGGTACTTTTGTTCACTGTTAATTACTGTGTTTAAACAGTTTTTATATCTAAATTATGTAACCACTATTGATTGTAATTGCCCCTGTGTGGGCCCTATATATGTGCACTACTACACTAAGGCTGTACTGCTTGAGGAAGGCTGACATAGCCGAAACGTCGCAGTCCAGGAATAAATCCACATAAGTGTTTGAAAAGGATGTGCTGCTGTCCATTTTTTTGATCTATCTATCATACCTTGGTGACGGTAGGACTGGCCTGCACCCGCTTTTTAATGTGATAGTGCTGTTCCACTTTTGCTATTTTATATCTATATATAGATATATATCTATATCTATATATATATATATATATATATATATGTATATATATATGTATATATACACAGGGGCGGACCGTCACCCCCGGGGGCCCTGGTGCAGGTGTGGACCGGGGGGGGGGAAATGCTGGTGCGCTCTTACCGCTGCTTCTCTCCCGCCTGGTCCTGCCGCGCTCTCCCGCCTGGTCCTGCCGCGCTCTCCCGCCTGGTGACGGCGGCTTGTGGGGGTCGGCTGGGAGAGCCGCGCTGAGAGCCGCGCTCTCCCGCGGCTTGTGGGGGTCGGCTGGGAGAGCCGCGCTGAGAGCCGCGCTCTCCCGCGGCTTGTGGGGGTCGGCTGGGGGCCCCCTCCAGGCTTGAAGGGGCCCCCTAACCGGTCGGGGCCCTGGTGCAGCTGCACCGGCTGCACCAGTGTAGTTCCGCCCCTGTATATACAGTGCCTACAAGTAGTATTCAACCCCCTGCAGATTTAGGTGGTTTGATAAGATGCAAATAAGTTAGAGCCTTCAAACTGCAAACGAGAGTAGGATTTATTTACAGAAGCATAAATCTTACAAAGCAAAAAGTTATGTTGCTCAGTTGAATTTTTATAAATTTTAAACATAAAAGTGTGGGTCAATTATTATTCAACCCCTATGTTTAATATTTTGTGGAATAACCCTTGTTTGCAATTAAAGCTAATAATCGTCTTTTATAAGACCTGATCAGGCCAGCACATGTTTCTGGAGTTATCTTGGCCCACTCCTCCATGCAGATCTTCTCCAAGTTATCTAGGTTCTTTGGGTGTCTCATGTGGACTTTAATCTTGAGCTCCTTCCACAAGTTTTCAATTGGGTTAAGGTCAGGAGACTGACTAGGCCACTCCAACACCTTGATTTATTCCCTCTTGAACCAGGCCTTGGTTTTCTTGGCTGTGTGCTTTGGGTCGTTGTCTTGTTGGAAGATGAAATTACGACCCATCTTAAGATCCTTGATGGAGGAGCGGAGGTTCTTGGCCAAAATCTCCAGGTAGGCCGTGCTATCCATCTTCCCATGGATGCGGACCAGATGGCCAGGCCCCTTGGCTGAGAAACAGCCCCACAGCATGATGCTGCCACCACCATGCTTGACTGTAGGGATGGTATTCTTGGGGTCGTATGCAGTGCCATCCAGTCTCCAAACGTCACGTGTGTGGTTGGCACCAAAGATCTCGATCTTGGTCTCATCAGACCATAGAACCTTGAACCAGTCTGTCTCAGAGTCCTCCAAGTGATCATGAGCAAACTGTAGACGAGCCTTGACATGACACTTTGAAAGTAAAGGTACCTTACGGGCTCGTCTGGAACGGAGACCATTGAGGTGGAGTACGTTACTTATGGTATTGACTGAAACCAATGTCCCCACTGCTATGAGATCTTCCCGGAGCTCCTTCCTTGTTGTCCTTGGGTTAGCCTTGACTCTTCGGACAAGCCTAGCCTCGGCACGGGAGGAAACTTTCAAAGGCTGTCCAGGCCGTGGAAGGCTAACAGTAGTTTCATAAGCCTTCCACTTCCGGATGATGCTCCCAACAGTGGAGACAGGTAGGCCCAACTCCTTGGAAAGGGTTTTGTACCCCTTGCCAGCCTTGTGACCGTCCTCGATCTTGTCTCTGATGGCCTTGGAATGCTCCTTTGTCTTTCCCATGTTGACCATGTATGATTGCTGTTCACAAGTTTGGGGAGGGTCTTAAATAGTCAGAAAAGGCTGGCAAAAGAGATAATTAATCCACACATGTGAAGCTCATTGTTATTTGTGCCTGAACTACTTCTTAATACTTTAGGGCAGGGGTGGGGAACTCCAGTCCTCGAGGGCCGCAATCAGTGCAGCTTTTCAGGATTTCCTTAGTTTTGCACAGGTGATAACATAATCACTTGCACTGGTGATGATTCCAATCCCTGTGCAATACTAAGGAAATCGTGAAAACCTGCACTGATTGCGGCCCTCGAGGACTGGAGTTCCCCACCCCTGCTTTAGGGGGACCAAACAGAATTCTGGTGGTTTGAGGGGTTGAATAATAAATGACCCTCTGAATTAACTTTTAACGCTTTAAAAAAAACAAAAAAAAAAAATTTTTTGTGGCACTGCATTTCCCACTTCCAGGCTGATCTACAGTCCAAATGTCACAATGCCAAGTTAATTCCGCATGTGCCAACCAGCTAAATCTGCAGGGGGTTGAATACTACTTGTAGGCACTGTATATATATATATATTTAGTTTTTTCTGTTTTTATATATATATATATATATATATATATATATATATATATATATATATATACTGGGCCGGTTTTAGGCAAAGTGGGGCCCTGGGCAAAAGGTTAAAGAGGGCCCTAAATGTTCACATATTGCACCGTCACATTCAGTCATTTGGTTACATGTACAAGCACTGAATGAATTGGTGAATGAGTGCGATTTATAATATTCAAGACATTTAGCGCTTGTTTCTGGACTTTATACACAGGATGATGAAGAATGATGGGTGCAGAGCAATCACCGGTAGAGCAATCTGTCCTCTATAGATTCATGTTATCGGCAGCACTTCTGCAGTCTGCAGCAGGGGATGTGCTGTCGAGAGAAAGGGTTTTTGTTCGTCCATAAACAATTCAATCACCCGATGATGAGCCGCTTTTTGCTCATTTGTTGGGCGATTGCCGAGATGTTTACGCCTACGAACTCTCATCTGTGCATCCGGGATTTATAAATGTGGATGTTACATACACACAACACACGGTATGTGACACAAACACTATATATTACATGTATACACCGAGCACACACATAGACACACATCCATTCCCATCATTGTCTGTCTGTGTCATACAGCCCGGCTCCTCCAGGGAGAATCACTCTTTCTAACCACTTATCTTCTGGCCAAGAGATGGGGGATTGTGAACACAGGACTCCTTATTTTGATTAAAAATTACCTACAAGTGTTTAACAAAATAGGAATTACAAACTGTAGATTCAGTAAGGAAAATGTTTCCATAGGATCATCTATTTAAATGTCATCTTTAGCAAAGATTTGCTATATTCTTCATATTATAAAAAAAATACATTTGAATTAAGCCCCATCCTGGTGTCTTGTCTTGTTCTGGGGTCACTAGTGGAAATATTGATCTTAAAGGAGTTGTCCAGAATTCTATAAACATGACTGATTTCTTTCAAAAACAGCGCCACCCCTGTCTGCAGGTTGTATGTGATATTGCAGCTCAGCTTAATTGAAGGGAAGACGCCTATGCTGTAATACCACATGTCACCTGTACACAGGGGTGGTACTGTTATTGAAAGAATGTAGAAAAGTTTTATTAATCCTGGACATCCCCTTTAATGCCTTGTAAGTTCTGCTTGATAACTGGCCACAAATGTAGGAATTAAGGAGGTCCCCAAACTCTAATTACTCCCATCATGAACATGTGAAGATTGAAGCCTGCGGGGGGCGCTCCTGCTGCTATTATATGGCAATTACATGGATTTTATAACTTTTACCACTGAGCCATTTTTCCTTTTTGATTTTTCCTCACCTCTTCCAAGAGCCAGAACTTTTTTATTTTTCCTTCCACATAGCCGTACGAGGGCTTGTTTTTTGCGGGATGAGTTGTACTATTGAATTTTGAATTTTACCTCAAAATGTACTGGAGAATGAGAAAAAAATTCCAAGTGCTTTGAAATTGCAAAAGTGCAATTCCACAATTTTTTTATTTTTTTATTTATCATGTTAACTATATGGTAAAAGTGACTTCATAAATTGATTATCTAGGTCAGAATAAGAACATACTGAACATTGTTTTTATTTCAATCATAAAAAAACTGAAATTTGTAAAAAAAAAAAAAATAATACAAATTTGCTTTATTCGCCATTTTCCAAGACCCATGATGTTTTCATTTTTGAAGATACAGGGCTATGTGAGGGCTTACTTTATGTGCCCTGAGCTGACATTTTTACTGATATCATTTTGAGTCAGATACAACATTTTGATCACCTTTTATTGCATTGTATCGTAACAACGTGGTGTCCCAAAAAACATAATTCTGGCATTTTTATGTTTTTCCCCTTACGCCATTTACCAAATGGATTAATTTACCTTCATATATTGATAGCTTAGATTCTTATGAGCTTCAAAAAAGATGGACAAAAATATCTAACTGGTTCAAAACGTAAGGGTTGCTATCCATGTCTTGCATGTATCAATTGTAATTTGATGATAAAGGGGTCAGTATTTGTACATCCGAAAACCGGTATGAAATTCGAAATTAAAAATTCTACATGGCGTAACTGCTGTTGCCCCCGCTTTTTCTTTTTCTTTTGATTCTAAACTTTTTTTCTGATTTTTATGACTATATAGTATTATTGTGGAGATTAATAAAAAAACTTTAAATGAGAATGTAGAGTATAATATTATTAGTTACCCAGGAAAAGAAAGTTGTTCATATTCAGGCACTGTCACTTTAACAGAATGACCAACACTATGGCTGCCTTCACACTGGCGTTCCCCTTCGCAGCGTTCTGTGGAGGGGAAGCGCTATGTGTGCGCAGCCAGCAAAAGCCCCTATCTTTATAATGAGAGCGCACGGTGCTGTGCTTGACTGCGCATGACCGTGCGCACCCATTCACTCCCATATGTGATTTGTACGCAGGGGGACGCCTGCGCACAAATCACACACTCTCGTCCGCACCAGGAATGCAACATGTCGCGTCCCTGGTGCGGAGGAGAGTGTGTGATTTGTGCGCAGGCGTCCGCCTGCGTACAAATCACATATGGGAGTGTATGGAAGCGCACAGTCATGCGCAGTCAAGCGCAGCACCGTGCGCTCCCATTATAAAGATAGGGGCTTGCGCTGGCTGCGCACACATGGCGATTCCCCTCCGCAGAACGCTACGGAGGAGAACGCCAGTGTGAACCCAGCCTAAGTGGTGTGGGAACACTGTCTGGTGATTGTGTCATTTGTGCTTATGATAAAAAGCACTTAACTGTAGATAGTCCTCTGGACGGTGACGATGTGTCTTAACATAATGGGGTTGATCAGACTCCCAGGGAGGTCACGTGTATTTAGGTACTGTCACTTAAATAGAATGACCAACACTATATAGTATGAGAATACTGTCTAGTGATTGTGCCATTTGTGCTTATGTTAAACTTTAAGCACCTAACTGTGTTTAGTCCTCTGGACGGTGACTTTGAGCCTTATTATTATTATAATGGTGATTTGGCTGAATATTTAATTTATGATACTAAGGAGCTATCATTATAACAGAGTGATCAAATCCCTGTGTGCTGTGGTACTGAGGGGTTATGATCCATTTGGGTGTTATTTAGTTCTTTGAACAATGACAATAGCTCATTATCTAGTTAACAGCCACTATCACTTTAGTTATACAATTTGTGACCCAATGGTGAGCTTAATATTGAATGTACATCTTATAGTTTTCCCTGGGTAGAAGTTGCTTCATTCCTATATATCTATTAGTCTTTAAAGATGGTCTGTATGGACATTTTATGATATAAAAGCACAAATGAGATGGCGATATTACATATGTATGCACTTTATTTATGACATATTTAAAACAGACTATTATGTATGTTTTGTATATATGAATTATATTCACTTTTACACTAATTGTATAATTAATAAGCCCCTTGCATACAGTAGGTGCTATAAGTATTTGCACTTCAGTTGTATTTTGACACTGCTTGAGAAAGACCATACGGTCGAAACGTCACGGTTCCTGGGAATAAAGCCCATATGACTGAATTTGAAGGAAGTGATGCCTCTATTTTTTCTTGGATAGATAGATAGATAGATAGATAGATAGATAGATAGATAGATAGATAGATAGATAGATAGATAGATAGAAAAATGAAAGGCAGCACTTCTTCAAAAAATCCATGTGGGAAGTGCTGCCTTTCATTTTTCATCTATATAAAGTACCAGTGAAGTGGTAGGAGGGCCTTGCACCGACCGTGTGTGACTGTGCTGTTTCGTTTTTTTATTTTTTTACATAGATAGAGAGATAGATAGATAGAGATAGATAGATAGCTACGATGTATACATAGATGGATATATAGATATAGATACTATAGATACATAGATGGATAGATTATTTAATGTTATTTCACCCTTAAACTATCCTTTTTTTTGCTTTCACTTGCATTTAGGTGTTATTATGAAATAAGCAATAACTGTTCTTGACAAATTGACTCCTGATTATATCCTTCCTAAGAGCTTAGAAATCAAAACTAGATTTAATTTATTAACACAATCCGTTTATCTAAAATATAGTTTTATCAACATGTACAATTAGTAATAGGACATTTGTCTATTATAGTCCCGTTTCCCAGCCTTTTGAAGAAGAAAATAATTTCAATGTCTGAACTGTAACAGCCCAATAAATCAGAGGACGGCCGCCTGAGGGAAGAAAGGGGGTTGAACTTCACATCAAAGAATCTATAAAAGGGAGAAAGAGATCTTTAAAGAATATCTCCCCATAATCACCTACAATTGTTTCTGTTTTAGATCATTAGGCGGTGATCACTTCTCTTTTTGTACCCCATGAAAAATACATTGTGGCCATAGGGCAGTTTGTTCCTTGCCAATGCAGAACACGTTACCTCTTGGACAGTGGTGTAATTAGAGTCCGATGGACCCCTATGCTTAATTTGGTCCTGTGTCCCCCAAGATGTTCAGTCGTATGGGCCTTTGTAGCAACCTAAATACTATAAAGACATAAGTGTTGCCCTCCCTTCCCTTTTCATTGTGTAGTAATGTCCCCCATCCTGGTAAATAAGTCCCCATCCTAATAAACAAGTCCTAATAAATATCTCCACCATCCTGATAAATATGTCCCCCATCCTGGTAAATATATCTCTATCCTTTTATATATGTCCCCATCCTTGGCCCTATTATAAAGTTAGGTCCACATATATATGGACACTAATATAAATATAGTTTTTTTAACCTGCTTACTGAAATATTCAATTTATACAGTCTCTGACAAAAGTTATGTCGCTTATCCATGTCATGTAAATAAAAGCTTATAACCTGACATTAAATTCATCCATTGCTTTTAAGAGGGGCTTGCTTTGGATTTTCTAACCAACAAACGTTCCTCCTGAGCAGTTGTCTTGCGGGGGTCTGCCGGACCTGGGCTTCTCAAAAACATCTCCAGTCTCTTCAAATCTTTTTTTAATTCTTTGTACTTGCCACTGAGACACATTAAAGGTGCCAGCCACCTCTGCAGTGGATCTGGTCTTCAGCCTCTTTATAATCAAGGCTTTGGTCACAGGGTGGATTTTTGGCATGTGGTCAGAGCTCAAGTTGCAGTTCAAGTGAAGGTCTGTGGTGCTAGGTTTCTATTTATACACACCCACTAATTAACCGATCATTTACGGAGCACAGGTGAGGATGTAAACTAGGATTGGGTGCATTATAAGACCAGGCGACAAAAGTTTTGTCTTGCCAAAATCTGACCATTCTGTGTTCATTAAATGATCAATATTTCAGCATTGATGCCAGTTTATTTTCTTAACCAAAACTACATTTGGGAGGGTTTCAGCTTTCAAAACAGTCATTTATAAAACCAATGGAAGAATTTAACGTCAGGTTACAAGCTTTTATTTACATAACATGGATAAGCGACATAACTTTTGTCAGGGATTGTAGTTATATAATGGACATGGACATAAAGTCCAGACTTTTAGCTTTAATTTGAGGGTATCCACATAAAAATAGGATGAAGGGTTTAGGAGTTTCAGCTCCTTTACATGTGTCACCATGAATTTAAAGGGACCAAAAGTAAATGGACAATTGACTCAGATTGATTTTTGGGCGGGTGTGCACAATTCCTTCATTATTTCATTTCCAATTAAGCACATAAAAGGCTTGGAGTTGATTTGAGGTGTGGTGTTTGCATTTTGAAAGTTTTGCTGTGAAATAGACATGCGTTCAAAGGAGCTCTCCATGGAGGTGAAACAAGCCATCCTTCATTTGCAAAAACAGGAAAGCCCCATTTGAGAAATTGCTACAACATTAAGAGTGGCAAAATCTACAGTTTGGAAGAAAAAGAAAGAGAGAGAGAGACAGAGAGAGAAAAAGAAAGAAAGAAAGAAAGAAGATACATAACTTGTGTAAGGCGGCCGTCACACGCTGAGATATCTCTAGCGATATTGTAAGCGATCACGTGCACGCGCGATCGCTTACAATATCGCTCACATCGCTGGTGAGATGTCACACAGACAGACTCACCAGCGATGTGGATCCGCGATCTCGCTGGTAACTATGGTACACATCAGGTAACTAGGCGCCGCGCGTCGCTTAGTTACCCGACGTGTACCATAGTTACCATCTCCCAGCATAGGCTCTGCCGCTGGGAGATCGTTCATCGTGGTGTTATACACCACGATGAAGCAGATCGTGACATCGTTCATCGCTAGATCTGAGCTCCGGAGCTCAGATCTGCGATGTCACGATCAAGCGATTTCACATCGTAAATCGCTTGATTACATGCAACGATTTCTTGCCCGATATCGCTTAAGCGATCAAAAAGGAGATCGCTTAAACGATATCGGACAAGAAATCGTTGCGTGTGACGGCCGCCTTACTCAGATCAAGTTTTTCTCTATCTCTTACAGTCCAGGGGCTCTATTCACATTGTGTCTAGTGGAATCAGGTTGTTGTGCAACCTGGACATAAACCTATACATGCTATATATGTGTTGCATAAATTAATAATTAACTAGTATTTGTAAAAATGTGTAATGCAATAGTTGTATTTACAATAAAAGCCGTTTGGATACTGTTAGCCATATATTTGGATTACTAAAGGTTTAAAAAGTTAATGGCACAAATGCTTATTGATACATCTCAGAGAATCAAAGGATACTTGTCACTGATCAGGAGTAGGGAGTCTGATTTGCTTAAAGGGGTTGTTTGGGCAAAATAAAACGCTGTCCAGGGCACTGGATGTGTGGAGGAAAACATCACTGTTCAACCTGATGACTGTCTGCTCAAAGTCAGCCAACTGTTCCAAATAATCACAGGCCATAATGGTTTGCCTCCTAGTTAAAAAATTACCTCTCTACTGCATGTGCCAGCTGAGCCAACAGAGCAGCCTGTGTTGGATCCAGGTCAGTGTTGATAGGAATGAAAGGGTTTGTTAACTTTCACAAATCCAGTGCTCTGAGCAAGCTTTTATTTGGCCAGACAAGCCATTTAAGGAGGACCATTCATTGGATTGAACTGAGGATCTCCACCAATTACTGCTGTTCCACTGATTTTGGAACATTTTTTAGTTTTCTTCGGTGCCCACCCATTCCAAAGTTATGCATATTTGCCCTTCAACCAACTGTGTGTATACCATAGAACTACTCAGTGGACACGGACGTGTTTTGATTGAGCAACATAGAAGGAGGAACAGCAAATGCACACAGGGAAGGTCTTTGGATTCCCTGAAAAATGGCCACAACGAAAAATGCCCACATGCAACCCTAACCCCTAACTCTAGCCATAACCCCAACCCTGTGGGCATTTCTCTTTTAGCCATTTGTCTGGTCACCAGCTCTTTGGTATACACCCCAGTTGGTTGATTGGTTGGTTGAATGGAAAATTTGCATAATTATTAACGGGCAAGGGGGCATAACTTTGGAATAAACCAGCACAGAAGAAGAAGGAAAACTGTTCCAAAATCAGTGACGCAGCCAGGTACTCACATTAATTTTTTAAAAGATTCCAGTGAAAGGTTTCCTCTAAATGCCTTGGCTCAATATATTATGTTTGTGCTCTTTTTACTTGTAGATTAATTGCTATCGCCATCTCTTCGTCATACCATGCACCAATATTTGGCAAACCAACTTGAACCCCCTACTATTGCTTTACTTGTCTTTTACAATGTCTTCGATAGGCTTTTTTATGTATCAAGCACTGGGAAAAACATTATTTTGTCTACTATGTATATTATTAAATAGAAAAATAAAATTGAAAACCTTAACCGAAATAACACTTGATGTTTTTAAAAGTTATGTAACCGCATTACACTTTAGACTCAATGCAGGGAACTTCCCATCAATGATACTTTATGACCTCCAGACCTCATTCAGACATCTATTTGTCATGGATAGAACAAATGTCCTTTATAGTTTATGGGCATGTTCACATACTGTATGGATTGAGTGTTTCCACCAAAAAATAAACCTGAGAAACATCTGTTCTTGATCTTGAAATCAATGAGTGTGTGAAAAAAATAGCACATGGGTGCCAGTCTTGTGCCATCTGATGTCCATTTTTCCTTTTTAATGGCTGGGGGATGCTTTTTTTAATACTGATGGTAAGGAAGGAAACTTAGAGGAATACAAATGGATACAGCACCAAATGAAAAATGGTCTTTTTTCCTCGAATTCCCCCAAAAATTAAATCCAAATTAGGTTTTATTTTTAGATCAGATGCACAGAAATAATTACAAAATAAGTCTCTTTTTTCACAATATTATATTTTCTAAACAATTTAGATGATTGCCATGCTCATGCTTTTTAGATTTGAAGTTACAATCTTCAGTAGGACGAATGCTTTTACAGGTGAACATTGGAAACAAAATAAATAGTGTTCGATTTTTACATTTGCATTAGTGCGGGAGAAAGATTGGTCATTATGGACACAATTCAAGAGGTGGACATTTAGGAAATCTGTCTTATTGAAGCACTAATCACATTCCTTTTGTCTAGTAATGTAAAAGCGAGTGTCCTAGATTACACGCCAATAGGTCTGTGTTGTGGTGAGTTTTATGAGGCCAGGGCAATTTCCCTGGGGCTGAAAGGAGGTGTAGCAGGGATTCCTCATCTATGTCAGGGCTTCTACAGCAGTATGTTAAGATTTCAGTTTCCTGGACTCTGTAATTGAGCATTGACTGACAGGTTGTAATTAAGACCATATCAATAGTAAAAAATGGAGGTGTTAAAGCTTAGAATTGTAGAGAACCATATAAAAGTACAGGGTAGGGTCCAGCATGGACTGATACAATTAACATGCATGGATGGTAAGGCAAGAGCAGCAAGCTGCGTTCCTGGAAAAATGACACAAATATTATAAGTCCTGAGAAAAATAAATTCTCTTGAAGATAAAAGTATGTTCATACTTAAAAAAAAACAACAACTAAAATTATGGCTAATGAAGAGACCAAAGTAGTCTAGAAATAAGATATGTCATCACCTTTTCAGTTTGTCATTAAAAGGTTTCAACCATTGAGGGCTCTTAGTTTTTATTTTTTCAATCTACTGGTTTATACAGTACAAAAACATTTTAAAGGGTATACTTTAATTAATATGACCCACTAGACCTATTCTTTGCCTTCGACACAGTTGACCACTTTCCCTACTACAGATCCTCTCTTCCTTTGATGTCAAAGAACTTGCCCTCTCCTGGATCTCCTCATACCTTTCCGACCGCACAATTCGTGTCTCCCAGTCCCACACTAACTCCTCATCTCTGTTGGAGTCCTGCAAGGCTCTGTCCTGGAACCCCCTACTTTTCTTCATCTATACCCTTGGCCTAGGACAACTCATACAGTCCCATGGCTTCCAGTACCACCTGTACGCTGACGACATTCAGATCTACCTCTCTGGCCTGGACATCAACTCCCTGCTATCCAGAATCCCGGAGTGTCTATCAGCCATATCCTCCTTTTTGTCTTCTCAAGTCCTAAAGCTCAATGTGGACAAAGCAGAACTCATTATCTTTTCTCCATCTCATGCATCTTCCCTACCTGATCTATCTATCAAGGTAAATGGCATCACACTCTTGCCTGTACCAGAAATCTGCTGTCTTAGAGTAACCCTTGACCCTGCCCTATAAATTAGGTTATTAATAATAATAATAATAATAATAATAATAATATAAGCCCCCACTCTATACAGAGGCTGAAAGAGGGAGAGGAAGCTAGAATGTTGGATTTCAACACCAAATCTTTTTGTTTTCATTAAAAATACATTGCAAGAGTAGTTGTCAGTGGCTTACTCCCCTCTCACCATTGAAAACATGCATACTGGCGACATTTCCTCTAATCCTGGCCCCCCCCCACCACATTCCCACAGTCCCTATACCTCACCCCCACGTCCCATCACCAACTCTCTAACCTCACCACCACCCACCCTTGCAGCCCCTGATCCCCTAATCTCCCTGCCAGGTGCACTCTGGAACGCCTGTCAGTCTGTAATAAATTCCCATACATCCATGAACTCTTTATTTCTAATAAACTCTCATTCCTTGGCATCACAGACATCTGGCTCACCCCCTCCGACACTGCCTCCTCTGCTGCACTATCCTACGGCGGATTCAGTCTTTCCCACCTTCCCCCCCCGCCCCTCTTACAAACATGGCGGAAGTGTCAGCATACTCCTATCCAACACCTGCTCTTTCGCCCCTATTCCATTTAAGAAAACAATACTTCCTGTGATCCTTACTACTTTTAGAAAAAAGAGAAAATTAATTTGCAGGAACCTGGTCTGGAGCTCTGCGAACTGCCTTCCTACATGCCGATATTCCTGGTATCTCTTCTTATTGGTAGACCTAGCTTGACACCAAATCTAAAAAGGTAGCTGGGATGCTGGAAAGCAGGGGTGGTTTGTAGGATTATCTTCTGGCAGCAGTGTTGGTCTGGCTTGCCGGGGTAACGGTTAAAGCCCCGGTAGACCCCGCCCCATGCACTCTCACTTGCCTCAGGCAGATGCAGGATAAGAATGGCCCCTCTCCTCACTGTATTGTTGAATCACCAGCGGGCCGCAGCTCAGATGCGGCAGCAGACTGCAGGTGATTCACCTCAGTGTGGTGTTATAACGTGGTCGTGGTGGATGGTGGCTGCATTAGGGACCCTGCATCACAGGGCTCTGGGGTGCTGGGCGCAGCCTCTGTTTGCTGGCAGAGTCACTCAGGGCGTCTTAGCCTGCCCAGCAAAACAGACAATACCATGGAGCAAAGCAGCAGGATCTGCGATGATGTCACAGGCATGTGACTTGGGTGGGCGGAGCTGTGGAGTTTTGTCCAGCATGAAGGAGCAAAATGTCATACAAGAAGCTGGAGAGATGATGGGACCAAATGAACAAGGGTACAAGAAATTTGTGAGAGAGGGGTGCAGAGGGCGGCAAAATGTGCACGAGGATGAACTATGCAGGGGGTTGGAAGATGGAAACTGCAGGGGATAGAGGATGGAGAGTTCAGGAGGATGGAGGAATGGGGATGCAGGAAGATGGAGAATGCAGGAGCATGGGGAGAGCAGGGGATAGAGAGAGGATGGAGAGTTCAGGAGGATGGGGAGTGCAGAAGATGGAGGATGTGGAGTGCAGGAGGATAGAGAGTGCAAGAGATAGAGAGTGCAGAGATGGGATGCAGGAGGATGGAGGATGGGAGTGCAGGAGGATGGAGAGTGCAAGAGGATGGAGAGTGCAGGAGAGGATGGAGAGTGCAGGAGAATGGAGAGTGCAGGAGCATGGGGAGTGCAGGAGCATGGGGAGTGCAGGAGGATGGGAGTGCAAGAGGATAGAGAGTGCAGGAGGATGGAGACTGCAGGGGATGGAGAGTGCAGGAGGATGGGGAGTGCAGGAGGATGCAGAGTGCAGGAAGATGGAGGATGAGGAGTGCAGGAGGATGGGGAGTGCAGGAGGATGGAGGATGGGGAGTGCAGGAGGATGGGAGTGCAGGAGGATGCAGAGTGCAGGAAGATGGAGGATGGGGAGTGCAGGAGGATGGGGAGTGCAGGAGGATGGAGAATGGGGAGTGCAGGAGGATGGGAGTGCAGGAGGATGGAGAGTGCAGGAGGATGGAGGATGGGGAGTACAGGAGGATGGATAGTGCAGAAGGATGGAGGGTGGCAGGAGGATGGAGAGTGCAGTAGGATGGAGAATGCAGGAGGATAGAGAGTTCAGGAGGATGAAGAGTGCAGGAGGATGGAGAGTGCAGGAAGATGGAGGATGGGGAGTGCAGGAGGATGGGGAGTGCAGGGGATGGAGAATGTAGGGAAGATTGAGACTGCAGCGAGATGGAGGATGGAGACTGTAGGGGAATGGAGAGTGCATATGAGGAGGATGGAGAGGCGAGGATGGAGAGTGCAGGAGGATGGAGAGTGAGGAGGATGGAGATGAGGAGGATGGAGAGTGAGGGAAGAGTGGAGAGTGAGGGAGGGTGGAGAGTGCAGGAGGATGAAGATTGTAGGAGGATGGAGGATGGAAAGTACAGGAGGATGGAGGATGGCAGGAGGATGAAGAGTGTAGGACGATGGAGAGTGCAGGAGGATGAGGATGGAGACTGCAGGGGGCTGGAGAGTTTAGGGAAGATAGAGAGTGCAGGAGGGTGGAGAAAGGTGAGTGAGAGAAGGATAGAGAGAGCACAGGATGGAGACTGCAGAAGTATTGAGGAAGTAGAGTGGAGGAGGATGGAGAGCGCAGGGAAATGGAGGATGGAGATTACAGGACGCTGGAGGCTGCAGGGGGCTGGAGGATGTAGGGAAGATGGAGAGTGCAGGAGGGTGAAGAGTGCAGGACAATGGAGAGTACTGGAGGATGAAGAGTGCAGGAGGATGGAGAGTACAGGAGGATGGAGAGAGCAGGTGGATGGAGGGTGCAGGAGGATGAGGAAGGGGAGTGGAGGAGGATGGAGACTGCAAAAGGATTGAGGACGTAGAGTGGAGGAGGATGGAAAGTGCAAGGGAATGGAGGATGGAGATTAAGAAGGATGGAGGATGGAGACTGCAGGGGGCTGGAGGGTGTAGGGAAGATGGAGAGTGTAGGAGGGTGGAGAGTGCAGGAGGGTGGAGAGTGCAGGAGGATGGAGGATGTAGGGAAGATGGAGACTTAAAGGGGATGGAGGATAGAGACTGCAGGGGGATGGAGGATAGAGACTGCAAGGGGATGGAGAGTGCAGGAGGATGGAGGATGGAGAGTGCAGAAGGACGGAGGATGGAGAGTGCATGAGGATGCGATGAGGAATGGATGAGTGCAGGGGGATGGAGGATGTAGGGAAGATGGAGACTGCAGGGGTATGGAGTATGCAGACTGCAGGGGCATGGAGTATGGAGACTCAAGGGGGATGGAGTATAAGGGGATACAAGGGATAGAGATGAATGGGAGACAGTGCAGAAGGATGAGAGGATGGAGAATGCAAAGGAGGATGGAAGAGTGCAGAAGAATGGAGGATGGAGATGCAGTGATGAAGTTTAGGACCAGGAGGATGGAGAGTCAGTGGAGAAGAAAGGAGGATGGAGAGAGTGAACAGGTGGAGTCGGAGTTAGGAGACTGCAGGGGATGGAGAGGTAGGATATGGAGATGCAGTGGGGATGGAGGATGAAGATGCAAAGGATGGAGAGTGCAGGAGGAGAGGATGGAGTCTTCAGGGGATGGAGGATGTAGGGAAGATGGAGATGCAGGAGGATGGAGGATGAAGAGTGCAAGAGGATGGAGGGTGTAGGAGGATTAAGAGTGTAGGAGGATGGAGGAAGGGGAGTGGAGGAGGATGGAGAGTGCAGGAGGATGGAGACTGCAGAAGGATTGCGGAAGTAGAGTGGAAGAGGAATAAAAAGTGCAAGGGAATGGAGGATGGAGGCTACAGGAGGATGGAGGATGGAGACTGCAGGGGGCTGGAGGGTGTAGGGAAGATGGAGAGTGTAGGAGGGTGGAGGGTGCAGGAGGGTGGAGAGTGAGGAGGATGGAGAGTGCAAGAGGATGGAGGAAGGGAGGTGAAGAGGATGGAGAGTGAAAAAGGATGGAGAGTGCAGGATGATGGAGACTGCAGGGGATGGAGTATGGAGACTGCAGGGGGATGGAGTATGGAGACTACAAGGGGAAGGAGAGTGCAGAATGATGGAGGAAGGAGAGAGGAAGAGGATGGAGAGTGAAAAAGGATGGAGAGTGCAGGATGATGGAGACTGCAGGGGGATGAAGTATGGAGACTGCAGGGGATGGAGTATGGAGACAGCAGGGGGATGGAGGATGGAGACTGCAGAAGGACAGAGGATGGAGAATGCAAAGGACAGAGGATGGAGAGTGCAGAAGAATGGAGGATGGAGAGTGAAGGGGGATGGAGAGAGCCAGTGGATGGAGGGTGCAAGGGGTGATAGAGGATGCAGGGAGAATGGAGACTGTAAAGGGATGGAGTGTGCAGGAGGATGGCGGTGTGAGGGGATGGAGAATGTTGGGTGGTGGGGGAAAGAGGGATATCCAAGCAGAAGATGGGAAAGCTGGGAGCTGGAAGAAAGAGGAATATCCTACAGATCCTAAACATTGCCCACAAACAGTACATTGTATTACTATCATGGATAACAGTATGTTAACAAAGACAGAAAAATATAGATCTGTCAGACTAAAGTGAAGCAATGTTCATCAGAGTCTCCAAATGGAGAAGAGTATTGGAGCGATCGTGCTTTACATCACCACATATTAACTCTGACATGGGATTTCCCAAGTCAGTTGTGACAGACACTATATGGGTCATGGATAGATGGTGACAAACCTATATGGTCAGGGAATTACACACATATGGGTCAGGATAGATGGTGACAGACACTATATGGGTCAGGGATAGATGGTGACAGACACGATGTGGGTCAGGGATAGATGGTGACACACACTATGTGGGTCAGGGATAGATGGTGACAGACTCTATATGGGTCAGGGATAGATGGTGACAGACACTATATGGGTCAGGATAGATGGTGACAGACTCTATATGGGTCAGGATAGATGGTGACAGACTCTATATGGGTCATGAGGGGATATAGGCATGGATGTGGACAGACACTATATGGGTCATGGATAGATGGTGACAGACACAAGTCATATAGATGGTGGAGATCAGGGATAGATGGTGACAGACTCTATATGGGTCATGGATAGATGGTGACAAACTCTATATGGGTCAGGATAGATGGTGACAGACACTATATGGGTCATGGATAGATGGTGACAGACACTATATGGGTCATGGATAGATGGTGACAGACTCTATATGGGTCATAGATAGATGGTGACAGACTCTATATGGGTCAGGGATAGATGGTGACAGACATATTCTATAGATGGTACCCTAATGGTCATAGATGGTGACAGACACTATATGGGTCATGGATAGATGGTGACAACACTATATGGGTCATGATAGATGGTGACAGACACTATATGAATCATGGATAGATGGTGACAGACACTATATGGGTCATGGATAGATGGTGACAGACACTATATGGGTCATGGATAGATGGTGACACACACTATATATGGTTCCATGATAGGATAGATGGTGACAGACACTATATGGTCATGGATAGATGTGACAACCTATGAGTCATGGATAATGGTGACAGACACTATATGGGTCATGGATAGATGGTGACAGACATATGTGATCATGGATAGATGGTGACAGACACTATATGGGTCATGGATAGATGGTGACAGACTCTATATGGGTCATGGATAGATGGTGACAGACATCTATATGGGTCATGGATAGATGGTGACAGACACTATATGGGTCATGGATAGATGGTGACAGACACTATATGGGTCATGGATAGATGGTGACAGACACTATATGGGTCATGGATAGATGGTGACAGACACTATATGGGTCAGGATAATGGTGACAGACCTATATGGGTCATGGATAGATGGTGACAGACACTATATGGGTCATGGATAGATGGTGACAGACTCTATATGTGTCATGGAAGATGGTGACAGCACTATATGGTCATGGATAGATGGTGACAGACCTATATGGGTCAGGAATATATGGTGACAGACACTATATGGTCAGGATAGATGTGACAGACCTTATGGGTCATGGATAGATGTGACAGACCTTATGGTCATGGATAGATGGTGACAGACTCTAATGGTCAGGATAGATGGTGACAGACACTATATGGTCATGGATAGTGGTGACACACTATAGGTCAGATAGACGGTGACAAACTCTAAGGTCAGGATAATGGTGACAGACCTTATGGTCATGGATAGATGGTACAGACACTAAGGGTCATGGATAGTGGTGACAGACACTATATGGGTCATGGATAGATGGTGACAAACTCTATATGGGTCATGGATAGATGGTGACAGACTCTTATGGGTCATGGATAGATGGTGACAGACACTATATGGATCATGATGGATGGGACAGACCTATATGGGTCATGGATAATGGTGACAGACACTATATCGGGTCATGGATAGATGGTGACAGACCAATACGGTCAGGATAGATGGTACAGACACTATATAGTCATGGATAATGTGACAGACACTATATGGGTCATGGATAGATGGTGACAGACACTATATGGTCATGGATAGATGGGACAGACTATATGGGTCATGGATAGATGGTGACAGACACTATATGGTCATGGGATAATGGTGACAGACACTATATGGGTCATGGATAGATGGTGACAGACTCTATATGGGTCAGGAATAATGGTGACAGACACTATATGGGTCATGGATAGATGGTGACAGACACTATATGGGTCATGGATAGAGGACAGACTTATATGGTCAATATATGGTACAGACACTATATGGCAGGATGATGGACAGAACTATATGTCAGATAGATGGTGACAGACACTATGATGGGTCAGGGATAGATGGTGACAGACACTATATGGGTCAGGGATAGATGGTGACAGACACTATATGGGTCATGGATAGATGGTGACAGACTCTATATTTGTCATGGATAGATGGTGACAGACTCTATATGAGTCATGGATAGATGGTGACAAACTCTATATGGGTCAGGGATAGATGGTGACAGACACTATATGGGTCAGGGATAGATGGTGACAGACACTATATGGGTCAGGGATAGATGGTGACAGACACTATATGGGTCATGGATAGATGGTGACAGACTCTATATTTGTCATGGATAGATGGTGACAGACTCTATATGGGTCATGGATAGATGGTGACAGACTCTATATGGGTCATGGATAGATGGTGACAAACTCTATATGGGTCAGGGATAGATGGTGACAGACACTATATGGGTCATGGATTCATGGATAGATGGTGATATTGGTGTATTAATTATAGTCAACTTTTCCATTTGAAGACGCTGGATAACATCTTGCTTCATTTTGAATATTGTTTAATCTGAGGGGCTGGGTCATGGATAGATGGTGATATTGGTGTATTAATTATAGTCAACTTTTCCATTTGAAGACGCTGGATAACATCTTGCTTCATTTTGAATATTGTTTAATCTGAGGGCCTGGGTGGTTACCTAGGAGAAGAAATGTGTGAGAAATTGCCGATTGTAAATAACAGATTCCATAATCATGTACAATAAATAAATAGATTAACAAGACACACTTAAAGTGTAGGGCACAATACACTTCTCACATATTATAGTAAACAGAGGCAGAGAAATAAATAATGAAAACGTTTATGGTCACTATAGTGTGGGCCCCTAGAGTCAATTCCACTGGTAGGTCCTAGGCACCCCAGTCCGACCCTGTCTGGCAGCTATATTAAACTTACATGGCTGCTTGATAAGGGTCCTTCAAATCTATTTCCTTATTTCTATCTATAATCATCTATAATGCTGAAGGAGAAGGAGAAAGAAGAAGGAAGTGGTCGGGAGGAATGTAGGAGAGGGGGCTCTGACACTTCCGTGCAGCCCCTAGGCCGCTACCGGTTGGGCGCCATTACCTGGTGCCTCAACAACTGGACCCTGGGCGAACAACTATGGGTCAAACTACACCCGCGCCCATCTACAACCGGATTACTAGTTCCGAAGCTAGCAAGTCGTTTATCACTGCTATGCAAACCAGGAGTGGAGGGACCGCTCTACAGGAGTACCCCACCGCCGCCGCAAACAGAGCCGTCTTGTCAGCGGAGTACCCACCAAAAGGACCCAGACTACCCCTCACACCGGAACGTACACACTGGCAGGGAAATTTAAGTAGTCCCTTGTACCCGACCTTGGCACACAAAGGTGACATCGGCAACTCACCTAGAACAAGTTAGAACGGAGGAACACCGCGGAGCTCTGAGAAACACCAGTCATTGCCAAGTCCACCCAGTCCGTTACCCGTTATCTGTATACCATGTATCACCTGCTGGTTACAGTAAGATACCCGTTGCAGAGACTAATGGTGTCCGTGTTTCTTAAGAACTGTTTCGCTCCGCATGCAGAAAGGAACTGAGCAGCCTCACAACATCTTGTGCAGCTCCTGGCTCCGGGGACTCCCGCTCGTCCTGTGGGGAGCGTTCCACCTTGCTGCATTCCATCCCCCGGAGGCCCAAGCAGCGCCGGTGAACTCACCGGAACTCTCACACGTGGCGTCACGACAAGAATTAACCTCTTATCTGTTCGGCCAACCTTATTGATCTGGACCACCGGGCCCACACAGCCTCGGGCGTGGTACCGTGACAGGGAGCCGCTACAGCCTGAGACGTGCACACCCCGGCTACGGTGAGTCAGAGTTTGGAGTCACGAACAGGATACGAGCAGGCCCGTTCCCTAACGGGTATTGTGTGCTTGAAGAACTTTTTATTTCATCAAAAAGGACTTTGCTCGTCCAAAGACTAACTTTTCCCGCCTTTTCACCATTGGGCCAAGATGGCGAGCAAGATGGCGGGCCCCGCCATGTGAACCACCACGTGCAGGCCCAGGGGTGAGCCTCCGCCCCCTCTTCGTGGGAGGGCCAAGGCAGAGGCGCCAAAATCATTGTCCGCCCCTATTGCTGGAAACAACCATGGGGGCGGCCAAAGACTTTATCCCACCTATGGACTACAAAAGCTACAAGGAAGTAGGTGTGGCAAGGCTTTTTCAACAGCTCTTCTACCTGAACGGTTACCAGGTCAAATGGGTGCGGTTCTTCCAAGAGAGACTATGGTCAGCATGAAACTCCATCAACTGATGCAGGAGGTCGAAGCTGAGGCCAGAGTCCCGTCCTCACCATAGACGGCAACCCTGAATTCTGGGAAGCGGCGCTGCAAGATCTGAGGGTGTGACTAATGGAGACCACAGAGTGGACGATCCGCAGCTGGAGTGCGGGTCTGGCCAGCCGACTCCATCGGGCTGTCCAGCAGCAACTTGCAACTCGCCCCACTCTAGAGTCGGAGTCCAGTCCCTGTTCCATTGCATCACCGGAGCCCACGACCTGCCCTGTCTCATCACCGGAGCCCATGAACTGTCTTGTCTCATTGCCGGAGGCCACGACCTATCCCATTCCAGGGTCAGAGACCGCGACCTACCCCGTTCTAGAGCCGGAGCTCACAACCTGCTCCACTACAGAAGCCGATACCTGTTTGGTTCCCGCAGAGGAACCTACTACCAGTCTCACTCCAACTAATCTAGAGACTGTGACCTGTTTATCTCCAGAACCGGAGGCCAGTTCTGAAACCTTGGAGGCCTACCCGGTTACCGGAGCAGAAACAACACCACCTAACAGTGCTGAAGTAGCAGACGGGGAGGCAGGCAGCCTGGAAGCCCTGCGAGATGACCCCGAGGAGGACTCCACAGCCCCAACGCCCATCTCTCCGGATGACTCCAATCCAGCATCTCCACCAGAAGCAGAACCCGATGTGATCGTCGAAGGAGTGGAGGAAGAGGACGACAAGGCCCACAGCAACCCTGAGGACCTCCACCACACCGGTTTCGAATGGGGAGACGAAGAAGAACCTCCGGCCGAGCAACTGGCTCGGGTACAGTGGTCGGGTGCTGCTGCAGTATCTTCTCCTGCAAATCTTGTCCGGGTGCCCATCCAGACTTCCCGCCAGCGTCAAACCTGCCAGCAACCTACCAATTGCAGCGACTACGTCCACACTCCAAGTCGGTCCGACGAAGATATACGTCGACTCCGCAGAGCGGAATGGCGGGCCCGTGAGCAGGCCAATATGCAAGCCTGTGCCGAGGCCCGTCGTCAACCCCCGTTACCTGAGGAACTCCGTAAAGAAGGTAGTGACCTCGTTCAATCTGTCTACCGGGTGGGGTTTCGCCAGGGAGGAGGGAGTGTATGAGGAGGTGTTTGTGAGGCGTTGCGATGTAGAACCGCATTTACCTAGAGGACATCCAGACCGCGATCTGTACCGTGGGGACATTATCACGTATGAGCGTCACGCTTGTTATGATGGATGGTTCGCCATATGGGTTTGCAACTGTTCTCTACATAAATAACTTTATTTGAACATTGGCAATGACTTTTCCGGTTTAATTGCCAGAAGGGCGGCCCGGCGGCCACACTTGGACTTACATTAAGGACAGTAGACCGCACGCCGGGTCCGCAATGGTTAACCTGTTTATACCGGTTTTGTTTACTTGCAACAGTTAAGCTGTGCACCTCCCTTAGGGGAAGAAAAACAAAAATGCATACCTGGTATGAATAAAAGCGTTTATTTACCTGTTATAATAAAAATGTAAAAATTCTCTGTAATGTTGGGGATTCGTGACACTTGGGGACAAGCGTAATTTCCCAAGGGGGAGTGTGGCGCCCCGCAACGAGTGCGTCACAGGAGTGTATTGCAGCCCAAACTGCAGATGCAATATTCTCTGACTAAGCAATGCCATGGTTAAAACTCAGAGCTCCATACCCTACATGCACATCAGCATAGAGGGCCAATAAGGTCCTGGTGGGCGGAGTGTAGGAGTAGTGTGTTAGAGGAGAATGTAGGAGAAGGAGAAAGAAGAAGGAAGTGGTCGGGAGGAATGTAGGAGAGGGGGCTCTGACAGTTCCGTGCAGCCCCTAGGCCACCACCGGTTGGGCGCCATTACCTGGTGCCTCAACATCCGGACCCTGGGCGAACAACTACGGGTCAAACTACACCCGCGTCCATCTACAACCAGATTACTGGTTCTGAAGCTAGCAAGTCGTTTATCACTGCTATGCAAACCAGGAGTGGAGGGACCGCTCTACAGGAGTACCCCGCCGCCGCCGCAAACAGAGCCGTCTTGTCAGCGGAGTACCCACCAAAAGGACCCAGACTACCCCTCACACCGGAACGTACACACCGGCAGGGAAATTTAAGTAGTACCTTGTACCCGACCTTGGCACACAAAGGCGACATCGGCAACTCACCTAGAACAAGTTAGAACGGAGGAACACCGCGGAGCTCTGAGAAACACCGGTCATTGCCAAGTCCACCCGGTCCGTTACCCGTTATCTGTATACCATGCATCACCTGCTAGTTAGAGTAAAATACCCGTCGCAGAGACTAATGGTGTCCGTGTTTCTTAAGAACTGTTTCGCTCCGCATGCAGAAAGGAACTGAGCTGCCTCACAATATCTTGTGCAGCTCCTGGCTCCGGGGACTCCCGCTTGTCCTGTGGGGAGCGTTCCATCTTGCTGCATTCCATCCCCCGGAACTCTCACAGGTGGCGTCATGACAAGAATTAACCCCTTATCTGTTCGGCCAACCTTATTGATCTGGACCACCGGGCCCACACAGCCTCGGGCGCGGTACCATGACAGGGAGCAGTGACAGCCTGAGACGTGCACTCCCCGGCTACGGTGAGTCAACTACAGCAGGTGCAGGGGTTGCAATTGCACCCAGGCCCTGGAGCCTAGGTGGCCATAACAGTCCTTTTGGCCTATAGAAAGATATTATATTATTGTCATTAAACATTTGCAATAATTTGGGGCCTCATTGGAGCTTTTGCATGGGGGCCCATGAGCTTCAAGTTACACCACTGCTCACACTGGTGTATAAATCAGAAGGGTGCAATCAAAAAAAGAAATCAGATTGCACTTGGACCCATGTTATTCAATGAGTCTATGATTTTTTTCCTCATGTGTATCCAGCATGAAGAAAAAAAATTGCAACATGCTGCCACACACAGTACGGCTGAGACTCGCCAATGCAAGCCATTGGACATGCCCAATATTTCTGGATGTTAATCAGATTTATTTTTTATACACTTGTGCAAGTGAACCCTTAAAGCACCACTCCAAGGTTGAAAAAAATAACACTGAAGTGGTGCTTTAAGGAAGTTTCCATTCTGGTTAGGCTGGTTTCACATTGCGTTATATTTAAATTCGATGCTGTCTGATGAAAATTGGACAACATCGGATCCGAATCAGCCCCCATGTTATCCAATGGGGATCAGATCGGATTTGACATAATTGCCATCCGATTTGCCTCCGATCCAACTCTGTCTGATTTTTTGCAGGAGCAAAAATCGTAGACTGCTGCGATTTTGGCTCCTGAAAAAAATCAGAGAGAATCGGATCGTAGGCAAATCGGATGGCAATTATGTCAAATCCAATCTGATGCCTTTAACATGGGGCCCTATAGAGCAGGGTCCGAGGAAACATCTGATGTCTCCTCGGACCCGATTTTAGTGTACTGAGCATGCTCAGTACATGCTCAGTACACTAAAACTATTGTGTGCCGCCTAATTTCACTTCCGCAATGTATATACATACATTATATACACCATTGCAGAAGTTAAATATAACTAAAATCAAGTGTTTTTAAAAAAAAAAATCTTTACTCTCCCCCAGCGTCTCCATCAGCTTTCTGCTTGGTAACAGGGCCTGGGATGATGTCACAACCCAATCAGCTGATCGGGTCACATGAGCGGTTACCGCGGTAACCGCTCATGTGACCGGATGACACTTCTGACATCATCGCAGGTCCTGTAAAACCGATCGGGAGCTCTATGGAGATGCCGGGGGAGCGCTGGCAGGTGAGAATAAAGATTTTTTTATGTTGGAATGACAGGAGGAGCGGGAGAAGAAGAGAGGAGAGGAGAGAACAGGGGGACTGCAGAGGGAAAACAGGGGGACAGAATGGGACAACAGGGGACAGCAGGGGACAACAGGGAGACAGCAGGGGACAACAGGGGGACAGCAGGGGACAACAGGGAGACAGCAGGGGACAACAGTGGGAAAGTGAGATGACAGGAGGCAGAGAGGATGGGGAGCGAGGTGACAGACCAAACTGATCCTGCAAAATGTCGTAATCGGATGCCTATTTGGCATCCAATTGCAGGGATAAGTTTGGATCCGATGCTGTCCGATTTTCATCGGACAGCATCGGATTTAACTATAACACAATGTGAAACTAGCTTTAGACTGCCTGCTATCCCCCAGTCTCTCTAGGCTTGTCATGACCTAATCTAAAGAAAGCAACTTTTGTTCACAACCAGAAATGCCTTTGAATTGTTTCTTTGCCTTCTGCTGGGGTCTACAACTGGACTTTCTTATAGTACTCCTATTTTGCGTATATGTTGTGTAAACATAAGGCAGTTACTCTCCTTGATTATTCTTCCTATCAATTTGTGCTATCAGTCTGATGCATAGGCAAAATGATTCTTGAAGTTGACTTTATTCTCTGTTACTCTACTGGAGAAAAAACTATGCCAACCCATATTTGGAAGAACCTATAGAGAGACTTTACTTGTAAGGGTGCATGAACACGATCCGGAATAACAGCGTTTTGCACGCAATGTCTTACCGCTGCATCCAATACATTGCATTGAACAGTACAAGCATAGTGGATGGGATTTCTAGAAATTCCCTTCTCACTGTACTTCGCCCCATGCAGCGTTATTTCAGATGCGGTGCAGATTACCGTGATTCCACATCTCCGCAACATGTTCATTTATTGCTATGCAGTCAGGAGCGATCTCCAGCAGGTGAATGCAGGGAAAAGCCACCCTGCACCTGTGGCACCCCAGGGGTTAATGTGCCACAGTAACATCACAAGGGTTAACTTCCCACACAACACCTGACACTGCACTAGCACCTCTAGGCCAGAAGGGGGAGCTCAAGCAGCTCCCTTATATATTCTGGTCTGAGGAGGAAGTAGTTAGTTGATAGTTGACAGTTCAGTTTAGTGTAGGGAGCACTAGGAGGAGGACCTGTAAATGGGAGCAGTGCTGAATTCCTGACAGGGACCACTGACTACTTTCAGGCCAGAAGCCAGGGTCTGAGGAGAGGAGTACAAGAAACAGAGGAACATATCTGGGAGACTGAGTTACCTCATAACTCGCCCCAGACGAGCACAGAGACCGGATACTGGATCCGAATCTGTGACTGAAACACGCAGCACAGAAAACATTGGGATACTGGAGGATGTAGATCTACACTGTATCTCAGCAAAGCAACATGGCAGGGTCAGAAGCACATGGAAAGACTCAAGTTGCCTAGCAAAGGGGGTACCTGTGAGGAGGAACAGCGCCAGCAGCTTAGCTAAAGCGGCAGCAGGGCCACACACACAGTGCAGCAGTGGGAAGCTGAGGACCCGGACAGGGTGGGAGCAACCCGGCCCCAGTACAGACTCGTGGACAGTAGTCTGCTACCAAAATCTGCAGTAAAGCCTTGGAAAACTTCAAAACCGTGAGTGTGTGTGATCCTTGTGCTCAAACCCTGCGTACCCTCTCAAACTCCCTTCATCTCTACTACTACCCCTATCCTGCAACACCCATAGCACCATCTATGGACTATTACTACCACTGCCCCAGGGAACCCAGCACTACCTGCGGAGAGCCCTCACATTCCCAGCTGCCCAACATCATCCCCGGAGGTTCTGCAGCAGCGGTGGTCCCCTCACTGACCACAACCCGTGGGTGGCGTCATGACAAACTCCCTTGTAAATATTACCCCCATTACTTGCGAAACCCGGGACACGGTCAGGACCAAGACCGCCGTGATATCCCCAGCAGTACCCTGGTCTGGTACCGAGTACCCCGTCCCAGTGGGCTCCAAAACTTGGCGCCACAAACAGGATCTACCATGCCCGGTAAACCGGGCATTGTGTGCCGTGATTTGTGACTGTTTTGAACCTGCCACCATTGCAGAGCGCGTGCAAACTGAATTTGAACTGCGCCACAAGGACTGTAATTTTGAAATTCCGCCATTACAGAGTGCATGACGCACGGGAAGAAAAGGGGGCGTGTCATTGTGGGCAGCACCCTGCAAAGTGCTCTGACGTTGTCCGGAGAGGAAGAGAATCCCTGTCGCACAGCGGAACCTTTAGTAGACATCCGGACGGAAGCGGAAGACAAGAGGGTCGACCTTAACTAAGGGGGCACAGAATGTCGCAAGCAGGAGACGTTGCAGCACCGAGCAGCGGCGGAGTACCCGGCGGAGCTCCAGCACCGGACAACAGAGGAGCACCCAGTGGTGCAGGGGAGCAAGGAGCAGCACCTATCATGTCGTTCCTGATGCCGTATACTCCAGGAGCAATGTGGCTCACTCAGGTGAGCCCAATACCCTCAATGACTTTGTTACAAAGATAAAAGCGTACTATGTGATGTACCCCCTAACTGAAGCCCAACGTGTCAGTATGATTATTGGACAATTAACTGGCAATGCACAGCAGGAAGTAGCGTCCTGGCCGGACACAGATAAGGACACTGTAGAGCATCTTGTAGCTGGACTAAAAGCAGCATTTGAATCCAGTGCTGACACCCAGGCTAAAATGAGGTTCTTTGGATGTCAACAAAAGCCCAAGGAGAGTGCCAGAGACTATGCCTTAAACTTGCAGGAAGCACTCAAAGCACTTAAACTAGCAGAACCAGCCTTAGCCCCGGGAGCTGATAAAATGCTAATTGACCAGTTCATAGAAGGCCTCTTATCCCCTTCTCACAGAGGACAGCTGAGTATGATGATTATCCAAAATCCTGAAATGACGTTTTGTGAGTTAAAAGATAGAGCCATCCGTCTTCAGCAGGTAGAGGAGCCCCAGGATCTAAACTTCATCCAAATCCTTACAGCAGCACCCCAGCAGCCAGGAGTATCAGCGACATCTGCCATGTCAGAGACTGCTGCTGAACACAGAGAGCCTATCTCTAATGAGGCCCTCAACCAAAAGCTTGATGCCTTGAGAGACACTGTTATTTCCATGGCTAAAGTCATCAAGGATCTGCGAAGATCCAATCCTGCACCCAAGATCAAGTTGGCGACCAGCAAGGAGGATGTCCCGTGGATGAGGCCCAGGAGGCACCAAGCAACGAGAGGACGACCCAGCGACCATTATCAGCCGGATGGACAGCCCATTTGCCGCCGTTGTAAGAAGCCAGGTCACTTTGCCCGGGAATGTGCTTTAAACGAGGATTCCCTGGGCAGGCGGGCCTCTTCTCAGGAGTAGTTTCTGAAGGTCCTTCAGCCTGGTATGACGAGTTTGTGGGATGACGTCCGGTCATCCCTATCATGTTGGATGCATTCCCTTTACTGCCTTGTTGGATACCAGGTCCCAGATAACATCAATTCCACATGTTCTATACAAAAGGTACTGGGCTGATTCAGACAATAATAGTGGTCCAACTGACATTGTAGTGAACTTATGGGCTAGTAATGGTCAACTAATACCACAAGTTGGGTTCAGAGAAATGACCATTCAGATTGGGAAGGTAGCATTGCAGAACCAGGGTATTATAATTGTAGGTGTTGACCGGCGAGATCGTGAACCAGTAATGTTACTAGGAATGAATGTAATTGAAAATTGTTTTTCCGAGGTAATTACTTTCTTACAGCAGATCGCCGAGACTGCCAGAACCGGACAGCAGAGGCTTCTGCACAAGGAAATAAAAGCCCTGATGATGAAGGATGAAGCAACAGGCAGACATATCGAGGTGAATTCGGCAGTGTACGAGTAAGTGATCCAATACCCATTGTAATACCTCCCAAAACTGAAATGTTAGTCTGGTGTAGAGCCGCAATAGGCATTAAAGGGCAAGACTATCAAGCCCTGGTAGAACCCGTGTACTCAGACAGTAGACTCACTATACTAACAGCCAGAGGAGTGGTTGAGGTACACCGGGGAAGAGTGCCATTACGCCTTCTAAATTGCGGGGAAGATGAGGTCACATTACCAAAGTATGCTACCATGGCTAAATTGTTCAAGGTTGATAACAACGCCATCACAGCCGTCAAGCCCTTGAACCCGTCAAGTTAGGTGGATGACAATGGCTCAGGGGAGAAGCTGGAGGATTGGTGCCAAAAGCTACATGTGGGTACCAGTTCTACACCTCCCTATCAAAAGCATGGAGTATACCGGGTAGTAAAGAATATGAGCAAATATTCAGCAAACACCCGTTAGACTTTGGGCAATTTAAAGGGGTAGAGCACACTATACCCACAGGTAGCCATCAGCCTATAAAAGAGAGGTATAGACCATTACCACCCGCTCATTACCAAACCACCAAAGACATGCTCAAAGAAATCAAATCTGCAGGGGTAATAAGAGACAGGTGTAGCCCGTGGGCAGCGCCTTTAGTGTTGGTTAGAAAGAAGGATGGAAAACCATGAGAATGTGCGTAGATTACCAGCAGATCAACCGCATCACACATAAGGACGCATACCCGTTACCTAGGATTGAGGAGTCATTAGCTGCATTAAAATCTGCTAACTACTTTTCTACCCTTGATCTGACTAGTGGGTACTGGCAAGTTCCTGTGGCAGAGGCTGACAAGGAGAAGACAGCATTTACTACACCAATGGGCCTCTGTGAGTTCAATTGTATGCCGTTTGGACTCTACAACGCAGCCAGTACCTTTCAACGCCTGATGGAGAGCTGCCTAGGACATAAGAACTTTGAAACTGTCCTCCTGTACCTAGAGGACATCATAGTCTACTCAAAGACGTATGAGCAACATCTACAAGACCTGGCAGAAGTGTATGAGGCCTTATCCGGATACGGCATGAAAATCAAGCCATCCAAGTGCCACCTTCTCAAGCCAAAGGTACAGTACGTGGGACACTTCGTGAGTTCAGAGGGAGTAGCACCGGATCCTGATAAAGTCACCGTGATAAGAGATTGGCCAAGACCTACTAATGTGAAAGAAGTGAGGCAATTCCTGGGCCTGGTAGGCTATTATAGAAGATTTATCAGAGAGTTCACGAAGTTAGCAGCTCCCCTACAAGACATCCTGGTAGGACAGTCAAAAAGGTCTTCAATCTGTAATCCTCCTTTCTAGTGGATTGAAGAGAGGGAAGACTCCTTCAACAAGCTGAAATGTGAGCTGACAGGAGAAGAGATCCTGGCATATCCGGATTACCATCAGCCCTTCATTCTGTACACGGATACAAGAAACGTGGGACTGGGAGCAGTACTGTCACATAAGCAAGGAGGCAAAGAAGGGGAGTTATTGCCTTTGCAAGCCGGAAACTCCGGCCCCAGCAGTACCCCGGTCCGGTACCGAGTACCCCGTCCCAGTGGGCTCCACACACCAAACGCAGATTGTGGGCACAGGGCAGCTGTGTTCCCCCTGCGTTCACTCCAGTTTCCCTCAGGTACAGGAGCGCTGTATCCAGCACACAGTGCCTCCAGATTGTGAGCGCATACCCTAAGTCCTCTTTCCTTAAGCTGATTACTTTTTTTTTTGGTGAAGGGTCTTAAAGACCTTGCATAGACCACAAAGGTCTAAATAAGACCACAGTAAAGGATCATTACCCTCACTCCAAGCTGTCTGAGCAATTAAGAGAAGATACTACATTCACAAAATTACGGTATATCTTTACAAAGCCTGATCTGTATAACCTGGTGTTACATGCATAGCTCTAGACACAATGTGAAAAGGACTGATCTGTGAGGAGAAATGCTTTACATAGAGACTGCCATTAATGTTGAGGAGATATTGTATGAAGAGAAGTGATTTCATGTATTGGAAAGAAGTTGAATAAAACCCCAATAATCAACCCCACTTCTGAACTGTGTGATAACTGTGCCTGAAAATCCTGCCTCCCCTTTACTGTGCAGAAGGAAAATGGTCTGTGTAAGATTTCCCTGGGATTCCAGAAGAACTCATGTGGGATTCACAGGGGGTTGTAGTTGCAGATTTTGGAGGCTTTTCCAGAGTCTGTCAGAGGTGTCTTTCTTTGATCTTTCCTGGTCTCTACTCCCAAAGGCTCTTGGCTCTCTGTCCTCCCACACTTAAGTCGGGTTGCCAGTCCCCAGGTCTGTTACCTTAAGTTTCTATTATCTCTGCTTTCCTAATCGGCTAACAAATGTTCCTCCTACCGCCTTAGGAACTGGATGAGAAAACATAAAACCATGAAAACTACGGTAAGTGAAAAGGTATAGTACTACTGCTAGAAATAAATGTCTCCTACCTGCTAAAGAAAACAGAAAAGATTAGGACAGACAGAACAAACAGCAGAGATGAATAACCTGTCTGGTCTCTATCTGAATGGTAGACATCCAAAGGTAGTTACTCCAAGTAGAATCCACAAAGAATATCACCAGCAGGAAAGATTAGCCATGGGAAGGTTTAAAAAGCTGCACCCAAAAGGTGATAGGACTGATTAAATTAACATCTGTTGTCCAAAGACGAATGAAATAAGGGCAACAGCAACTTTGCAATTTACCTTTAATTAAAGATGTTCCTCTTCTCAAGAACCAAGGAATGTTTAACATTATAGTCTACAGATTGTTGCCTTGGTTATAGCAGCCCTGCCATGCAATACCAGAATGGCCAATGACCTAGGTAAAGAGTGTTTGTCGCTAACAGGCTTCATGTTTTGGAGTGGTTGTTGGATCTGACCAGCCTCTCCTGGTGACTATATCTCTGTTCTGAACTGTTGATCTTTCAGGAGTGCACCATCCCAAATCAGCCAGGAACCTAGGAGATAGTGGAGCAATGTGCTTCTGAAAATAGAAAATGGAACAGACCTTTATGCAACTTATTTGTACAAAAAGTCAGTTACAAAAATAATAATGTAAATTTTCCACCAGGTCTCCAGACCGATCTCCTGCTATCATTGCCCCCAAGACAAAAGCGAGACTCATCACTGAAAAAGGTAGACCTCCACTGAAGACCCCATTGTTTCATTCAAGCTTTTGGTCTACAGCTGGAGATGAGGTGAACAATGCAATGAAGAGGCCTTCACAAGGGAACATAACATTGGTCCTACTTCAAGGATTATGTTGTGAGGTGGACAAATGTACAGTTGCTGGATCCTCTAGTCTTCATTCTAGGTACACCAACAGGTTGAACCAGTGGTTTGGCCTAAGAGCCATTTTTCAACATAATGCTAGGCCGCATATTGCTTATGCTATTGACTGCTGTCTGTGTGCCCTAAACATGCTACCATGGCCTACAGTGTCTCCTGACTTGTCACCCATCAAGCACATTTGGGATGAGATTAGTTAACATTTGCAAAGGGAGATTCCAAAAGTGGATCTTGATGACGTAAGTGCTCCAGTAGTGGATCTTGATGACTTGTGTGCCCATGTTCCTTTGAGTGCGGTAGAAGAATCCTCAAACAACCATTAATAACCTCTCTGACCGTGAGCAAGATGTGTAAACAAATGCATTTTTGCACAATGTGCTCATACTCAATACTGAATTGAGTTTTGAAAATTTTGTATCTATTTTTTTCATCATTTATTAGCATATTTTTAAAATACTGTATCTGTAGATATTGTGATTTATATACTTCCATAAGTGTTGTAATTTCAATGTTGAGGAGAGTATGTAAGATGAGAACACCTCTATATATTATCATTGGCTCCCTGTTCTGCATCTATTTAATACTGACAAAATGCAGAGCAGGCTAGTATTATAAGTTAGCTCTTTTGTAAGAAGATATTTTATAATTCAGTGCATAGATATTATGAAATATTAAATACAATTTGTGATGTCTCTGCAGTAAATGTACAATTACACGCATCCAGTAAGTATAATGAATGATTCTTCTCATGACATAGTAGATAAACAGTGTAATTTGTAACATCCTGTTAAACAGTATCTGCTAAATGACTTGCATAGCCCAAAGCAGCTATATCTCTTAAATGATTTATAATGAAATTGAAAATGCATTTATATTCAGGCAAATAGACATGGGTTGCGAATCGATTCCGGTGAGCCGGCAAAATGTGAAACCCAGACAATAAATCAACATCCATGCTACAACATAGGAGAGCAATATCCGGCAAGAGGGTCCTAAATGTATGGCAGGAAGAGCAGGGGATGGTAAATTGGGACAGGTGCATTAAATGGAGCTGAAAAGACAATGAAGCAGGTGGGAGTTTCGTGTATCAATCATTTATCCCGGATGGAAGAAGATTACACATTTTCGAAGGGAGGATTATAATTTGTTAATAGAAAATAAGCTACAGTGTGATAGAAGTGAAAGGCAGGTGGCATGGACTGAACACAGGAAAATGACTTACCAAGTCTGATCCTATACAAATATGCCACTATAGACTGCAAACAGGGTAATTCCAGACATTCATCACCTGATTATTTGACTAATAAAGACAATATGTACCTTAGTATTGTGCCCTGGTGTGGTAAATATGGCTGCCTTTATCCTTTGATGTTTTTTTTTATTCTTATGTCCTTCATTGAGCTTTTAATTTTAGTATAGGGACTCACAAGACACTGAGGAGGCTTGTTATGGGTTGTGAAATTGCATACTTTGGCCAAGATATCAATTAATATCTCATACATTTTTTTATCCTTTTTTGTTGCACATTTTATCTTCTTTTGTATTGTGCACCTGGGCTCTATAAGGTTAGATGGGGAACTTAGGGTGCACTTACATAGTCCTAGGCAGCCTGCCTGATCTAACAGTTTGAGCGTGACCTATAGACCGCAAGCCAGACACTGTGCGGTACATGTATCTGTGTAACTGGTGCCCTATACAAGCCTTAGGGTGATTTCACACTTGTATTTTTTTTGTCCAGCATCCTAATCTGGTGAAAACCTTATGCTACCTGATCAGGCATGTGTCCACAGACTTAGAATGGGGACGCAGACACATGTGGTGGCATAAGGTTTCTGCCAGATCCTTACAAATGCATCCTTTTGACCTCCTCCCCGGCTGCACAATATTACGATTTAGCTGCTCGTTTTTTAACTTTTTAGCCTGATGTCCCCAGATGCGGCGCACTGCAGCCAAAAATAGAATGGGCTTTAATGGGTCCAGATCTGGCCAGGCTGGATGCGGCTTTAACACTGAGTATGCCCAGAGCACCTCCTATCACCCTCCAATTAGGTGTGTTCTAGTTAAAATTTCAACTTTCTGATGGATCAGGCAGAAAAACGGATGCAACTGCAGCATTTCTTTTATCTGATCCAACGCTCGGATCAGGCAAAATACCGCTACGGTTGCATAAATAAATCTGGATGCAGTTGAACGCGTTTTCAGCCTAATCCCACCTGAACGCAAATGTGAAACCAGCCTTATCGTGTGCATTTATAATAATAGGCAACCACCCCATCTTTATCATGGGGTCTGTTGCATTCTGTAATACATTATAATTGTAATTAGGCTGTTGGCAAATACAGTTTATTTTTTTCTGTGAAATAATATAGATGATATAGGATATTTATTAGTGATGGGCGAATCCTAAATTACTCGGAATCGCTTGACTCTAGCGAGTCCGAGCCCAGGACTCGCTACTCGTTGCGAGTCTAGCGAGTCCAATGTTAATGAATGGGGAAGCGAGTAATAGCGAGTAGTGTGAGATTTACAAATCGCAGATGTGTCTCGGAAGCTTCAGCCTGAAGCAATCCTAGTTGTGTCATTTATTTGCATTGCTAGTTTACTTTGTAAGTAATCGCTGACTCGCACAGATAAGATCCTGTCTTCTCTGTGTTCTGGCTGCCCCAGCTCCAGGGTCCTAGAGCCCGCCTGCTGCCTGATGTAGCAGAGCTGAGATTGTTCTCAGTCTGCTCATTCCCTGTGTACAGACATGAATGTCTGTGCACAGAGATGATGTAGCAGAGCTGAGATTGTTCTCAGTCTGCTTATTCCCTGTGCATAGACATCTATATTTATGCACAGGGATGAGCAGAGAGGACATCGCATTTTGGACTGCGTCGGACGGAAGAGGATTTTTTTAATTAAAGATGGAGTCCCTAATGGCTTTTTTTTTTATTTCTAATAAAAAATTTTCCTTGTGTTGTGTTTTTTTTAAAACAATTTAATAGAAATTCATGGCGGTCATGTCTAATATTGGCGTGACCGCCATAAATTTCGGGCTTAGGGCCAGCTGATAATACAAAGCTGGCCCTAACCTCTTTATTACCCAGCGTGCCATCGCTACCAGGGCCGCTGGAAGAGCGGGGTTCAGCGCCAGAGGATGGCGCTTCAATGAACGCGCCATCTTCTGGGGCGGCTGCGGGCTGCAATTTGCAGCGGGGGGTGCCCAGAAAGCTTGGGCATCCCTGCGCTGCGGATTCCAGCCCCCAGCTGCTTAGCTGTACCTGGCTAGACATAGAAATTGCGCGGAGCCCCACGCATTTTTTTTAAATTATTTCATGAAATTCTGAGATTCTGACTCTGAGACTCTGACTCTGACTCTGAAATTCATGAAATAATTAAAAAAAAAATGCGTGGGGCTCCGCGCAATTTCTATGTCTAGCCAGGTACAGCTAAGCAGCTGGGGGCTGGAATCCGCAGCGCAGGGATGCCCAAGCTTTCTGGGCACCCCCGCTGCAAATTGCAGCCCGCAGCCGCCCCAGAAGATGGCGCGTTCATTGAAGCGCCATCCTCTGGCGCTGAACCCCGCTCTTCCAGCGGCCCTGGTAGCGATGGCACGCTGGGTAATAAAGAGGTTAGGGCCAGCTTTGTATTATCAGCTGGCCCTAAGCCCGAAATTTATGGCGGTCACGCCAATATTAGACATGACCACCATGAATTTCTATTAAATTGTTTTAAAAAAAACACAACACAAGGAAAATTTTTTATTAGAAATAAAAAAAAAAGCCATTAGGGACTCCATCTTTGATTAAAAAAATCCTCTTCCGTCCGACGCAGTCCAAAACGCGATGTCCTCTCTGCTACATCCCCTGTGCATAAATATAGATGTCTATGGCTGCACAGGGAATAAGCAGACTGAGAACAATCTCAGCTCTGCTACATCATCTCTGTGCACAGACATTCATGTCTGTACACAGGGAATGAGCAGACTGAGAACAATCTCAGCTCTGCTACATCATCTCTGTGCACAGACATTCATGTCTGTACACAGGGAATGAGCAGACTGAGAACAATCTCAGCACTGCTACATCATCTCTGTGCACGGACATTCATGTCTGTACACAGGGAATGAGCAGACTGAGAACAATCTCAGCACTGCTACATCATCTCTGTGCACAGACATTCATGTCTGTACACAGGGAATGAGCAGACTGAGAACAATCTCAGCACTGCTACATCAGGCAGCAGGCGGGCTCTAGGACCCTGGAGCTGCACAGAGAAGACAGCTGGACTCGGCTCGCAAAGAAACAGCAGTTATCTGCGAGTTTCCCTGCTATCACTGGCACAGTAGCCAGTGATTACTCGCGAGTCTAATGCAAACAATGGCAATCCTAGTGTTGTCAGTGTTTCTGACAAAACTAGGATTGATATTGATTTGCATTAGACTCGCGAGTAATCACTGGGAAACTCGCAGAGTACCGAGTCCTGCGAGTCCCTTACTACTCGCCGAGTAACGAGTCCTAGCGAGTAGATTCGCCCATCCCTAATATTTATACAAATGAAAAATAATTTCAAGTCAAAATTTGATGTATACAGCAGAAGGAAAATATGTCAGATAGTTCTTGGAAAAACTAGCCATGGCATCATTTTTTATTAATATATAATATATATAATGCTATAGATTGAATTTGCATTATAGTGTAATTTGTTTAAAGATGTGGTTCGAAAGCTAAAGACATTTTTAAATAAATCCCTATCTATTTAATGGGATAATTTAGACTAATTTCTAATATGGCTGCATTAAGCATTTCCTACTGTCCACTGACAACAAAATATGCAGTAATATTAGTGGCTGAAGAGGTTAAAAACACTGTGCTGCTGTTGTATGTAAAAGATTCCAGAGAGTGAATTTATTCATCAGAATTGTGATTTATTTACTACGCGTTTTAGAGTATAAACGTTTTTAGGCAAATCACAAATGTACATCAGACGGTCACACACAGATGATAAATATAAAGGTTCGAAATTCAAACACTGGCGCAGGAAGCTGTCGATCACATGGTGCGACTTTTCACGATCTTGTTAAAAGCTAACACTTATTTCCATAAAGAAACACGTAGCAAATAAATCACAATTTGATTAATAATTTAATCGATTAACATTTTAATTCTCTGGAATCTTTTACATACAACGGCAGCGCAGTCTTTTTAACCCCTTCTCCCCTAATTTTACTGCATCTATTATATCGTGTGACAACATGCCCTCTGTTCTGTTGCCGGCTCATTACAGCTGATCTGAGCCAGCGACACAGAGCGCGCTGTCACTGTGTACATCGCACAATGACAGTGCGCAGGGACCAGACCAGTCCCTGAACTGAGCATGATTGCTAACACTTTGTTTCAGGGATAGGGCAGGGCTGTGGCATTGACCGCAGCCTCAACCCCCAAATGATACTTCCTTTGAGAATCCCACCATGCACTGGGATTCTAAAACAAGGTGTCATAGACATGAAGTGGGAGAAAAGAAAAATAATAGCAGTTAGTTTAGTTAGAGAACAGTAGGGAATTCTTAATGCAACTATATTAGAAATTAGTTTAGATTAACCCAATAAATAGGGATTTGGATGAAAATTTTTTAGCATTCAGACCAACCCTTTAATTAACTGTAACATTATAACATTATATTTGGTGGATGAGCACTGGGGGAAAACAGGGCAACACTGAAAAGCCACAGCACTTAGCTAGCACTAAGGCTTACATTACACATTAAATTTCTATTGGCCAAATGATGCTCTGCCAAACGTTTGGCCATCTTAGCCAACTGTACCATTCACAAGAATGATTGTTCAGCTGAGTATACTGTGTTCACTATGGGAAACCATATTGGTTGGTGGCTTGTTTTAAGAACAAAAATATGATTGTCAGTCTGACGACCTTGGAAGACGCTATGGTGAAAAGTGCGTCAGGTGGGGTCTCACAAGGTGATATATATCACTACTTGCACACATTATGTTCATGTATCCATTTTTCTCTATTTACTTATTGTATTTTTCAATGGTCCTGATAGGATTTGTCCTGTAACTACAGCATGATGTACTTAATTTATTAGGGACCTTTACCACTGTTATTTTGAATGTTCTGTTGATATTTGTTCCATCTTATACCCACTCCTTCCTGCTTATGCCCCTGGTACATATTATATATTACTGTAGTGTAGGTTTTGTGTTGTACAACAGATAACGTATATAAAGGACATTCTGTGGAGCTCATCATTACATAGTGGAATATGTCAGTGCTCCATACACTGTGATAATGATGCTTACTCCAGCTTCACAATACCCACAATATATTGGATAAGTTCACATGACCACAACAATGGATACTTAAAATACATTTGCTGACATACCTAGTTTCCACTTGTATGCTGATTTTAATTCTCACACAGCAATTTTCCCATTAAATGGAAACTAAACATAATTTTTGATATATTATAGCCCTTTTCAGTAGCGTTGATAAGTGGGGGTCCAAGTCTTAACACTAGAAGTCCCAGAGAGGGGTCATTTAACATTTATACCTTTGGAACCCAGAGACGGGTCGAATGACCTGAAGGATTTTAGGCCACATTTACAAATGAAAGGATGCTAATTGGAGCCATCAGAGTTTGGACTAAGGGTCATTTGACCCTCTTTCGGGACTTCAGGAGGGAGCTCGAAATTTCTGGGACTTCTAGTGTTAAATAAATAATTCCAAAATAGCAAGTAATCCGCTAATTTTTAGGATAGACGATAACTTGCTGATTGCTTGGGGTTTGACTGCTGGGACCCCAGCGATAAAATGAAAAAAGAATTCTGTGAACCATAAATTATGGCTATGCAGAACCCCATCTGCAAATGTGCATATACTTTACCTAAGCTACATTCATTGTCTATGAGACTGCTGTAAATAGCACATCGCTGTACTCTGCTTTCTTCAACAGTCCCATAGACAATTAATGAAGCAAAAGCGGAGCATGTCCACATCCACCGAAACAAAGGCAAAGCTCTGCAGAGACATGTTTTTTGGGGATCTTGAGCCCCAATATTTTCTAGCTTGAGGATAGCAGATAACTTACCATTTTTGGAATGTGACTGTAAGATTCCCACTACTTGCTCAATGTAAGTGGCAAAGGCACAAGGCTTATGGTCAATGACACTTTGAGCAGTGTAGAGACCAATTAACTTTCTATTGAACCCCCAAATCACTTGGCTTCAGTTTGTGCAGAAGCAAAGCACCCTTGCCCTTTGGTTTAAATGATCGGTAAAGGTTCAGAACATCCACAATCTACACTGCTAAATGAGGTCGCCAACATATTAGGAGCATTGCAGCAGCAACACAGAGCAATTTATAATATAAGCATTCTCGAATGGCTAATTGATTACTGTTTGAGGCTATTGTCCAAAAAAATTGACCATTGATATAAGCCTCTTAAAAGAAATCTGTCAGCAAGTTTTTACTACCTCATCTCAATGCAACATAATGTAAGCAAAGAAACCCTGAATCCAGCAATGTATCACATAGATTACTGGCTCCAGCCGTTCTGACACAATCAAAGCATTTAGTTTTAGGAACACAGCAGAGCTGGGAGAGCTGCCTCTGCCCACACTAGGCTCTCGATGTATTGACTGTGAGGTGTCAATCACTGCAGAGGACAAGTCAGACAAAGTAGTGGGTCTCCCCAGGGTCCTGGGGTACTTGGAGAAAGGCTGTTAAACAGCTCTGGGGAGTCGCAGGGGTCGAGACCCGGCTTCTGTGACTCTTGGCTTGATAGGAAAGGGGGTGGTGATATGGAAGGTTAGTCGTGACGTACACCCGTGGTTTGTGGCTATTAGTGTCCACCGCCGCTGCAGAACCTCTGGGGATGATGGATGGGCAGCTGGGATGGAGCGGATCACCAGGGCAGTGGATATGGTAAGGGTGTAGGGTGCAGGATGGCGGGCGCAAAGTAACAGACAGACTCACGGTTTATTGGTTCCTCAGTCCTTTTACTGGTGCAGCTGGAATACCGACAGGTGATGGTATACTGCGTGCTTGCACCTGAGAGCAACTCAGGGTTTTCCTCACCCAGCAGATTCTGAGGCCTCCTTGCTGTGGCTTGTTGGTAGGTCACTGCTGCTGCTCACGCTGAGCTGCTGGTGCCGCACCCCAGGGCCGGGTACTCAGCTCTCAGGCTCGGTTCCAGTCTGGGATGTCACGGGTGGCTGCCAGAGGCTGTGGCCCTGGTGGGTCAATGAATAAGGGGTTAAATAAAGTATATACAAATTTGTAGTGCCGCCACCTGCAGTGTCTGGTGAGGCTCACCAGCGCCGCTACAGCCCTCCGGTGGTCGTTGGTATTGCGGCAATGATGGTATAGTCCCCCGCAGGCGGGACTGGACCGCCGGGGCAGCAGTTCTGTGAAGAGTCAGTTTATGTGGGAAAGGATGCAGCAGAGTCGACAACTCACTTCACCGGGTACTTTACTGAAAACTTCTCCACAGGGCGGACTGGCCCAGGTGGCAGGGGGCTGGTGGTATAGCCCACATTTAGGGCCGCCCCCACAGAAATGGCCCAGTCGTCGGCGCTTTGCAACCGGCGCGGCGATGCAGCAGCTGACGGTGGCGAGGAGATGGTAAGTGGGCCGCGGTCCGGAAACCCTGCTAGCACTTCCCATCCCCCCCCGTCATCAAAAAATTCTGCTAGCACAGGTCCTCCCCCACCGGTCCTCAAATCTGGGCTGGCAGACCAAAACTGCCACCTGGGGCCAGAGGCACCAGCCAGCCCCTGCTTCTACAAAGTCATTACAGTTCAGCAAGGTGTTTCAATGGCAAATGCTATGGATGCTGCAAGTGGAATTTCTGGCCGTTAGATGGATCCCTCCTTGTGTACCTTTCTTATTCCTTTCTTTCCCTTTTGCCTCCCAGTGGCGGTGAAGTCTGACTCTTAAAGACAGACTAACCTCCTGCTGCGTCTCTTAGTCTCCTCTCCCTTGTACCCTTCGGGTAAATATTTTACTGTTCCTCGCAGGATCCAACTGCAAAACTGATTTCCCTCTTGTGGGCTCTTTGGGAGTCGGGCTGTATCTAAAATATCCCCGATCGTCGGATTCTCTGTGAGCCGAGGAGACCCTCCTTGCTCCCTCCAGGCTGGCTGCCTGGCTCCAACCCTCCTCTCACTCTACTCCTCCTAACTTCCTAACTAGTTCCCCCTAGAGATCACTATATACCCTCCCGGGGTCCCTTCCACCTACTAACCTAGTGTGTGGGTGTTAACTCTAGGGTTCTGTGGCGCCCTGCAACGAGTGCGTCAAAGGAAGGTATTGCATCCCTGACTGAAGATGTAATATCTTCCATCTCGGTGATGACACGGTTAAACTCAGAGCTCTATACACCGCACAACACACTAGAGTGAGAGGGCCAACCAGGCGCTGGTGGGAGGAGTAAGAGGAGTAGTGTATGTGGGGGAAGTTGGTAACGGAGCAGAAGAGGTTGGAGTAACGTAGGAGAAGGAGCACCAGGGCTCTGCACAGTGCCGTGCAGCCCTGAAAACCACTTACCGGCTGGCACCATTAAGCGGTGACTCAGACCGAATCAAGGGCAGCTATCGAACGGGCTCAAACATACCTGTGCCCAAAACCACCGGATCACTGGTTCCGAGGCGAGCAGACGTCCACCGACGCTCAGCAAACCAGAGTGAAGGAACCGCTCCTAGGAGCACCTCACTGCAGCCGCAACCAAGCCGTCTTGCCAGCGAGGTACCCACCATAGGGAAACAGGCCCCCTCCAACCCGGCAGTAATTACCCGGCAGGGAATCCTAAAGAAGCCTCCCCTGTACCTTGAACTGGCGCACTAAGGCGACAACGGCAACTAAAAAGACAGTTAGAAAAAGGAGGAACACCGTAGAGTTCTGAACTAATACCAGTCATCGCTGGGACCACCCGGTCCGTTACCCAAGGCTGCATAACCTGTATCATGCTAACGGTTACAGTAAAGACCCGTTACAGAGAAAGCTGGTGTCCGTGCTTTTCTTCAGTTCTGCTATTAACTCTGAATTCACAGCAACAACTGAGCTGCCGTATTCCACCCAGTGCAGCTCCTGGCCCCTGGGACCCCTGCTCATCCTGTAGGGAGCATCCCATCTAGCTGCCGCACATCCCCCGGAGGCCCAAGCAGCGCCGGGACAATCACCGGAATCCCACAGGTGGCGTCACGACAAGTAAGAATCATCCCTATCCGTTCATCCCCTTTTGATCTGACCACCGGTCCCACAGCCTCAGGCGCAGAACCCTGACAAGTGCTGCATCGCCTGAGACGTGAGCATCCGGCAACGATGAGTCAGAAATTGGCGATCATGAACAGGATACGAACAGGCCCGTTTCTTAACGGGTATTGTGTGCTTACAGAACTTTATTCAGCTAAAAAGAACTTTTTCCCGCCTTTTTCCACTGAGCATCCGGCAACGGTGAGTAAGTTCCACCTACTGACCATAGCTCCAATTGCAGTTGGGTGACTACACCTCTTTTATGGGTGCAGTACCCCTTTTGTGGCACCTACATGGTGGGGTGCCACACTGGCCCTCTCTCTCTCCTGCCTGGTGCTGGTATGGCAGGCAACTCAAGTCATTCTCAAGCCCCAAGTCTCAGGCGGCTGTTCTTGGGCCCTTTACACTGCTTTGCTCCGGGCACAGTGTGGCTGGGGTACTTGGAATTCCCCCACCTTCCAGTATTGGTTGCCGAGTCGTTATGCCCTGCACAGCCTTGGACTCAGGTGTCCGTTTTATGGCGCTTCTACTCTGGGGTGAGCACGACACTTCACCGCTCCCCAGGCTTTCCTCCACTTCCTCAGACCCCTGACTTGGGTCCCTCATGCTAGACTGCACTGTCCTGGGGCGAACTTAGCACTGCTCCTGGTCCACAGGATGTCTTCCTCAGCCCTCCTAGGAACTGAACTAACTCTTCCCCAGACCAGAATTTATAGGGGAGCTTACCCTGAACTCGGGTCTTGGTCTCCCCCTTCAGGCCTGGAGGCAGAAAGGTGTTGTGTACGGTTTCTGTCTGGTGTGGATACCCTCTGTTGCTCTCAAGTGTGACACTACCACCCAGGGGCGATAAGAACACATGTCTTACTTGGACCATGGGGTGCCACACTAGTCCTGTAATAGTAATCACCAAGTAATAAAACCTTTAGTTTAAGTAAACAATAACACATAGCTTGATAAGAGAGGCACAGTTGATTGTTTTATTAACCCTTACAACATGCTGTCCTCAGCTTACAAAGCAAAAATCTGCTGACAGATTCCCTTTAAAATTAACTTAGAAAAATATGAAAGTTGTAAAGAAGGGACACAATGTTAGATATCACATATATCAGAGTCCAATTCAGTGACTCTAGGGGTGCAGGTAACAGCTGATAAATGTATCCACCTCCACATACCATCTGTACTGCCCAGATGGCCGACTTACAAAATATTTCTCATATTAATATTTTACAATAATAGTAAAAACCAGATGTGATGCCAACGATTGAAAATCTTTTTGAAGATGATATCAAAACCACAGTGTTTGCTAAATGACAAAAATATGCTTATTTCTACTGCTTTCCATAAACCTGACATACAGAAAAATGCTCCTTTATGTTGTAGGCATGGGGCTGCATTAGGGACAATGTCACAAATTCATCTCATCAGGGTGTGCAGCAATGTTCCTGCCTAACCCCTCAGCGGGCTCATATAGAGATATGATTTATGGTGGCATGACAGATTGATGAGCTGATGCAGGGAGCATGAAATGTGTTGCTGGGGCGCTCCCGAGCCCTCTCCCTGACTGATGACAGTGAGCAGTAATTATCAGTCGCCAGCACTAAATCACTGCTATGTCTACATAGCCTCTGGCCTGATATCCAGGCGCACATTAACTTCATAATGAAGAGCTACCACTTGTCCACTACAGCTACCGTATATTATCCTCTTTTCATAAAGTATTATATAAACCATCAGCTTTATTAAATTAAACTACAAGTGTTATATACCGGTACTTTTCGGTAGGTGAAACAAAATCTAAAAAAATATCTTCTATTCGACTCTCAACATTAAAATTGCAATGCCAAGAAGGAAAAGTTAGGAAATTTTGGAAATCACAGGATGTATAGACATGTTAATTTTATGCAATTGATGAAAAAATGGAAACATTTTCAAAACATCTCAAATGTATTGAACATCGAGTATGAGTGCCCACATGTACAGTAGATATCACTGCACTTTAACACCTTAGCTGCCGTTGTGGTACTGCATATTTATCATAGCTGTAGTGCCATGCCCGCAGGTAAGAAGGGTGAACCTTACTGAGACACACTAACACACACCCAACATGCATCCAAACTCCAGGCCAGGGAAATGCAGGGTGGAAGGAGCTCGTCATGAGAACAGACCCTATCTGCTGGCTGGAAGAGGGAGTAGGTTTAGGGGGTGGGGAAAGGAAGTTAGTCAGGCAGAGAAGTGAAGAGAAGAGAGTGAAGCAAGATGGAGTTCTAGGAGGAACCTGGGGAAGGGGTGAGAGTGGGACCAGGCTCGAGTCAGCTGCTAATCTCAATGCTGAGGAGCCCCGAATCTACAGCCGGCCGTCCAGGTCGGGTAGAGGAAAGAGCTGTACAGGTGTGCTGGCGCCAATTTGGCTTGGATCTTCAAGACCAAGTCAAGAAACCAGAGGCCACGAAACTGCAGTGCAGTGGCCACAACCGTAGACTCTCCCAAGCACAGTGAATATAGGGAGTCAAGAGGACATGTCAGGCCGTCCCTCAGAAGGGCCCGCAGTCACCTGCTTTAGGATTGGTAGCACGAGGACACAGGGGAGGAAAAGGAGTAAAGTGTCAGGACGGGCAGCACGGAAAGGCGTATACCTGGTGTCTCAGTGAGGTGAACCTAGACTACCTGTGAGCTGGCCTAGCTGCAATCTTGGAGGACACAGTAGCCCGGCTGGGCAAGCACTGATTAAAGGACTTCAGTAAAAGAGCCGGTAACTGTGTGGCACCCTGTGCAGGTCTCCACAGGATCTCTAGGGACATGGACGGAAAGAACACAGCAAGCAGACCCCACTAACAAACAACACCTTTCACCCCAGACCTGTAGGGGGAGCTCCACTGGTTGCCTTAAGCCAGTTTCCCCTATAAATACGGGTCCTGGAGGGAGAAACACCAGAGTGTGCAGTCACTACAGAACTGTAAGCAGCTGAGTGAGCTGACCTGGTACTGGACCAACGCTAGGCCAATACCAGAGACACCTGAGAACAGTGGTAGACCCTTAGAATAGGGGTCACAGGAACAGGTGAGAAGCAAGTGCTAAATAGGGGCAGAGGAGTCATCCCGACTCACCCTAAGTGAGTCCCGGTCACTGGGTCCGAGCTACAAGGACACAGTAACGGCCTTGCAGAGAAACCAGCACTAAAATAGGGGGTTTAGCTCCCCGAACACCCGAAGCACCACCAAATGAGAGCCCGGAGTCCAAGGCCGGCAGGAGTCCCATAGAAGTGCCCTCAGTGCAGCAAATCCGGGTGGGGCAGAGTCACACAAGAAAGTGCAGTAACGGTTTGGTCAGGTTTCATGCCTGCCAGCCCCAGCAAAAGTAACAGACACAAGGAAGCCTACAACACTGCTTGCTGTGGAAAATCCTGAAGTGTTTTACCTTATCTCCGGTCGAGTGTACCCGTCAACATCAGTAAAGGTACCAAAAGACTGTATGTGTGCGTGTCCCTCCTTCCAGTCGCATTACACCGACCAAGCTACCCTATTCCCCTCAACTCCATTAACTGCCCCGGGGAACCCCCGCTCGCCCTGTAGGGAGCGGTTCCATCTAGCTGCCGCACATCACCCCGGAGGTCTGAGCAGCACCGGTGCCCGTACCGGATACCTAAAGATGGCGTCACGAAACAAACTTTATTCTTTATTTAACCGTGCATTGACCACCGGGCCCTTACAACCTCAGGCACCGAACCGTGACCGCAGCCAGCGCCTGAGACCTGAGAACCCGGCAACGGTGAGTCAACTGCACCTTTTGTGTCTGTCTATTCCTTCCTGCACCCTACCGCACCAACAACTATAACCACCATCATCCACCTTATCACCACCACCCAAACCCCAGGAGCCTGCTCCATCTGTGTTCCACCAATCTACCTATCCACCTATCCCCTGGGGACCTATACAAGCAGCACTGGTCATCCCTGACCAGACACCATAGATGGCATCATAATAATCCTTATTTCCCCTGTAAATATCCATTTTTTTCTGCTCAGTCAGGGCCACGACCTCCGGGACTGCCACCATGAAACCCATCAGGCTGACCTCAGATGGTCGAGTACCATCACCCTTGCGGCTGATGCACCATCTAGTGATGAGCAAGTGTAATCCTTACTATTCGCTACTCGCACGGATAGTACAGCATTCATGATACTTGTTACTTGCACAGATAGTACAGTATTTACGATACTCATTACTTGGCAAATATCGCTGGTGCTCGTGAGTGATATGTCAATGGTGAACGATCTGACACATATTGCCAGCTCCCTTCAGTACACAAAGGGAATCACCATCCCAGTGAGAGCAGATTGAATGTTAGGGTCTCTCTGGGGGGCTCAGAAAGATGTTTTATGCAGTGAAAATGCTAAAAAGTCCACCCTCCTGCCCCGTCCCGGAAATATTCGTTTTATGGCCGGATGTGTGGATGGAGCCTATCACTACTTGACTAACACTGGACTTTCTATTCAGACAAGCATGCAAGTATTACAAAGTACTCATTACGAGTAAAGCGATTATGATTATTTTGCTACTCGCTCATCACTAGTGCCATCAATAAGGAGATTTATGGTTGTCTGAGGAACAATCTGTCATCCTGAATGCACTTGGGCACGCAAATCATCAAGGTCCTCTGCTGGCAGCTCTAATCAATGACATCCCAGATGTACTACCGTGTTTCCCCGAAAAAAAGTCACCCCCGAATATAAGTCAGGGCAGGGCTGGCGCAGAATTTTCCAATATAAGTCATACCCCGATTATAAGACAGGGTGACTTATTTTCGGAGAATACGGTATAAGACGGGGGGGGGGCGCAGGGGGTGGGGGGCGCTGCGCAGTATTTCCTACCTTGTCCCCCGGCCTGCTGTGCCTTGTGGTTCCCCCTGCTTCAGTTCCATCATCATCGGTGCTGGGGACTGCCATCTTGCTTCTTCTCTCCGCCCCCGGCCAGTGATGTCAGAGCAGGCTGCGCTGTGATTGGCTAGCACCTGTGATCACGTGTCACGGGTGCTAGCCAATCACAGCGCGGCCTGCTCTGACATCACTGGCCGGGGGCGGAGAGAAGAAGCAAGATGGCAGCCCCCAGCACTGATGATGATGGAACTGAAGCAGGGGGAACAACAAGGCACGGCAGACCGGGAACGGAGCGAGGACCCCACCGTAAGGCACAGAGGACATCCCAGCACAGAAGAAGAGGATCGAGGAGGCAGCACAGCGGTCGGCACGGGGGACAAGGTAGGAAGCTGTGTGTTTGTGTATATATATGTGTGTGTGTGTGTGTATATATGTGTGTAAATGTGTGTATGTATGGGTATGTGTATGTAAGTAGGCTGGTGGCTGCCAATATAAGCCATACCCCGAAAATAAGACATGGGGCCACTTTTGGCCCCCAAAAAAATATAAGACAGTGTCTTATTTTCGGGGAAACACGGTAGATGAAAGACAAAGCCAGAGAGCGCAGGTGTGTGGGCAAGACCATATATACACCCCCGCACATTCACACACACTCACATACATACACACATACATCCTCAGACATATTCACACAAACACATACACACTCACACATTGACACACTTACATAGGGCCATATCTGGAGTTCCTGCCGCCCTAGGCACTTTCAGCGGTCACGTTCCCCTCCCCCCCAGGCTGCTATCTTCGGCTGTAACAGCACCTTACCTCACTCCACTCTTCTCATTCCGGCAGCTTCTTCCTCTGTGGCTCCCAGTCTTCCGCTTGCTGGCATCAGCCGGCACCAGCTAGCACCCGGCACCAGCCAGCACGTGGCACCAGCCTGCACCCGGCAGCCGGAACCAGCCAGCACGTGGCACCAGCCTGCACCCGGCACCAGCTGCCGGCGATGTGCCGCTCAGGCGGCGCAGGAATACACTCACACATATACATACACTCACACACATATACACACTCACATACAAATATACACGCACACACATATACACACTCACACATATTCACACACATATACACACTCACTCACATATACACACAAATACACACACACTCACTCACATATACACACAAATACTCACAAATACACTCACACATATACACATACACACTCACATATACACACAAATACACTCACACATATACACATACACACTCACATATACACACAAATACACTCACTATTATACACATACACACTCACATATACACACAAATACACTCACTATTATACACATACACACTATTATACACACAAATACTCTCACTATTATACACATACACACTATTATACACATACACACTATTATACACACAAATACACTCACTATTATACACATACACACTATTATACACATACACACTATTATACACACAAATACACTCACTATTATACACATACACACTATTATACACATACACACTCACATATACACACAAATACACTCACTATTATACACATACACACTCACTCACATATACACATACACACTCACTCACATATACACACAAATACACTCACTATTATACACATACACACTCACATATACACACAAATACACTCACTATTATACACATACACACTCACATATACACACAAATACACTCACTATTATACACATACACACTATTATACACACAAATACACTCACTATTATACACATACACACTATTATACACATACACACTCACATATACACACAAATACACTCACTATTATACACATACACACTCACTCACATATACACATACACACTCACTCACATATACACACAAATACACTCACTATTATACACATACACACTCACATATACACGCAAATACACTCACTATTATACACATACACACTATTATACACACAAATACACTCACTATTATACACATACACACTATTATACACACAAATACACTCACTATTATACACATACACACTATTATACACACAAATACACTCACTATTATACACATACACACTATTATACACACAAATACACTCACTATTATACACATACACACTATTATACACACAAATGCACTCACTATTATACACATACACACTATTATACACATACACACTATTATACACACAAATACACTCACTATTATACACATACACACTATTATACACATACACACTCACATATACACACAAATACATTCACTATTATACACATACACACTCACATATACACACAAATACACTCACTATTATACACATACACACTCACTCACATATACACTCACACATACTCACACTCTCTCTCTAACACTCACTCATACACACCTGATGCCCCAGGCCATTATACATGCAGCCGCCGCGGTACCGCTTTACTGTGACTACTGTGACAGGTACCGCCGGCTCAGCTCACACAAGCGCCTTCGCGCCTGTACATTCATGAAAGCAGGCGGCCGGTGGACCAATCAGAAGCCGCCTGTGACGTCACAGGCGGCTTCTGATTGGTCCACCGGCCGCCTGCTTTCATGAATGTACAGGCGCGAAGGCGCTTGTGTGAGCTGAGCCGGCGGTACCTGTCACAGTAGTCACAGTAAAGCGGTACCGCGGCGGCTGCATGTATAATGGCCCGGGGCATGCATTTTTCTTTCATGGTGCCCCGGGCCGCACTGGAGACCGTGGCGGGCCGCTTGCGGCCCGGGGGCCGCGAGTTTGAGACCCCTGTTTTAAACTGAGACTTGATTAGGATCCTGATAAAAAATACAGCATCCAGAAGATTTTGTTTCCTGTGTTTTCTCTTGGTATGGTGTGATAGAGTTCACTGTATACATTGTATTCTTTTTCCTCCAAGCACCCTTATTACATTGGTGAGCCAAGCTCTATATATCTTTACAGAATTTGAAGTAATGCTGACTACTGGGTTGCCACACTCTTAGATCCCCGGTACAAGAGTAAATTTGGTGAAATAATTCCAGCCATAGAAAGGGATTCACGCATGCAGAAGTATCAGCAGAGGGCTGTTACAGAATCTTAGATCTGCTTTTCCACAAAACACCAGTGGTGCATATAGTGAATCTCACAAGAGTATCTCCAAGTGAACATCGATGCCATGACTGTAGAACTGGACCCTTGCTCATTTTGAGCTTCCAATCTGGAAAAATAGCCTGAGCTTGCCACTCACGCCTTGAAGATCTTGTGTCCCGCAGCTAGCGTTCTCTCTGAACGTGTCTTCGGCGCTGCTGGTGGTTTGCTGACAGATAAGCGCACGCGGCTGTGTCCAGTGACAATGTAGACAGACTAACGTCATGCATCTGCAAGGACTTTTCTACTCCTGTGTCATCCTGGGTTGGGTCATCCTCTGCGCTCTCAAAAAAGGCCCAGGCTAGGCAAGGCTTAGAGCCCATGTGACCTGAAGAAGAGCCACCATGACTTCTGCTCAGAGGCAGAGTTGTGGTTGAGGATGCAGTTGTTGACGTGCTTCCAGTACTCCGTATCTGTCCAGGAAGGCGCAACCTAACCACGTCATTAATAGCATCCTCCTCCACCTCCTATGCTGAGTGTCATCGACTGGCTGACTGTGGGTTGACAGTAAGTGGGATCTCCAACCTCATCATCACCTGTGTGTTCTCACACCCCTCGTCCACAGAGACAACCTCTTCCTGCCCTGACTGAAAAGTCAAGTTGTCGTTCCAATCAGGTATCTCAGTCTCATCAGCATCTTCCTCATTGTCTCAACCAACAGGACTTACAGTTTGGGAATGAGGGTCTACATTATGCTTGCTCAGAACCTTCTTCATTTGGGCCTGGATCCGACTCACAAAGCTTCTGGGCATCAGTGCAGATCATTTCCTCATCTGGACTCACAGAAACTTTGGAGCAGACCTTTGATTCCCAGGCTGTAGTATGAGTGAACATCTCTGCATACTCAACCATCTGTCTTACCCCATACTCAGACGGGTGGCTGGAGACTTGGGAGCTGTGAGGAAGCAAGTGCGATTGGGGTGACGCCTTTGAGGACTGGTGTATTTGTGATGTTGAAGTTGAGGTGGAGGAGAGCCCACTTGATGGAGCGCTTGATATCCATTCAAGCACCTGTTCTTTTTGTGCCTCATCTACAATTGGTAGCGATAGTCGTGTGACTCGTGTCTGTAAGAAAGGGATCATATCAGATTGTCCACGAAAAGAAGTAGACATCTTACTTTGGCTAGAAGATGGTCTTTCTTCAGCAGATGTTACTGTTGCTTTACCACCTACCCCATGGACACAAACATTTTTTTCCTTTCCATCACGCCTATTCCCCTTTCCACCAGCAGCAGGGCTTTTGCCACTCATTTTGCATGTGAACAAATTTGCAACTCTGCAGTTGTTGGCAAAAAAAATTCGGATGGAAATCGAGCAGAGTTGAGTGGCAAAACAGTGCTACAAGGCCCAAACTATTACCTGGGCTAGATGCAGTAAAAAGTTAGTATGAAATAGAAAGGGGGTGTAGCTTGGTTCACAAGTGGGCTACACCACTGACTAACAGACACTGCTACTAGGCCCAAACTATTACCTGGACTGGATGCAGTTAAAAATTAGTATGAAATAGACAGGCGGTGTAGCTTGCCTCACAGCTGGGCTACTCCACTGACTACCAGACACTGCTACTAGCCCAACAGGATTGACTAGGCTAGCTACAGTAAAAAATTAGCTACTGCATAGACAGGCGGTGTAGTTTACTTTACAGCTGGACTACACCGCTGACTACTAGACACTGCTACTAGCCCAAAAGGATTGACTGGGCTAGCTGCAGTAAAAAATTGGCTACTGGATAGACAGGCGGTGTAGCTTACTTTACAGCTGGGCTACACCGCTGACTACCAGACACTGCTACTAACCCAAAAGGATTGACTGGACTAGCTGCAGTAAAAAATTGGCTACTTAAGACAGGTGGTGTAGCTTTCTTCACAGCAGGGCACTACCTGCCCAAAAAATTGCCTGAGTTAGATTTGGCCAGATGCTGTGAAAAACACTTGCACAGCACTGGCACACACCTGCCTGGCAAAAACTAATAGGAACTGCTCTAACCTAGCCCTCAAAAGGGCTGAAATTACAACTAGTCCCTACTTCTATGAAGTAGCCCTCAAAAGGGCTGATATTCCAAGTCCAACTAGTCCCTACTCCCTACTTGTCTGACGTAGCCCTCAAAAGGGCTGATATTCAAACTAGTCCCTACTTCCTAAACCTATCTGTCTATCTAACTTGATATTCGCTCACTATCTGTCTAAAGGCCGCTTCACATGCTAGGATATCGTTAACAATTTTGCTGAAATGTCACAGATTTGTGATCGTTCAAACGATATCATTAGTGCGTCATTGCGTGTAAACGAATGATGGTGGAAGGGAAAATCGTTAGAACAGTCATCAAAAATTTGAGATCCGGACCTCAAATCTATTGTTCATCATCCAATTAACGTCATGGGAAGAAGCAACATCGTTCAGTGTGACACCTGTTTGAACGATGTCGTTCATATTTCTTCTATTCCTGCCGCTTTGTAAAATCGTTCAAATGATCTTCTCCAAATAGCTGGAGCGTTGCCAAATTTACGATTGTTAACGATATCCTTGAGTGTTACAACTCACTAACGATGTCGGAAGGATCGCAGTCACGTGACATAGCTAACGATCTCGTTCACCTATATCCTAGCGTGTGAAGTGGCCTTAAGTCACACTTTATAGCACCCACAGCAGCAGTAGCGGTGCCTGACTGACACACAACTGCAGCACTGAGGTAATGGCTGCAATGGAGAAAATGGCTGTGTCTTATAGGGCATGGACATGTGACATACACAGCCAATGACACGTGCCCTTGCTTATTTGCAAAAAATGCACTTTGCTGTGTGTGTGTGTGATTGGCTGACAGTCTGCACAGCCCCACTGTATATGCAGTAGGAGAAAAAAAAGGAGATAATCAATAATGGAGATTATTTCAGCAGCACTGAACTAAACAACGCCCCACTCCCCTCGCACACTATACACTTAGGGCCCTTTCACATCAGCGTTTTTTTCAAATCGCGGCAGATGCGGTGAAAAAACCGCATCTGCCGCGATTACCGCATACCGGCTGCACTTGCGGCACGGTTGCGGCGCGGTTGCGGTAAACGCCATACAAGGTATAGTCGGACTTGCGGCAGGTGCGGCAAGTGCGGTTTTGGCACTTGCGGCAGGTGCGGCCGCGAAAAAAACCGCGGCTGACAGCATTTTTTTTCGCGGCCGCACCTGCCGCAAGTGCCAAAACCGCACTTGCCGCACCTGCCGCAAGTCCGCCTATACCTTGTATGGCGTTTACCGCAACTGCGCCGCAACCGTGCCACAACTGCAGCCGGTATGCGGTAATTGCGGCAGATGCGGTTTTTTCACCGCATCTGCCGCGATTTGAAAAAAACGCTGATGTGAAAGGGCCCTTAAACTGGATATTAACATTCAATAACAGTATTACTGTGAAAAGCCAGTTACGCTTTTGGTGAACGAACCGTTATTGAACATAACCTCGAACTGCCGAATTTGAAGCAAATTGTTTGCATTGTCGAATGACTCGAACACCGCCCAAAACAGCTCGAATTTGAAATTGGCGAACATTTCAAGTCGAACATCGCTCATCTCTATTGGACATTATATACCAAACCTAAGACATTAAAAGGGTCGACACAAATGAATCAAGAGGCATTTGCTCAATTGTAAAGACATACTGATAGGATATTTAGATTGTGAGCTCCAAGAGAGACAGCATTACTCATGTATGTAAAGTGCTATGGAATTAATAGCGCTATATAAATGAATAAATATTATTATTATTACAATGGGGTACAATCCATTGAACTCAGACCACCAGTCTCTAAGAATATCATAGTACAGAGCAACGGGGCAATGAAGGCTGGATCGGAATCTCATTTTTGTCTTGAACACAAAGATAATCGGAAATTAGTCTGGAGACCTCTTGGGCAACAGAATGAAGCGGTATTTATAAGGGAATGTGACACCTTTATACTCCTGTGATTATGGTGTAAGGTAGCATAATTGCGATAGCTGGACCCTTACAGTCTTCATTCCAGGTACATTAACAGTTCACCATTACATTGGTCAGCTGACCGTAGTTAGTGGTTACCAGGGTACCTCATATGTGTCCTTGGGTGACCTCATTGACTCACCGCTGACACGGTCACGAAGCTCGATGGCGTCGTTCTGAGCTTGGAGGCCGCAATGAAAAGATCCTTCTTCTTCAGCACGGCCTCCGATGCAGCAGAACTGAGTTGTGACGTGGGACCTTGTTGTGGATTATCATCATCGGACATGTTTTGGGGTAACTTGGAAAATGAGGGTTGTCAGTGTGTTTTTATCTCTAATAAAGGATATCTCTATGTGTGTTTATTAATTTGGTAATGGTATCATAAAACGCCTGACATTACCAATCCAGGGCTTAATGACAATCTGTCAATACTCAGCTGTCATCTGTCATTAGCCCCTTTTATCACCCCAAGGCCACCACACCAGGGAATCGGGAAGAGCATGGCAAAGCGCCAGGATTAGGCAATTCTAATGAATCCTCCAAATTCTGGAGTGCTGAAGGTTGCTATTATTACCCTGGGGTGGGAAATAACTATGTGCCTCCCTAGAGTAAGAATAACAACCCCTAGCTGTGCACTCTATCTTTGCTGAGTATCAAATTGGGGGACCCCATGCCGCTGTTTTTTAAAATTATTTATTTCATAAAAAAAAAAGAGCGTGGGGATCCTATATTTGATACTCAGTAAAAGTAAAATCATCAGAAAGAAAGCTAGGTGTTATAGAAGCTTGTTCCATCAAACTAACCCTTTGAGATAAAGATGACTATGTTGGGCTTCTCTTCACCGATAGTTATGACAATCAAGCAATGAACACACTTAAAGTCTATGATATGTCAAGAAGAATAACACCACACGTCTTTATCTCAGATTAACTGTGATCTAATCTTATATAAGTGGCTTCTTAGAATTTGTTGTATCTGTTGTATTTCAAATTGGAATTCCATATTGTCATGTTTTTGATGGGTTCATTACCCAGGGGTAGGATTGAGATATTCAGAAATGACATAATACTGGTAAAATGTTAAAATTATAAGCTGCCTGTTTGGTGATTGATACCATAATTGTTATACATCAGTTTGAGTGACCCAGGAAGTGCTGCTGTTGTTCTTCAAAGGAAAGATCATTTTGACATGTCGAACAGATCCAAATGTTGAGGGATCTAGGAGGTCAATGATATCCCAGCAAGGGAATTTTATACCCTATTGAAAAGGTGATGACACCTATATAGACACTAGACAAAACAGAGAATATTACAGAACTTTATGTGCCCACGAACCAACAGGATTCAGAAAAACAATGAGTGAAGGTTGCTGGTAAAGAGTTATTACGTTGGCTTAAAAAAAATGTATATTGTAAATCCTTCCACAGATGATCCTATTTGCTTCTTAGGGTGGATTCACATTGCATTTTGCTGCATGTTCAGTGTTCTCGTCGGAGCTTACTTCTGAACCCCCACAAAATGGGATTTGGACATATGCACCAATGGGGCTATTTTCTTTAATGGTGCCAATAGAGTCAACATGTGCTCTTTATGCACCATTTTCAGGAGTATATGATGCACCCCAGGACCATTGGGTACTCGGAACCAGGCTTTAATACTTATGGGGTGTCACAGTGGTCGAGACCCTACTCCGTAACCCTGGGCGTCAGATAGAAAATTCGGGGATTAAGGTTTTGGGGATAGTTGTTGTGATGCCACCTACGGTGCTCAGCCAGGGATGGCCAATGCTGCACTTCAGACCCCCGGGAAAGCTGACGGTGGAGCCAGATGTTGTCGTTCGCTGTAGGTGTAGTAGTACACCAGGGCAGGTGTAAACATGGCGCCCCGCATGTGCAGGCGTCACAGAGGGGTATTGCACAGAGGAGTATAGAGGGTTACCCAACGACAAAGCAAAGGGTGAGAGGGTACAGGAGGCCAGGCCAGATTTCAGGTCTGCCAGGCTTCACCACACACTAACCTGGAAGAGCGACAGAAAGGACACCTACCTAAGCCACACAGAGACTTTCTGTTCACATGCCACTACCTAGCACTGTGCCTACCTGTTATTTATAACATCTTGCTGAACTGTGGACTGTATCTGATGCTGCTACAAGTTGACAGTAAAGTACCCGGGAGAAAGTGACTTTGCTTCTGTTTGTTTTCCTTCATGAACTTGTTCCTTGACAGGAACGCTGCCCCGGAGGAACAGCCCTGCCTGTAGGGGGTTTAGTCATCCTAGCCGCATTACCAGCTACCTCCGGCGGACTGTGGCGGCGCTGGTGACCTATCACCAGAAACTACATGTGGCGTCACGTGAACTGTATATAGAATTCCCTGTAAATATACCCCTTTGTGATGTGTCACCCAAGACACGGGATCAGGCGCGGCCACCACCCCCCGTGACACAGCAACGCTATCCTTGGAGCCTGATACCCGAGTACCCCAGGGCCTGGGGCTCGACATAAACGTCTATGTGTAGATGGTAATAAGGTTGTAGTGCAGGGAAGAGGACGCCGGAATAATTCACACACACAGCTGGAGCAGTTCCACATTTTTACTCATGGTTCTTAAGCCATGGGTCCAGCCACTCCCAGGTAGATTTGAAACACTTAGCCGGCACCCTGTTCTGTGCACCTTCTTTGGGTCATCTTCCTCTTGCGCTGGCTCTCTCCTTCCTGTCCTGCACCTCATGTTCAGTGTCTCCAGCCAGTGGCCTCGGACCCTACCGGGGGTCCCCTTTGGCCCTATCCGGCCACCTTTGCAGCAAATTACGTGGATTCGGGTGCTGCTCCTGGAGATGCAGCATCCTCTGCGGCCCTGGTCCTTCCATTTACCTGTGACTGGCAATGGATGCGAGCCCCAAGGGCGGATTTCTCACTTCCCGTGCTTCTGGGACCCCTTCCGTCTCTGAGAGCTCCTGCTGGCTCCCTTTGTCTCTCTTCCACTCTCTCTGGGACGAGCTCCTCCAGCTCCAGTCCCCTGGTCTCACTCTGTCCCACCTTCGTGACTGGAGCTGCTCAACCTTTCACTCTGAACTCCTCCTCTGGACTGTCTAACTACTTCCTATTGTTTTCCTTTCTATCTTGTCTCCTACTTCCTACTGTTCCACCCACCCCCCTGTCTAAGTCCCATCTCCAGCCAGGGATAAGGGTGTTACTCAATCCCTCCATCCTCCTGGCCTGGAGTGGCTAGTGTTGGATGCAGGTGTGTGGGTACCAGTTAGTGTCCCCTCCTTACCTGGGGTGGGGGTACCACACCTCTAACTGAGCTGCAGTACCTCTGTGGCGAATTGACCCTCAGGGGTGCCGCATAAATGTTTACTGCAGGCAGGCACCTGAACGCAGTCTACTGCCCCAAAGGAACCACTGAACACATGATAAAATGCAGTGTGAAAGTACTTTTAAAGGGGTGGTCCGAAGTCAAGCTAATTTTCCATCTCAATCCCTATCTATTCATGGAGGTAATCAAAGCTATTTTCTAATATATTTGTATTAAAAATTCCCTAGCGGTCCCCAACTACACTATATACCATAACTGAATATTTATTTGTCTCCTATTTCCTGTTTGATGAAAGGGCAAAGCTGTTGTCATTGTCACAGCTTCTGCCCTATTCCTGACATCAGTGATGCTCATTTCTTGGGCAGGGCTAGTATTTTCTCTAATCCTCCTTGTGGCAGTGCACTATGTGAATTGCACAGTGACAGCGTCTGCTCTGTTATTGGCTCAGATTAGTAATAATCTGCCGGCAACCGAGTGGTGTCAATATTCAGCCTGCATTAGTCTCTCACCGTCCTCAATAGTGACATCACTGTTCTCCTGAATGTCAGGTATTGACATCGCTGTGTTTCCAGAAGATTATTACTGATCTGAATGACAACAGAGCAGACACTGTCACAGTGGGACAAAATAGGTACTAGCCCAGCCCAAGGAAACAAGCATCACTGATGACATTTAATTTCCAGGAGAGGGCAGAGGCTGTAGAGTGACCACAGCCTCAGCCCCCAGATTTGATTATCCCAGTGTGGCGCCCCTATGGCTAGGCGCCACAGGGAGGTACTGCACCCCAAACAGAAGGTGTAGTGCCTCCGTAGTTATGGATTTGGGGTTTCCTTGTAGAGTATGTCCTAAGCACCCATACACTAGGCCCCCTTAGCATTGGCACCGTATATTCAGTAGGTCCATGGGGTGGAGCTTAGAGTAGAGCGGGAGACTTGAGTGACAGTTGAGCTAATTTTAGTCAGACAGTGCTGGGAAGGCAGCCAGAGAGGACGTGCCTGACAGCGTTCCGACAGGAGGGCGCCTCTTAGAGAGAGGTGACCCGGGAACCGGAGGGGATGAACCAGGCCTGGTTGAAGCCAGCTGAGGAAGTCCAGGGTCGACACCGGTATATACCTGGTCAGACTCCGGACCCGTTACCTGTGTGCGGCCTGGTAGAGATGGCAGTCCCTAAACTTGGAACGGTAATCCGGAGGTTGAGGAAGACACCGCGGCCGACCGCGCTTGCCCCAGGGAGTACCTACCCTTGAAACTGAGGGAGAGGATGCCGCATTATGGAGAGCAGCGTTCCAGGACCTGCGAACCCTAGGGATGAGCGAGTATAACCATTACTATTCAGTACTCGCCGAATAGTAACGATATTCGGCTACTCGCTACTCCCCAAGTTTCTTGTGATTACTCGGGAGTAGCGAGTAGTCCTTTTACTTTCGCAGTGTATCTATACATACACTGCGAAAGAACACTAAAAGTGAAGAAAAGTTGTTAAAAATTTCAAAAAAACATCATACTCACCTTCTGACTCCTGCACAAGGACCCGAAAAATCTCACCTCCGATGTGCGGCAAGGACCTGCAAGTCTGATAGCCATCAGATGGCTGGGAGTGATCTGGCAAATCAGATGGCGGACGTCACAAACCATGTGATCGCTATCAGCCACCTGATTGGCCAGATTGGCCAGATTGCCAAGTCTTGAAAGTGCATCAATGACCTGGCAATCTGGCCAATCAGGTGGCTGATAGCCATCACGTCCGGCCATCTGATTGGTCAGATCGCTCCCAGCCATCTGATTGGCTATCAGACTGACAGTTCCTTGCACACATCGGAAGTGAGGTTTTCAGGTCCGGTGTAGGGTGAGTATGAGGGTTTTTTTTATTTTTTACAACTTTTATTCACTTTTAGTGTACTTTCGCATTATAACAGTTGTGGCCAAAAGTATTGACACCCTGCAATTCTGTCAGATAATACTCAGTTTCTTCCTGAAAATGATTGCAATCACAAATTCTTTGGTATTATTATCTTCATTTAATTTGTCTTCAATGAAAAAACACAAAAATAATTGTCCTAAAACCAAATTGGATATAATTCCACACCAAACATAAAAAAGGGGGTGGACAAAAGTATTGGCACTGTTAGAAAAATCATGTGATGCTTCTCTAATTTGTGTAATTAACAGCACCTGTAACTTACCTGTGGCACCTAACAGGTGTTGGCAATAACTAAATCACACTTGCAGCCAGTTGACATGGATTAAAGTTGACTCAACCTCTGTCCTGTGTCCTTGTGTGTACCACATTGAGCATGGAGAAAAGAAAGAAGACCAAAGAACTGTCTGAGGACTTGAGAAACCAAATTGTGAGGAAGCATGAGCAATCTCAAGGCTACAAGTCCATCTCCAAAGCCTGAATTTCCTGTGTCTACCGATGCGCAGTGTCATCAAGAAATTTAAAGCCCATGGCACTGTGGTTAACCTCCATAGATGTGGACAGAAAAGAAAAATTGACGAGAGATTTAAACGCAAGATTGTGCGGATGGTGGATAAAGAACCTCGACTAACATCCAAACAAGTTCAAGCTGCCCTGCAGTCCGAGGGTACAACAGTGTCAACCCGTACTATCCTTTGGCATCTGAATGAAAAGGGACTGTATGGTAGGAGACCCAGAAAGACCCCACTTCTTACCCCGAGACATAAAAAAGCCAGGCTGGAGTTTGCCAAAACTTACCTGAGAAAGCCTAAAATGTTTTGGAAGAATGTTCTCTGGTCAGATGAAACAAAAGTAGAGCTTTTTGGACAAAGGCATCAACATAGAGTTTACAGGAGAAAAAAAGAGGCATTCAAAGAAAAGAACACGGTCCCTACAGTCAAACATGGCGGAGGTTCCCTGATGTTTTGGGGTTGCTTTGCTGCCTCTGGCACTGGACTGCTTGACAGTGTGCATGGCATTATGAAGTCTGAAGACTACCAACAAATTTTGCAGCATAATGTAGGCCCAGTGTGAGAAAGCTGGGTCTCCCTCAGAGGTCATGGGTCTTCCAGCAGGACAATGACCCAAAACACACTTCAAAAAGCACTAGAAAATGGTTTGAGAGAAAGCACTGGAGACTTCTAAGGTGGCCAGCAATGAGTCCAGACCTAATCCCATAAACACGTGGAGAGATCTAAAATGGCAGTTTGGAGAAGGCACCTTCAAATATCAGGGACCTGGAGCAGTTTGCCAAAGAAGAATGGTCTAAAATTCCAGCAGAGCATTGTAAGAAACATCATTGATGGTTACCGGAAGCTGTTGATCGCAGTTATTTTGGCTAAAGGTTGTGCAACCAAGTATTAGGCTGAGGGTGCCAATACTTTTGTCTGCCCCATATTTGGAGTTTTGTGTGAAATGATCAATGTTTTGCTTTTTGCTTCATTCTCTTTTGTGTTTTTTCATTGAAGACAAATTAAATGAAGATAATAATACCAAAGAATTTTGATTGCAATCATTTTCAGGAAGAAACTGAGTATTATCTGACAGAATTTCAGGGTGTCAATACTTTTGGCCACAACTGTACATAGACAGGTGTGTTCCTTTCCAAATCAAGTCCTATCAGTTTAATTAAACAGCTGGACTCCACATGAAGAAGTAGAACCATCTCAAGGAAGATCACAAGGAAATGGACAGCATGTGACTTAAATATGAGTGTCTGAGCAAAGGGTCTGAATACTTATGACGATGTAATATTGACATTTTTCTCTTTTAATAAATTTGCAAAAATTTCAACATTTCAGTTTTTTTTCGATGGAGTGCACAGTGTACATTAATGAGAAAAAAATTAGCTTTTTTTAATTTACCGAATGGCTGCATTGAAACAAAGAGTGAAAAATTTAAAGGGGTCTGAATTCTTTCCTTACCCACTGTATTTTAAGTGTTTATTTCTCTTAAATACTTGTATTGATGATTATGACTTACAGCCAATGAAAACCCAAAGGCCATTACCTCAGAAAATTTAAGTAGGGAGAATGAAGTGTTAAAAACTGTGCTGCCGTATTCCATGAGACATCAAAGGGTGAGTATATATTGATTTATTAGTCAACACGTTTCAGGCCTCCCTGAAATCCCTGAAACATGGCAATATGATAATGATTGTCCTGAGGACGGGGTCAGGGAGCCCTGAAATGCTAATGCTAATACATCAATATTATATTCACCCTTTGATGTCTGGTTGGAATATGGCAGCACGTTTTTTAACCCTTCATCCTTCCTATTCTATATACTTTCATACTGGGGACTGCACAGCCGTGATCTGCTTTTATAGTGGTTGTGACTCTCACAACTACACAAGGTGAACCTCTGATACCTATTTAGGTCATATTTTATCTTTCAGACCCTTCATCCTCCCTACTTTAATTTTCTGAGATATGACCTTTGGTTTTCATTGGCTGTAAGCATAATCATCAACATATAACATAAACACTTGAAATAGATTCCTCTGTTTGTAATGACTCTATATAATATATGTGTTTCACTTTTTGTATTGAATTATTGAAATAATTATAACCTTTTTATGATATTTTAATTCATTGAGATGCACCTGTATCATACCACATTGCTATCACTTGTAAAAACATCCCCTTGATAACTCAGAGATGATCAGATTTATAACAGCATCAAGAGATACTCATATTCTATTTTCCTGAATGCGGTTCTCAAGATCTGCAAGAAAAAAAATGTAAAATTTCTGAACCCCATACATAATATTTAAAAAGATGTTCTTCGCACATTCCAGGTTTTATGAGGACCTCAAGTCAAGTAGAGGGAAGAAGAGACTTTTATTATTCATTATCGACTCGCCTTTAGCTAAACTAAAATAAGCCCTTCATCCTAACTGCTTGTTAGCATACCAGGACTAGCACACTTATATCGTTGAAGGTGAGCTGTTGGGTCAAGCTTTCCCTCCACCCCACCTGTGGGAATATGTACCATATCTATGCTTAGACACCACTTCTATCATTTGTCGTGGAACCCTTGGGCGAGAGAGATGTTTAATCATTCTAAAACCACTCCAGTCATAATGCCTTACTGGTCCTTAAATGTTGTTTATTCCCAATGAAATATACAGCAAGCTAATGCTTGCCAGATTCCAATGAGACTAGACCATTAACCATAGCACCTTAAGTGGGGCAATGCTGGCATCTGGCTGAGGGGGCGTCCCTCGGGTATTTCATTAGATAATTTGATCTTGTCATTTAAATATTAACATTGTGTAATGCATAGACAATAAATATCAATCAGGAAGAAAAAAATGAGAACTATATACCAATCAATGAATATCAATGACTACATTACCTCCTAATACTGGCATCTTTCAAAGAGTGACATATACTGGGCAGCAAGCTGAACAGTCAGTTGTTGAAGTTAATTTGTTGGAAACAAGAAAAATGATGAAGCATCATGATCTGAGCAACTATGAGAAGAACCTAATTATGACAACTGGATGACTGGGCCAGAACAAATCCATGACAGCAGATCTTGTGGGGTGTTCACTAGTATGCACTGGTTGGTATCTAAAAGTGGACCAAGGAAGTCAGCAACTAGTGTAAACCGGCAACGGCCATGATTGCCCAAGTTTAACTGATAAATTCGGAAGTGTAGATTAGTATTATGGCCGCTTTACACGTCCCTGATATCGTCGTCCAACTTCGATAAAAAGTCACGTGGTTCGTGCGTTGGCGCCGATATCGTTCGTGCGTTGTGTGGTGTAAATGTGCAATTCGATGCAATAACGATGCCAAAATCATATCGGGGAAGAATTGTGCAGGCTCTCCTACTGCCCGATATTGGATAGACGATCTGGCAGGATCGTGCTGTGTGACAGCCCAACACGGACTTGGAGAGCAACTTCCCCTATTCAGTCCCATGTTAAATGGTCGTTCCTGGTCGCTCGTACAAGGGGGCATAGACATCGCAGTTGCGTTGCCTGCCGATATCTCCCTGTGTGACAGCTCCTATGCGATCTTGGATTTCAGCCAAAAAAGTGCGCGCTCCCGTGCTGTTGTATTCAATATCGAAACGATGTTGGGACGTGTAAAGTGGCCATTACTGGGTCAGATCCCACAGATGACTGACGAGCACAAATTGCAGAAAAGTTAATGCTGGATGTGAAAGTACACGATGCAGCTTTAGGGTATGTTCACACTGCATCTTATTATATTTCTTGCACACAAGATGATGCAAAATACAATTAAAAAAAATCCTCAAAAGAGTGACCATTAATAATGACTTGTGCTTTTGAGCGTCTTTTAAAGCTCCACTCCAGTGTTTTTTGTTATTTTAGTGGTGCTTTAGATGTAAGTCTCCTGCCCCTGTCTCAACTGCCGCTGTCTTCATCTGTCCTCCAGCATCGCTCAGGTTGGTCTTCGGCAATTTGTGACCTGCCGGCAGTTCCAGTGTTTCATGGAGAGCACCAGAGGTCACAACTTAATACAACTCCACTCCAGCGCTGATGATTAAAAAAAATGGAGAGTTGCCTTTTAGAGATGGGTGAACCTGCAGAAGTGCGGGTACAGAGGATCAGGATGACTTTTTTCTGAAGTCCAGGTTCAGAACGACTTGTCCCAAACGTATGTCCACATCCTAAACCTGGACATTATTGTTAGAAAATGGTGGCTAGGGGGGCCTTAAAAGGAAGCAAAACCATGATTAAATCTACAGCATTAGGCTGGGTTCCACCAGCGTTTGATATCCATGAGTGAGCATAGATCCTATATGCTAATGAACCCTGCTCCTGCGGTGCTGCGAGCAGGTGCCGAGTGTCAGTATGCTGTGATACGATCCTGCGATTGGATCTGCAGAAGAGAGGGAGAGATTAATCTCCCCATCTCCCGCATTGTCGGGCTCGGCGCGTAACACAAGTCAGTCGTGTGACATTTGACTGCATTGTGATGTTTCACACACAACCATACACTTGTATGGGTGCGTGTAATCAGTGACTCACTGCCAAACGCATCATGCTGGTATTTTTTCCTCTGCACAATCTTGGCTGAGGAAAAAAATAACAGAAGGACACAGCTTTGATTTACAACGGTGCGAGGGTAATCTGATGTTTTATCGGATTGCACTCGTCCATTTAAAACACAGGTGGAGCTTTAAACTTATACTTAGCAGTCTCTGTAGCTGCAGGCAGACTATTTTCAGATCTCGCTCATTAACTTCCTCTGTATGTACTCTGCCTCTAACAGCCAATCACAAACACCCACTCTGTGACAGCATGTGTGATTTGATGTTGCGGCCCCACCCATTGTGCTGGTATCTGTGATTGGACTGAGGACTTCCCTGCTGATGTCATTGAAATCAGGTGACCCTGATACAGGATCGTTTTCTGCAATGCGGCGCTAGGGTCACCTGAGTTCACAGACAGTGGGGATGCCCTCAGTGATGTTAACGCTCTTCTACAATGCGTTGACGTTACTGTCAGTTTCTGAGCTTTTGTGAGCTGCAGATAGAACAGAGTAACCGGACGCCACAGAATCTTGCTGAATTGTGCCTGAGGGGCTTTTGGGGAGCTACTAAATTATAGCATGAGGGAGTGCGTTTTTTATTTGTTTCTTTTTTTAACTATTTCAGGTATTATTAATGGGAGGTATCTTGGAGATGCCTCTACATTACTAATACCAGGGCTTGAAATAACAGCTGACATTTACCCCTTATTACCCAATCTGCCACTGCACCAGGGCAGCTGAAAGAAACGGGAAAAGCGCCAGATTTGGCGCATCTCTTGGAGGTGACAAATCTGAGGCAACTGCGACATGCGATCTTTAGCGTGGGAGGCCTAGAATCCACGGGCCTCATCACGTTGAGAATCTTATCCCCTAGCTGTCTGGTTTTACCTTGGCTGGCAATCAAAACAATAGTGGAGTACAGGCCAAATTTAGTAAAATTATTTATTAAAATAATTAAAAAATAAAGGGCTACCCTGTATTTTTGATTACCAGCCAAGGTAAACCAGCCAGCAGGGGGATGCAGCCTGTAGCTGCCTGCTTTATCTGTGTTGATTACCAAAAATATGATGGAGCCTTATGCAAAAAAAGTCAAGTAATTAATTTAAAAAAAACAAACATCTTTTTTAATAATTAAAGTTTGTTTTTGGGGTCCATGCCCGAACACTAGGTGTTCGGTACGGACCCCAAACTTTACTTTTCGGGTTTGCCCATCACTAGTTTTATGTTTTAAAACCTTCAGGCTTTCAAAAGTCATTCATTTAAAAAAAAGTAACATGTCCATTTTCCATCTGGTTTTCCCTAGGATAATTCTTAATACTTATAATACAAATCAATGGTTAAAGGGACTCTGTCAGCACAGAATGACTGTTCAAACCAAGTATCGATGCTTGTTTATCATGACGGGGACAATCATTTATATTTATATATCCCTTCCCGTCTGCTTCTTTTCCTCAATCTCCACTTTCTTTCTCTTCTTTGATTGACAGCTCTGTCTTTTTTAGAGCCAGAAAGATGAGGAGAAGGTAGGAAAATAAACTAGTGGAAATATGTATTTAAATGATTGGTCCTGCCATGATGCATTGAGCGCCTATACTTGGTTTGAACAGTCATTCTGTGCTGATAGAGTCCCTTCCAACTAAAAGGGCTCCCAGAAAATGCCCAGGAGTTTTTTTGTGTGGTTTGTCAACATGTACTGAAAGCGTTTTTTGTTTTTTAATAAAAACATGTAAAACATCAAACAAAAGTAGCAGAATTAAAATGAAAAAGAAAATGGTCTGCAAGCCACCAAAAAAAAAACAATAGCAAAGGACTCTTTGTGTTTTTAAAACTCCAGACAAAAAGGAGAGCTTCCTGAGGCGTAGTCTACATCAAAACACACATTTTTTTGCTGCCAAAAAAAGATGCAGTATGAGTATAACCACGGGTGTATACAGAGCAAAGCTAAGCAATGACCTTGTGACCGGATGTGCACCACACGTGACCAGGAGCAGCAAGGCGGTGTGACGGCGGTGTCCATGTGAGCTCCAGCCTGTAGCGTGGTTAAATCCGAAGGGGAAGAGAGCTGCAGCTGTGCCCAGCAACTTCAAAGAAGTAAGTATGAGTATAACCTACCTATGTATGGAGCTATATGCTTACACACTGATTGCCTTTGATAACCCCTATCCACTGCCAAAGCATCTATAATGCACAGGTGAGCATCAGAAGTGTACAGTGAAGCAATGCATAAACGAAGGATTTAGTTTTTTTATATATCACGTGGTACAGCCTGGTGCATATGTGTCACGTAGGTGGGAAAGAGATGGCACCAGAATGCACTATGGGAAGATGGCAACCTGACAAAATACAGTGCAAAATATACTGCTAGGAAACCTTATATCCTCGTAGACTTGCATTGCATTGTAGCCTCCATCTCCCTCCTAAAACACTGGAGCTGCCGGCAGATCGCAAACTACTGGAGAACGACTGGAGAGGCGTAGGGTGAGTATAAGACAATAGGCTGAGGATTTAGATTTAAAGCACCACTCCAACAGTAGAATAAAAGAACCTCAGGAATGGTGTTTGGGAAGACAAAGAGATCAGTGTGTTGCCAACCATTTGTCAGTTGTGCAAAAAAGAAGCTCTCAGGGAACAGGGAATGGGAATGAGCTCACCCCTCCTTCTCAGAAGATCCAGTCAGGTGCTGCAGCTGACGGACGGCCACCGCCTGAATCAAGAAATATAATGAAGATATGCTGGCACCTCCATCCGATGTAAAGTTTTTACTTTATTATGTAACTCACAACATTAAAATAAAAGCATCTTGGTGGCTGAGCATGCCCCATCAGACGCGTTTCGATAAAAATCTTTATCAATGACAAAGGCTACTTTCACATTACGATTTTTAGAGAGCTGATGCTGTTAAGGGCCACGGATCATGTCACATCTGATTCGGTCTCTGATTTTGGGTACAGCAAAAAATCGGACCAAAACGGATCTGACGAAAATCGGATGCCACTAAGGGCAAATCCGATCTGATCCGTGCCCATAGGCTATTATGGGGGCCAAATCGAATCCGTGGCTGTCCGTTTTACAACGGACAGCCACGGATCCCAAAAAAATCGTATTGTGAAAGCACCCTGAGTGGATATTTAGTGTTTGCGTGCCTTAGTGTTTTAGAGAGCTTCTGTTTATTTATTAGAGTCCAATTCATTAAAGCGCCAACTTGCAATTTATAAAAGGTTCGTAAGCTAACATTGTGGTGCCAAGTATGACACTTAGGAATCTTGTAGAGTTCACTCCTCAAATGACTGAACTGCTTTGGGGACACGAAGGGGACTAAAACAATAGTCGACAGGTTAATGGTCATTAAGTTATGCTGGCCCCCCCATTGTTACCAAAAGTGGGGTAACAAAAAATTATAAAAGGATGTGACTAAAATAAAAACATTCTATATCAACTGCCCTTTTTTCCACTGTTGTGTGAGTATTCAGTTTTTGAAACCACATTTGTCACTTGCAGGGGCCTTTCACACTTGCGTTTTTTTCCTGATCTGTAAGATCAGGAAAAAACCTGATTCTACAGGCCGCTTTACACAGCACGATATCACAACGCAACTACCATAAAAAGTCACGTTGTAGGGGCGTTGCAGTTGATATCGTTCGTGCGTTGTGTCGTGTAAATGAGCAATGCGACGCAAGAACAATGCAAAAACAATATAATATCATTTGTGGATTGTGCATGCTCTTCAACCGTGCAATATTGGTTTGACGATCTGGCAGGATCGTGCTGTGTGACAGCGCAACTACGATTTGGAGCGCAATTCCACTATTAACTCCAATGTTAATTGCTATTCCCTGAGTTGCTCAGACGCAGTGTGCAAGAGGGGCGTACGACATCGTAGTTGCGTTGCCTGGCGATATCGCACTGTGTAAGATTTCCTATGCGATCTTGGACAAATGCCAAAAACGTGCGCGCTCCCGTGAGATCGTATGCGATATCGGAACGATATTGCGACGTGTAAAGCGGCCTTTACAGGATTCATTTTTTTGCCCATTCACTTTAATGATTTCAGGAAAAAACCTGAAGCAACAAGATTCTACCTGAAATCATTAAAGTGAATGGGCAAAAAAATGAATCCTGTAAGAATCAGGTGTTTCCTAATCTTGCAGATCAGGAAAAAAACGCAAGTGTGAAAGGCCCATAAGTGATATAACAAATTGATCTTCTTTAAATGTATATAATCTGCAAGAAACCCATTATTTTTCGTTCCTGTTTATGTCTATATCAACTTAAGTGTGCAAATGTAGAGAAATTATTGTGAAACTATTTTGGGTCTGCATTGGCCCACCATGGCTGGGAAGAGCATTGGCTGTGCCACCAACCCCAGACTATGGCCACACCATAGCAGAATTTATAAATGACCTCTAATGAGGCTGTGACTCTAGTCCAGCTTCATCATGTTACAAGTTGACTGCTCCGCAGTCCACGTGGATTGCTCTGCTTTAGATTTAACCAGTGTTTATTTCCTTTGGCATGTTCAGAGTTAATGTGCAGATGCTGCTGTGGGGAGTTGCTAGATTTGTCAGGTCACCACGCCCCTGGCCTTTAAGCAGCCTCCCCTTCCTCCAGCTGATGTCATTGATAGAGTTCACTCTGTTCTGACCAGCTGTGCAGTAGGATGCTCGTGCATGCTGCTAATGCTTTCCTGCTACATTTTCCTTTGGGAATTTGCTGTTGCTGTCCCAGTTCGTGGTTTGAGGTGAGGGGGAAGTTAGCCCAGGGCTAGTTGAGGAGCAGGGAAAGGGTGGTGGCCCGAACTTATTCATCATCAGAGATACTTATGGAATCAGGGGCAGCTAGGGCCCGTCTAGTTATCCAGGTATCTTGTCCTTTATTATCACCGATAGCTCATACCTCATCCACTAGCACCACTCGTAACACATCACCTGAATGTCCATTGCAACTAGCGGATGGCCACCTTAAAACAATTTTCCCACATGCATTTTGTGCATCCATCAAGGAATTTTGTACTTTATTACTGCAAGAATAAACAGCAGTCTCCATTCTCTTCTAACTTTGAGAAATAATCCATTGAAGTTGGATCTGTCAGTGTGAACTGGGATCAGTTTTCAAACAAATCCATAATATAATATAAAATATTATATATAAAGATTAAGTAACACACTTAAAAACTCGCCGGAATAAATGTATAGTAGATTTGGATCCCTCCAGGAGGACCTTTATCTAACTTAAGAATGGGGCCCTGATTTAATCCCATCAATGATAAAGTGGACGGAAGTCCCATAAAAATGAATAGCATTTCTTACCACCTCCACACTAATAGTCTCATATAAGACCCTCATTCTGGAGCTAGATACAGGCAATATTGGTAGGCCCGACATCTACTTTAAACTTATGGAATATCCTGTGGATACGCATAAATGTACAATGTATGAGATGGGAACATCCCTTTAAATACAAAAATGATCGGACAACATATTTGTGTCTAAACACAAGTGAAATATGAGTGTGTTATAAGGCGTCAGGGGCGTAACTACAACAGGTGCAGAGGTTGCGATCGCACCCGGGCCCTGCAGCCTAGTGGGGCCCCAAAAGTCCCTTTGGCCCATAGAAAAAGACTAATACTATTAAAGATTTGCAATAATTGGGGGCCCCGTTGGAGCTTTCGCATCGGGGCCTCAGGGCCTGAAGTTACGCCACTGTAAGGCGTGAAATGGAAATAATAGTTAAACTTGTCTAGAAGACATGAGTCAAAAGGCTTCTGAGAATACATAAATCTTATCACTGTACATGTCTCACAATTGCTCGGTTGCATAGGAATAGAATAGCTTGTGTGATTCATGGAAGGTTGTGTGAGACATCTCAGAAACTCCAGTACATTGTCTACCAAGAGAACACTGTGCACACGTCATGGTTATTTTACTAATACTATGGCTAAATTAAAAAGATTTTGAAGATTAGGAAAAAATACCTATATATCTTTTTCCAGACAAAAAGCCATGTCATTCCATGGGTTATGTCTAGTATCACAGATAAATGAATGAATCTCAATGAATATGGAAAAACTGCCATATCACAGATAGCCATGAACACGAGTGGCAATGTTTTGAGGAAGAAATAAATATCGAATTTTAACAATGACTTTAATCACTAGTATGGCTCCTGGGAAAAAATCCTGATGTAAATTGATGGGGTATGTGCAGACGATCCAGAGACACTGCATCCTGAACACAGCGCCTCCAGACCTGATGAAAGCCATGGGTGAATGCAGAGAGAACGCAACCGCCCTATGCCCAAGATCTGCTTTGGGTGCAGGCGGCTTCTCCCTGCATTCACCTGCCAGAGATCACTTCCAACTCTGCAGCAATAAATTAACATGCTGCAGAGATGTGGAACCATAGTGGAATAACGCTGCGGAGGAGGAGAAGCAGAGGTGGAGACGTTTTGATTAACGCAATGTTTTGGACGCAGTGGTAATACGCTGCGTCCTTTAAATAAGGCCCTTTGGATTTCCGTTTAAAGTAGAGGGGAGATACAGGACAGATCGGCGCAGATCTAAGTGCAGGGGTATAAACCAGTGGCGAGTCTCTTAGAGAAAAATGCTTTGCTCACTTTTTAAAATCCTTGTACACAGCATGTAAATAATCCACATTAGCGTGCTTAGTCCAGTGATTGGTGCCAGGGGCGTATCTAGGGGGTGCAGCCGAATCCTTTGCCCCGGGCGCACCCCCCCCGCTCCTCATCCTAGGCTAAAGGGGCATCAAGTTACTTGGGAAAAGGTGTATGGCGATCCGCGCTGCCAGACTGACTGATCCCTGATGAAGGTGCCACGTGGGCACCGAAACGCGTCGGTGAATAAAAGAAGGATTTGATCAACACTTCATTTACAAGTGTCTTCTTTGATGCGAGTCAGTCTGGCAGCGCAGATCGCCATACACCTTTTCCCAAGTAACTTGATGCTCCTCCACATCTGAGTGGTTCGGTGAAGGTCCAGCAGCAGCCATCAGGATATTATTCCTAACACGTCTTCTAACCAGTTGTGGGTGTCACAACTGGACCAGGTGAGTGGACCCCTGTTGCTCACCAGATTGCAGTTTTAGTGTCTAGTGATAAGGGCACTATTGCGCCTCTTGTTCCCCCAACCCCCCCTTTTGTATTTAGGCTAAAGGGGCAGCGGGGCTGGAAGCTGACAGAACCCCCCCGGCTCCTCAGACAAGGCTGCAGGGGTGGTGGGGCTGGAAGCTGCTCTGGGAGGGGGGCCAAAATGGGCCTTTGCCCCGGGCGCCATGAAACCTAGTTACACCGCTGAGTGGTGCTCTCTGGCCTGCAGCTCAGCTCCGGATTGAGCAGGTATCCTTCCGGTATGCCTGTCAGCAGATCCATTTCAAGGGAATTAATCGAAGATCAACAGCGCTTCCAGAGATGGTCCGATACCCCTGTTGATTTTGAAGTTTTTACATTTTTATTAGTAGCTTTAGAATACAAAATACCAGTTACTAATAAAGCTACTAATAAAGAGTAAAAACTTTGCAATCAACAAGAGTATCGGACCATCTCTGGAAGCACTGTTGACCTTCGGTTAATTCACGCGAAAAGAATATGTTGCGTCCAAAATTCTGCTATTACCGATCGCCTGCACATACCCTTGTTCTTCTGCATAAAAAATACCAAGAATGTAGATGAGGTACTTATAACGACCCTCCAACCCCTGCTGCCTCCATATCTTGGATTTGTGTCTAGAGATGAGGAAATAAATTTGGAGGATCCCAGTCTGGCAATTAAGTCAGTATTCTGTAGACTCTGGATGGGAGCCCAATGAACAATCTCCTACCTGTCAGTATACCCGCCTCTGCTTTTCATTAGCTGGCCTGGCACAATGTCACATGTTGGTCATGCTGTAATAATGATGTCAGACGAGAAATCTAATAAAAAGAAAAGTCAGTGATGCTGATAGAAATAATATGGTTCACAGGATTCCCATCAGAATACTGACTTGGCCGCTGGACTAAGGTCCTGCTAATTGAATCACTCAACTTCATTGGTGTCCCCTTCTTAGCTCCAAAATTGCCACTACTGATGTACTTGTGGCACCCCAGAGTCCAGTTGCCATGATGACATTGCCTCCCTCGGGGATCATGTCGTGCTTGGGAGCAAGGGAAGGAAACACCAGGTAAGCCCACCACACAAAACACCTTCCCAACTTCAGACCAGAAGGTGGAGTTCTGAAACCCGAGTCCAAGGGGAGGTCCCCGCCTATTAATTCTGGCCAAGGGGCAGGGTCAGGCAGTTCAGTTCCTAGGAGGACTGTGAAAAGGTGCCGTGGACTGGAGCAGCGTAAGGCTCATCCCGGGACAGAGACTAGTCAGCGTGAGGGACCCATAGGAGAGGGTCTGAGGAAGTGAAGGAGCAGGTCTGGGGAGTGGAGTCAGTTTCCAGGCTCACCCCAGTGCTGAGCGCCAGAAGCGGATGCCAGAGTCCGAGGTTGTGAGGGACTCTAGGCCCAACAGCCAACACCAGAGGGCGGGAGATTCCAAGTCTCTCATCCACAACAAAGCCCATGAAGTAATAGCGCCCCTATACTTATCAACCTTAAATTTATTTAATGAATGAAAAACAACACTCCAAATTGTTTGGGATAAATTAATTTATTTAACTTAACTAAAACATTGGTAGGGTTTCTTTGCCAAGTTTAATTCATATATCCAACTCATCAATGAATATCATCAATAATAAATAACTTCCATTAACTTGAATAAATAATTGAATCCATAAAAATGTATTTAATTTAATTCCTTAAGGATCCACCCAAATTATTGGATGACCCAGACCTCTGACAAAGAACCCAACCGATTTCATCAACTATCACCAAAAAATGGGGCGGGAGGGCGGGCTTCTTCAAACTCCTGAGGTAAAGTGACGTTCCTGACAGGAACCGTCACCTTCTATAGTACTGGCCCCCACTCTTCCCCCCCTGTGTTAACCAATCACCGTTCGTATTCTTTAGGCGCGCAAACAGATGTTCACAGCGCACCTCCCATTTCACTACAAGCTTTCATTAACCTTTTAGTAACCAAATAAAAGAGTATCTTTTAATAAGAGGCGCATTCCCTCATGAAGTCACCATTTTTATTAATGGTGCCTTTCCATGAAGTAATAGCGCCCCTATACATATCAACCTTAAATTTATTTAATGAATGAAAAACAACACTCCAAATTGTTTTGGGATAAATTAATTTATTTAACTTAACTAAAACATTGGTAGGGTTTCTTTGCCAAGTTTAATTCATATATCCAACTCATCAATGAATATCATCAATAATAAATAACTTCCATTAACTTGAATAAATAATTGAATCCATAAAAATGTATTTAATTTAATTCCTTAAGGATCCACCCAAATTATTGGATGACCCAGACCTCTGACAAAGAACCCAACCGATTTCATCAACTATCACCAAAAAATGGGGCGGGAGGGCGGGCTTCTTCAAACTCCTGAGGTAAAGTGACGTTCCTGACAGGAACCGTCACCTTCTATAGTACTGGCCCCCACTCTTCCCCCCCTGTGTTAACCAATCACCGTTCGTATTCTTTAGGCGCGCAAACAGATGTTCACAGCGCACCTCCCATTTCACTACAAGCTTTCATTAACCTTTTAGTAACCAAATAAAAGAGTATCTTTTAATAAGAGGCGCATTCCCTCATGAAGTCACCATTTTTATTAATGGTGCCTTTCCATGAAGTAATAGCGCCCCTATACATATCAACCTTAAATTTATTTAATGAATGAAAAACAACACTCCAAATTGTTTTGGGATAAATTAATTTATTTAACTTAACTAAAACATTGGTAGGGTTTCTTTGCCAAGTTTAATTCATATATCCAACTCATCAATGAATATCATCAATAATAAATAACTTCCATTAACTTGAATAAATAATTGAATCCATAAAAATGTATTTAATTTAATTCCTTAAGGATCCACCCAAATTATTGGATGACCCGGCCCAACAGGGACTCTGCTAAACGGCAGAGGCCCCCCCCACAAAGCCACCCGACCAATGCTCGACCAAAGTTTGGAAGTCTAAGTTCAAAATGTCGTATCCCACAGCAGAAAGGTGTATGGCATCTCTGCCATACAAACCAACTTCAAACCCTTCTAACTCGAGATGTCGAAAGCAAAAACCACCAAGTTCAGGCAAAAACCTAGATAGATCCCTGTTCACTCTCCTCTTTATCCTTTCCATAAACAATGACCCGTCCGCTTTCCAGCTGAGACGGGAAACTATCTCGGAAAAACACAAAGAGGCCGAAGGAAAAAGGTGCGATGTCCAAGCCAGATCTCGCTTTACCTGTTTCAATAAATCCGAGGATCTAAATTTGCCTAAATTATTGCCCAATAAATGTAGAATCAAGAGATCTGGCATAGGGAATTTAAAGCATAAATCTAACAAAACCTGTTTCAGTTGGCACCACCGAAGACCTCTAACTCCATGCCAATAAATTTGCATTGCTGAAGGGTCAAATGATAAATTAGCAGAATAAGTCCTCTGTTGCGCCCGGTGATGCGCCCAATAAACGTAGGAATGACCCACAATCCAAACGCATTTAGGGCCTGTAAAATAAAGAATTAACAAGTGAATAACAAATTAGGACGAACATAAAGCTTATACCTTCTAGATTTCCACCTTCCTATCTTCTTAATATGCTCTTCATCCAAACCGTACTGGGCAGCCTCAGTGGCTGCCCCGATTCTGAACGAATGAGCAGTAATATGTAAAGAGTTTAAATGCAACGAATGTAAACACTTCCCAAGCACAGCAGAAAACTGAAAAACTGTAACGGGAAAACCCGTATTATGAAGAAAAAGATGTGGAAAACCATGAGGACGAATAGACAACCAGCGTCTCATGTTATCGACTGGGCAGATGGACAAATCTTGCAACGCATGCAAGATAATTTCAGAACCTTTTCCTTCCAAGTCGGTCTTTGATCGCCGAAGGAACATCACCAACTTATCAGAGGTAACCAACACATCCGAAAAATAAAATCCAGGTGAACCAAAACGACTTGAAGCTAACAACTCACTAACTCTCATAGCCGAAAAAAACAAAGTAACAAAAATTGCATTGAACAGCATGCTTTCAAATCCATCGAAACAAACCAACTTGGAAACCTCACATAATTTCCGTAGAAGTTCAACAGTAACGGGGCGTCTGGAGTCCACCGAAAAGCCATCCCTTTTAAAGCCTTTTAGAAATTGTCTAACGGAAAACAGAGACGTCAAAGGAGGAATATTGTACAATTTCAGGAAAAAGGAAATACCAGCCACTATTTTAGACAATGCGGGATGAGAGATCCCGTCTTTTACACAAAACGTCAAAAATAGCAGTGCACATTCGGACTCAAAAAAACCATGTTCCCTGGAAAAAATCCTCCAACGCTCCCAAGAACGAGAATAATCAGCCCACGTTCGTGGAGCAACAGACTGCGAAATATAACGGGAAGTCTGAGTCAGATCACTTCCCAAAGAAATGCTGGAACAAAAATTCTCCTTCCGTACGACATCGGAAAACGGGCCAGAAAACGGGCCAGAAATTCTTCTATGCGCTGAAAAGACAAGAAAACACCAACCTCTTCTTCATAAAAAGGCCTAAAAGAGACCTTCAGCCAGATATTATGTTGAAGCAACACCAACATCAATAATCTCAGCACTTTAGAGACCATGGTGTTTTTTGATGACATAGTATTTAAGGAAAAAGAAAAACCTTTAGAGGAAGACAATAATAAAATTCACTTATTGCTCAGGGACTGACCCCATACTGAAAATAACAAGAAAACCGAAAAAATCTCGAGAAAAACCAAAGAAAATTCTTTGCCATGAAATGAAGCAGGCCAAGTCTCAGAAAACCATTGACCATTATAAAAACCGCCAGCTCCAGAAGAAGAAGCTGAAGAAAACAGACGCAAGGTGCTTGACAACTGAAACTCAGACTGCCATGCAGAAATTCCATTAAACTCATCAATCAAACGAGACCAAATCCACAGATCTTCTTTTAACTCCGCAGAAACAAGTATCCTGGAAAAAGGAGAACTGTTTCCGGCCGTAGCATCGTACAACCGATGCAAGAAAACTCTCCCAATAGGAATAATGCGTAATGCGAAATTAAGGGATCCAAGCAAAGCCTGAAACTCCTTCAAAGAAGCATATTCCCGTCTCAAAAATTCACCGACCAACAATCTGAGCTTGTTCAGCTTCTCGGCTGGAAGGCGACAACACATGGAGACTGAATCGATCTCAATCCCTAAAAATTCTATACATGTACAGGGAAGAACCGTTTTCTCTTCAGCTATAGGAACACCGAAGGAGGACATGAGAGACAAAAAAACGCTCCATCAACTGAGAACAAACATCTGACCGGGGGGGACCTAAAAATAAAAAATCGTCCAAATAGTGAAGTACACGACCGTGTGGGTAAAGAAACGTAACACACCAATGAAGGAAAGAAGAAAAAATCTCAAAATAAAAACAAGACAATGAAAAACCCATAGGGAGGCAGCGATGAAAGAAAAAAGAACCTTCAAAAGTAAAACCCAACGAACAAAAACCCGAAGGATGGACAGGCAATAAACGAAACGCAGCCTGTATATCGGTCTTCGCCAATAAGGCGCCTTGACCCAAATCCTGAAGGAAATCAACCGCCATGTCGAATGACGCGTAATGCACCGATGCGTCGTCTTTATTCACTTGATCATTCAAAGATTGACCAAGCGGAAAAGACAAATGATGAATAAGGCGGTAAGATCCTTTCTCTTTCTTGGGGACCACCCCTAACGGGGAAATCCGAAAATTCTCAAAAGGGGGGTGAGAAAACGGACCCGAACACCTCCCCAACTGTAATTCCTTAAGAATCTTATCCCTCACTACCTCGGGAAACCTAGCAGCAGAAGGCAAATTGCCAATAACCGTACATCCCAGCTGGTCAAAAGCAGGAACAAGAAAACCATAAGAAAAACCTTCAAACAGGAGTAGAGCCTTCCCCTTGTCTGGGTACCGCCTTAGGAACGGTAGCATTTCTGCTACCTTCACTGGCGTTTCCGCCCGCGAGAAATGGCTCTTTAGGATTAACTCCCTGCTGTCCTTGAGCATACTTTTTAAAACATTTGACCATGGGATGAGCCCCCCCGCAAGTAGAACACTCATGTTTGTAACGACAATTGTGGAGCCACTTGCAGGAGGACTCATTGAACGCGAAGCATAAGCCCTTTCTAATTTGCTGAGAAACAGGCTGCCTCGCTACAGAGCGTTGTCGCTGTGGAAGCATTACCTGCAACCACAAACCTACATCTTTCACCCCCCATTTCAATGAGGGGTGAATAGACAATTTCTGTCGAAAACCCTCATCATATAACAACCATGAAACGCCCCCAAAGTGGCGATAGGCCTCCAACACGATATCTATGTGTTGTAGGAGCCCAGCAAAGGGGACAATGGTCTTTTCGCATAAAACAGCGGAATATATCAAAAAAGCTTGGAGCCAAGAAGTGAAGGACTTAAAAACCTTCTTTTTCTCAGCCTCCTCAGCTTTATCCAGTCTGAAAGAATCTTTGCTGGGTAGCAGTGAAAACAGATCCACGTACTCCCCAGCCCAAATTTTTTCTTTAACGGAAGAGGCCAAGTGAAATCCCAACGGTGAGATCTCACAAGGTAATGCCTCCTTGAACAATGCTCCTGGGACCTGAGCCTTGGGAGGGGGTCGTACAATACTACCAATCCCCTCAGCCGGGCCTGTCCAACCCCTAAGTGCCTCCTTTACCGCTGAATTAACTACATCAGCAATAGAGGATGATGACACATTAACCCCAGACACCGGGTACACAGATATCTCACCCTCCACTGATCTGTCAGGCGAAGGGAATCTCCATTCCTGTCCGGACGTCGTTGCATCATGTGGCGGCTTCCCTTGATGAGCCTGTGATAGAGCTGTTACTCCATGGTTGGATGAAGCCGCAGTCACCGTCGGGTTCCATACCTCCATCACCGTTGCCGCCGCAACTCTGTTCCTGTGCTGTGGCCTTGGTACTGCCTCTTGAGGAATCAGTTCTGACGCTACCTGCCCGTTTCTCACGTCACCTACATCTGAACCGTGCGCACCGTCATCAGCTAGAGCCGGGTCACGAGCACACGCTCTGACTTCCTGCGCTCAGCTGTGGATTACACCAGGAAGTCAGAGCGTGTGCTCGTGACCCTGGCTGTAGCTGATGACGTGTGCACGGGCATGAGATCCCGTGCACCAGGCTCAGCAGGCTGTGACGAGAAGAAAGGGCTGGGCTTTACTGCAGCGATGAGGGAGAGGAGGATGACTGACACATGAATCTCGGCTGTAGAACAAGCTAAGTTACGCCCACTCGTCCTAATGTTATAAAGTTTACAAAGCTACTTCTTCATTTCTACAAATCAGTTTTTTTAGCAAAAACGCTTGCAGCAAATGTGTGTGCTGTGTGTAGGGACCCATATTAACAGTCCGGGGGGGGTCATTTGGGGTGGTTGGTTCCCTTTAACTCTTTACTAATTATACTGCTTTTAGTGTATTGCTTATATGCGTCAGGGTATATCCTAGGTCACCTTCTAGTGTTGTATAGTGATATATCCCCCTATATGTCCCTGGTAGAGGATTACTGTGTGATACCTTGCTGATACTTATCTGCTGAGATATCTCCTCTACATTCCTTATGAGCTATTGTTGTTAAATGTCTTGCTATTTTGTATCAATATATCCTAAACCTAGGTGATATTGTTGCTGAGTCACCATCTATCAATATAACAAAGTGGGCACTGTGTGCTGGAAATAAGCAGTAATAAGGATCTTCACTGTACCTTTCTTTGGCTGTTTAGGCTAGCTCCGGTGTACACCATAACTGTACCTATAAAATAAGTTTACCCACACACTACATGTATTATCTCTGCACAGAGTAGGTTATAATAGGTGTCTGACCACTAAGGGCTCCAGGATGCATTGTTTTTTTTAAATCAGATAATTTTTTATTGAAAATAAACAACACAGCCATTTTACATTGTCTAATATAAGATAGAAACGTAAAGAATTGAAACGAAAATCAGAATATACGGTAATATATATCTTTTTTTATATGGCTATGTTCACACTGAACGTTTCTGATCTCTTTTTGGTGCGCGTTTTTTTTGCAAACTTCACCAAAAACGGATCCGTCAAAACGTCTCCAGCAAAGTGAATGGGATTTTCAATTTGCTGTTCAGACGCTGCATTTTTTGACTCCTGCGTTAGTGAGCAGAAACTGCCTCCAGAAAATAATGAGCATCAATTAGTGCTCCATTTTCTTGTTGTGCTTTGTGCATCATTAACATTTAATTACCTGTCCCAGCGATTCCACTGCGAGCCCCGGTGATGTCTTCCTTCTGGGCATTGCAGGACCTGTGGGTAGTCTGTTATGGTACTTCCAGGACCTACTACCATGTGACTCAGGCTTAGAGTCACATGGTGCTACATCCTCTAAGTACTCTTACTACTCACAGAGAGGTCCTGCAATGCCCGGAAGGAAGACATTGTGCGAAGATCAGCGTGGGATCATCAGTGTGTCTGTCTGTGTCCCCCACAAATGGGCCAAAAAAGCAGCACAAACAGATGATGTGTTTGTGATGCTTTTTTTTTTTTTTTTTTTTTTAAAAGGATCTGTTGTTGGTACATACACTGCTCCAAAAATGGATCAACAAAAAACAGAGCACAAATGCTCTGTCTGAATTCAGCCTTATAGTTACCGTAAGTACTAAACACCCATTCCAAACCTTACAAAACCCAGAGCTCATTGTTCAGCAATCTCCTCTCCTGCACACAATGATGGAGTAGCAGGGTGCATTTAATTTCTATGGCTGATAGAAAGGTTGTGGGCTCTGGAGCAGTGGGATTTCCATTAATTCCATTTATTATAAATCCTTTTATTTGACAGAAAACTCCTTTAACAGCACTTTGAAAGGATGAGGAAAGAAATGGTGAGGAGGTGATCAGTGCACTTCTAGGAAGGCTGTAAATTTAGCAAAAAGTGACGAACTACACAGATGGCTCAATGGCGGTGCGGCACCGGTCACATCAGAACATGACAGCAAAGTATTAAAGAAACTTCAATGGAAACTGTCCATGACTAACTTTGTACTATACCTATCTCATCTGCATCTGCCCCATGGCGAACTAGGAAATCAGTGAGTAACCTTGCCCCGCAGCTATGTGCCTGAGTCACATTTATAAATCACATATTTCCCATTGCATCATTGCATTGTTGCTACATTACATCAAATTTCCATTGGATCTCCGGGCGCACACATTTACTCTGTAAATGGAAGATAAACAATGCATAGAGAGCTTTCTTCAAACTATTAATTCACAGCATTATAATCTGTATATAGAATGACATTCCAGAACTGCCAGGACACGTTACACGGGTAGATGCTGCACTCACTGGACCAAAGGAAATAGCTTTATTTATTAGCTTTAGTATAAGTACATTATACACTGTATGCGTGGTCCAAGGGAGCCCCAACCAGTATTAGGCACTGTTCACATAGCTGTAGGGGGCTACATCAGGCACAATTGATTTACAAGCCATTTGAACAGAAATCCCCATGGTATACCACATAGGTCTTTGTGATATTCAGTTGCAAAGGAAATGGGACTATTTACTCAAAATATTTTTTCATTACTTTCTTTCGAAAACTTGGAACAGAAATACTTCCAATAAACTGTAATATATACACTGGCGATCAAAATTAGACAACACCCAATTTCCTTAATGTTAAGGTCACTGTGCTGTCCTATGTGAAAATATCCTAACATGAGTAAAATAGCAGCATTTTAAGATTATTTCATACATTGAATATATTCTAAAGCACAGAATAAAAATGTAAATGAGATAAATTAAAAAGAACACAGATCAAAATTAGAGAACACTTTCAGATACCTGTAAGTTATTGGTGTTAATTGAGCATCTGGTGCCAATTTCCTTAATTATTTGACAAACCCTATTTAACTGGCAGCCTAACTTTCCAGTTTGTACTCATTTTGCAAAAATGTCGTGCCATTCCAAAGGGACTGAAACCCTCCGACAGCAGGTTGTCTAAATGAAGGCCAAAGGGGGTCACCCTATCAGCCATAGCAACAGAAGTTGGTGGTTCCAAGTCTGTGAATTCTAGAATATTTCATCTTTACATCACAAACTCTTTCAGGTCCCCGAAGAAGGCTGGTTACCCTCGAAAGACAAATTCAAGAGAACACTGGATAACGCGGATTATCTCCATGGGTAATCGTTTCAACACTGCAGCTGGAATAGCTTGCCAGTTCAGCACTGAACAGGGAAAGGATCTGACATTATACAGTGTCATGACGTTTATGAGCACTTGGACTAAAAATCAACTCTGCAGTGACCAAACCTCTCATTAGAAGAATCAAAAGACTAGACTTTCTTTTGGTGAGGAGCATGTTGTGAGGTCAGAGGAGAAGTTGTCCACAGATCATTTCAGTGACGAAAGCAAGTTTAATTTATTTGGGAAAAGATTATGTTCGTCGACAAACTGGGAAAAGACTGAACTGAAAATGTGTAAGGAAGTCAGTGAATGGTGGAGAAAGTGTCATGGTTTGGGGAATGTTGTCTGCTGCAGGATTTGGACCTCTCATACTGCTACATGGGAGAGTGAATGCAAGCGTGTACCAGAACCTTCTTCAACAACACGTGGTTCCTTACTAGTGTTCAGCACTCAATCAGCCAGCAATTTTCATGCAAGACAATGTCCTCTGTCACACAGCAGAACGGGTAAAGCAGTTCCTTGAAATGGAAAAAATTGAAACAATAAAATAGCTGCCCAGAGTCCTGATCTAAACCCAATAGAAAACTTCTGGAAAATCCTTGGTGACAAAGTTATGGCCAAGAAACCCACAACAGTCACAGAACTGTGGAAGAGACCGGAAGAAGAGTGGAGCAAAATCACACCAGAGCAGTGTGAGAGACTAGTGATGTCCTGTTCTGAATTCATTCAAAGCAAAGGCCTGTACAAAGCAAAGGCCTGTACACTTCCTACTTCTTGGTGACTGTAGTAACCTTCATAAAATGTACTTTTAATCTTTCTCTGAACTACAGTCATTACTGTTCTCTAATTATGATCATCACATCTTGTATAAAATAAAGGTTTTAAGTTGATAAACTTTGGTTATTTTGGAAAACACTGTTCTAGTGGCATTGTGCACTCTTACACAAAAACCACCAAATGTTGATCAATGTAGATTACATTCTGTCTGAAAAAAAAATCACATGAACATACATTGTTCTCTGATTTTGATTGCCAGTGTATGTAAAATTCATGTAAACCATTTAATAAAAAAAAAAAATGAGCATATATGTATATGTGTCTGCTCAAAATGAGCTGTATCATCTTCTTTCTTCAGAGTGCACAGCTCCTTGGATTTCTGTGGAGCGCTTTCTTCCAGAGTGCCCAGTTCATCTGCCTCCATGCTTGCTGTGAGATCGCTTTCTTCCAGAGACTGCCCAGTTTCCTCTGCCTCCATGCTTGCTGTGGATCGCTTTCATCCAGAGTGCCCACATTTCTTCTCTGCCTCCATGCTTGCTGTGGATCGCTTTCTTCCAGACTGCCCAGTTCCTCTGCCTCCATGCTTGCTGTGGAGCGCTTTCATCCAGAGTGCCCACATTTTCTCTGCCTCCATGCTTGCTGTGGAGCGCTTTCATCCAGAGTGCCCACATTTTCTCTGCCTCCATGCTTTGCTGTGGAGCGCTTTCTTCCAGAGTGCTCAGTTCCTCCGTCTCCTTGTTGTGGAGTGGGGCACCCCTGAAGATTGATAGTTCAGACCAGCAACATTGAGTATTCTCTGAGCTACAAGTAGAGGCAGCTGTTTCTCTCCAGCATTGAAGCAAAGCACAGAAAAAAACTGGCCGCATCCAGCAATCTGGCCAGCTTCAGAGCAGCACTTGCAGGCTTTAAGTCTCAAAAGAGTCCAGACTACCTTAAAAAAAAAAAAAGTGTTATGGATTGGGCCCTATTCTTAAACATAAGCTAGGGCTGTGAAGTAAAAGTTGACTCTGTGAAGCTTCTACATAGCCCCATAAGCCCTCCTTATACACAGCAGGCATAATTCCCACTACACTCTGTTATGGTACCACAGCATCCATCACACACTTTGATGACCCCACAGCTCCCTATACACAATGAGATGGCTTCCAAGATCCCTATGATCAGCATGTTGGCCTCAAAGCCAACCAAACAATGCTGAACCCCTCCAGTGGGTCTTGTCTCCAGTCTGGCCCCATTGCTTGCAGATTATCTCTGGTGATGGTAGGCAGCATAGACACACTGCAGACGTAGCAGCCAAATCTGCTATTCTGTAATGCAGCCGAGACGGCACCCACCACATTTGAACACCCAGTGCTGGCCAAGTCGATAAAGTCAGTATGTAGTCATGTGGCCCTGACATGCCACCCAGTCCTGTCCACCCCCGGTTTTGATCGACAAAACATTTTTATGCCGGTTGAACGTCTAAGTCTTCTGCTCCAAAGTATAAAATGTTGTTAGAATGTTATAAGGGTTAAATGTTTTGCAGCCATTTCATGTTTTCAACAAAATTTACAAATCAAGTTGTTTTTTTGAGGGGACTATATGTAAAAAAACTAAATTCATGCCATTTTAAAATCTGCCCCCTTGAAGTTTGTTAACCCTTCAGGTGCTTCAAGGAGTTAATGCAAAGTGCAGTGGAAAAACTAAAAATGACATTCTTTCAGCTAAAATGTTGTTTTAGCCTTAAATATTTCATCTTGATGAACTTATTGAGAGTGCGATACCTATATGTGGTCGGTAAGCTACAGTTTTGGCACAAAATGAAGGAGGCTATATATTTACGACCGGAGTTCGTTGGAATTGTTTGCAAACACCATTTGTATTGCAGAGATCCAAGTTGCTAAAGCACGAAAACTGCAAGAAGTGAAGATATTCTTTGGTGTCACAGCTGCCTTCCTGGAAAGTTTATACATTGGCACTTGAAAATAAAAAGTTAAATTTTTTTTTCCCAAGAAAACGTTGTTTTGGCCCAAATGTATTTTATTTTTATTTTCACAAGATATTAGGCCGAAAATGTGACAATTTTAAGCAATTTATTACAAGTACTCGATACCCATAAGTGGTGTACATTTCTGTTTCTGTTCAAGAATTCTCTAGGGGTAAATTGAAATTATTTGTACCCATAAGTAACTTCAATGGTTTAAAATATTTGGATCCAAAAATGTAAAGATTTTCACCAAAAAGATGCTTTGTCGCTCGAAACTTTTTCATTTTCACTGGGGTAATAGGTGAAAACGGGAACCACAATTTCTAAATCAATTTCTTTTGAACACGACACCTCTTATTTCAGGGGTGGGGAACTCCAGGCCACAATGGCCACCAACAGGTCAGGTTTTCAGGATTTCCTTAGCATTGCACAGGAGTTGGAATCATCACCAGTGCAGGAGATTATATTATCACCTGTGCAATACTATCTCCTGCACTGGTGATAATTCCAACTCCTGTGCAATGCTAAGAAATCCTGAAAACCTGACCTGTTGGTGGCCATTGTGGCCTGGAGTTCCCGACCTCTGTCTTATGTGGTTGAAAACTAATGTGCAGATACATGCAAGGGCTTGGAAGGGAATAAATGCTATTTGTAGAGCAGATAGCTTTTGGGTGCTACTTGCAGAGCTCTCAATATGAACAGCAGGATAATACAAATCAAAATTATGCCAGTATGCAAGCTACACTAATTAAAACTTTAACCTATCCCTCTCCGAGGAAGGCACTGTCTGCATTGGCGTAACTTCAGGCCCAGGGGCCCCGATGAGAAAGCTCCAACGGGGCCCCCAAATATTGCAAATCTTTAATAGCATTAGTCTTTTTCTATAGGCCAAAGGGACTCATGGGGCCCCCTAGGCTGCAGGGCCGGGTGCGATCGCAACCCTGCACCTGTTGTAGTTACGTCCCTGACTGTCTGAGACATACATCAGAGGGGTCAGGTGGGCACTAAGATGTAAGTAAATCGTGCTCATGCAGTTCAACTCTTTTGATCTGTGTGATAGGGTATACTGTAGCTCTTATTATGGGCTTTTTCTTGTTAATCCTTGCAACAACCTATTAATTCATCTCTTTATATAATTTGAGCTGTTGCAGGCAAATATATATTACTTTCTTTACTGTGGCAATTAACTACCTTTTGTTTGCATGTTATAACATTGCTCTCTTGCACATTGTCCAGTCTTTTGACCCTTTATTAATGAATTATGCAGTCTTATAACACTATATATCAGCTTGCGATACCCAGATAACTATCTGCTGTTTAATTCTATGCACAAAAGCCTGTTAGATCATATGCTTTGACCCTGTAATTTGCACATAGGTATTGATAGTATTACACACTTTCTAAATAATCTGCTAAAAGGGATTGACATCAGTGAAGTTGTATTAAAGGGAGTAGCCGTATATGAACTTGTCCTACTGGCCTGGCACAGATATAGGATTTATTTTATTCATTAGCACAATACATATATTGTACATAGGATACTGAGGTCACTCTATGTATGATCATATAAACTGTACTGATATATGTGGCGGAGGAAGGGGTTGCAGGAAGGGACCGGCCTTAATCTGGCAACAACACTGCAAGTTTGAGCCAGGAAACCAGAGGTCACTGAACTTTATGTGTAGTGGCCATCTACCGTGAACAATCTCAGGTACAGTGGCTGTACCCAAACTACGACGACAATCACTGCTGCACCCCTGTTCCCTGCATTTCCCGCCACCATCCTCCCTATAAACTTTCTCAACCCCTGTGGGCCCGCTTCACCTGTTAGAAGCGTTCCATCTCAGCTGCTACACCACCTATCCCCCAGGGCTCATCGAGCAGCGCTGGTCGCCTCTGACCAGGCACCACAGGTGACGTCACGTAAAGACTACAAATCCCCTGTAAATACACCTTCATTTGCTCGGCCAGGGCCATGGAGCTGGGACACCGCCACCGTGACCTCCCTGAAAGACTGCCAACCCGGCTACCCAGTTTCCTGGAATTGGTATTTCATTTCGTGACTCCCTGTGAAAATACTGTATACTTATGAGCACATATGAGTGTGCTGGCCCCCACTGATCTCATACTGATAAACAATCCTACAGATAGGTCATCAATGACTACGACTATAGAACCCCTATAAGTGCATTCTCCCCATGCAGCAATACAGGTTCAACATGCTGCAGGAGTCACAAAGGAACCACTTGGCTTTGGAAGAATTTTACTGGATTCATTTCTTGTGACCATTCCTTTTCCAGCGCCTCTGAGCTACTACGGTAGTATTGTGGAAAACCACTATTATTCCTTTAACAAATGAGAGATCTAAGCAGCAACAAGTGTTCTGCAGTAGGAGTTGAAGTTTTTAGGTACCATGTTGAACTCCATAATATTTAATAGTAATATTTTTTATTTTTTGTTTGCAAAGTAAACAAAATGTCAAAGAACAAAAACAATTCATTACTGTTTTTTACTATGCTGCTCATTGATAAAAAAAAAAAACTTTATTCTTTTGCACACTAACAACATTAACTTTTATTTTTTATTTCAAGTGCGGTAATTTTTATTGAATTTTAGTATAAGAAGTGAGTTACACTTATGGTTAGACCTTTTTATTTATTTGCCAACAGAAATATGGGGGATTGTTTTTTGCAGTGTATGGTGACTCTTTCAGTGGTACAATTTTTTTGTAATAAACAGCTTTTTCATCACTTTTTAATCCATTTCTTAAGGCCACTTCACACACACAGATATCTGAGTCCAATATCTGAACAGATCTCTGGTTGCAGTGAAATCATGGATATATTGCTCCATGTTGTACACAGCCACAAAATGGAGCAATGTATCCATGATTTCACTGCAACCAGAGATCTGTTCAGATATTGGACTCAGATATCTGTGTGTGTGAAGTGGCCTATCGTAGTATGATGAAAAAGCTTTCACTTCATAATATTTCCAGTCTTCACTGTACAGGTGAAATAATGGATAGTTTTATAGACTATCGCTACAGATGCAGCAATACCAACTAGGTGAACTTTTTTTTATTCTGTTTTTACAGCGTTTTAAGTTACAAAACATGTTTAGTTGTTTTAGATCTTTTTCTATTTTTGCAAATTTTGTTACTTTTTTTTTTAAACCGGTCCCAGTATGAGATACCAACCTTCAGATGCTTAAAGGGAACTTGTCAGCTCAATTTAGCATCCTACTCTACCACTACCTGTCCTGCACCTTGCTATCTCATCCCTAACCATCCAACTCTGACCTAAAACTATACTATAAAGCTTTTATAAAATGATTTAATAAGTTACATGCAGTCTACATCCGTAGACTGGAATGGGCATGGTGTGCATATTAAGCCGCTTGTACAGCCTGATAAGACCCCACAATGTACCGGACCTGATGTCTGGCCGGCGCATCACTACATGGAGCAGGCGGGAGTTTCAAAAGAGGTCAACAAAGAGGGAATGATGACACCGAGCGGGGCGTGCTAAGAGCCTGCAAGGAGGGGAGAATGGAGACCCGGAGACCACCCAGTCAGTCTATGGATGTAGACTAGATGTAAATTATTAAATCATTTTATACAAGCTTTATAGTGCAGTCTTAGGTCAGAGAGGGATGGTTACGGATAAGCTAGCAAGGTGCAGGGACAGGTAGTGGTAGAATAGGGGGCTAAATAGAGTTGACAAGTTCCCTTTAATTTCTGGTTTAAGAATGTACAATACTTGCAGGGTATTAGACCTGGCAGGAAGTGTTTGACCCCAATTATGGCAGGACCTTACAGATTACTGAACCTAGGTGACCCCAAGGACATTATTTGGCCTGGGAACACATGGCTACCATGAGATTGCAATCATGGAGAGCTAATGGGTTAAGAGAGGTCTATCCCCAAAAAATTACGCGTCAAGATTTCACTGTCACTATGGACATCGGTATTTCAGGGTGTGTTTCTTTCTTCCTTTAATGTGTTTGTGAATCAAACATTCTAATCTGTGAGGCATCAGTTAAACAACCATATAAAAACCCATACAGCTGATGAATGCCATCAGTTACTAAAATATACAAGGAAATTGTAGCGATCTTATTGACGCGCTAGGGAAGGAGGCAATAATATCAAAGCTTCCCAATTATTAGCAAACCTTTATTGCCCTTTACAGCTCCACAAAACGTTTCGACAGGGATATCCATCTTCATCAGATAGCCACACCACCTGATGAAGACAGATATCCCTGTTGAAACGCTTTGTGGAGCTGTAAAGGGCAATTAAAGTTTGCTAATAATTAAGCTGTAATATTTTTGCTTCCTTCCCTAGCGCTTCAATAAGATCTATACAATTTCCTTGAATATATTCCTCTTCCCTCGCTGAGGGAGCAGCTCCAGGATCTAACTTCCAGGACCAAAGGACCTTGCATAGCTCGGCAACAAGGAGCAGCGCTGAAGGACCTGTGGTGACGTACTTCCGGTTGGCCCGATCATGTGAACATTCCCGGAAACAACGCGGGAGCAGTGACTCTGCTGGCAGTTCTACAGTCCTTGGTCCGGACGGCAAATCTATCTAAAGACAATTTGCTGGGGTTGTGCAATTTTCTGGGGTTGTGCAGGGGTGCAACAACCTTTTCAGGTGAGTGGCCCCTCGGCCCTCCTCTTTAAACCCCCACCGTTATTAGGTTCTTCACAGTGCGCTCCTCTCTTTTGTTTACTTTATAAGTTACTAAAAGGCTTTCACATAAAAAAATATTTATATCTCCACAGTGTTGCATCATCTTACATCTCCTGCTTCTTCTCAATCTACCACCCTTCCTGTGCCCTCCCTGTTCTGTCAATGATCTAAGAAAAACATTCTGCATAATGCGTATCTCCTACTCCGGTCTACAAGACTTTTCCGAAGCGGCACCAACTTTCTGGAATGCACTACCCCAAATGGGTTAATTCCCAACATCCACAATTTTAACTGTGCCCAAAACCACATTAATTAGCTGGCTTATTTTTACTGACTATTTTGCTTTTCCCCCTGGTCTCTTCAACAATTTCCCCCACATCATGACTGTACATACAAAGAAAGTGGCTGGGGACTGGCTCATGCAGCTTTATATATGTAACCCTTTATATTATAAAAGATGGCTGAACCCACCATAACATTTGACTTTTTGTGTCTCCACTATTTCCTCATATTGTAAGTTCTTGCAAACCTCCTCTGAGTTTGTTATTCTTTAATTCTGTCTTTATGGTAAAGTGCTGCAGAATATGTGAGTGCTATATAGCAATAGATGTATATAAAATCATTATTCATCATTATAAAAGCATTTATTCCCTTTCTAGATTTAGAACAATCAACCTTTTTTACAATTTCATTCATACTGGAACATATATGGATCCATAGGATCGGTTCAAGAACACCACTGTACAAGTGATTGTCTAAGTCACATTGAGGTATTAACATGGAAGTTTTGTAGTGCACCGGTCTGCAACAGTACAATACATTCGATAGATTATGCTTCTAGATCAGTCTCCGCATACTGGAAATGAGCCCCATCACAGAGCACAAACTGGGGATTCTTTCGCTTCCATACACTGAAGGAGTCCACTTGTCCTGGCCAACTGGGCAACCTGATCCTTTTCACACAACAGAAATCCTCGGCCAGGGAAAGTTGGAAGGCTCGTGAGGTGGACTGACCCCAGGGGTTGGATGACAATGTTTCTCCAAGCATTTCTCCCTACGTGAAAAAGTGTGTGACCTCTGAAGTGAGCCAGGCAATCCAGAGAAAAGTGGGAAGACTCTGCAAAACAGAACATACTGTAAGATGGCGTCAACACACAGGTATAATATGTCATTTTTTTTTTTAAGTTAAACAAAAAGATAAGAGCCACACTGCTATAGAATAATATGTCTATGGATCAAGATGGACTACATGGACAGTCATTCACTGCCACGGCAAATGAAATATCCGGTCAGATATTGCTTACTCTTGTAATAACAGTTGACTGCCAAAGATTATAGGTATTAACCAATTTCCAGTTAAAAAAAAAAAAGGAAAATTCTCACAATCAGTAGTAAAGTGTACACACTGTTTAAATTTTTATTCTAATAATGTAGAGCAACTGATAATAAACTTTCAAATATAGTTCACAAGTGAAATCTGGAAGAAAACCTTTCAAAAACCTTCCAGAAGATGTCCCCACTAGACTGTTTCTAAACCTGGCCTACGCTGATTATCAGGGAGATCCATCTTCAGCTCCACACACTGAATATGGCCATATAAGTGGGGGGAAGCCTACACAGCATGCCACAGATGATCTGCGTATCTGCAGTTTATTCGTCAGGCTGTCAGCACACAGCTCCTGTAATCTTATCCGACTACTCTAAATTCTCATCGCTCTGCTCTGTGCAATCAGCTGAAGAGCTGTGTGGAGGCCATTGGCGATAACATGGAGCAGAGCCAATGTAATAGAGAGGAGTCAGATAAGATTACAGGAGCTGTGTGCTGGGAGCCTAGAGCTCCCTTTGCTTGAAGGTAACTGACAGTACACAGATCAGTTGTAGCCACGCTACACAGGCACTAAGTGTAGGCCCTGCCAACCCTTCTATCGCTGTATGCAATGTGTCGACCGAATACGGATTTCCCCAACAACCAGCACGTCTAGTGGAGACATTTTCTGAAATGTTTTTGAGAGGTTTTCTTCCAGATTTCACTCATGAAGTATATTTGAAAGTTTATTATAATCATTGCTCTACATTATTATCTATTAAATAAAAATGTAAACAGCGGTTACACTAAATCTTTTCACGGCAACAGAAGAATATTAGAGATTTTACACTGCATGATTATAGGGAATGAGCTGTCAACTGAACACTCATTCCCAATAAGGCTAAATTCACATGTCCAGTAATCATCCATTACAATGGATCCAGCAGCAATCCGTTGGCAATAAAGTAATGCAGAGATCCTTTTGTCTGTTTTGAAAAAATAGATTTTTTGCAAGATCCGTTTTGTTAATATGAAAATCCATGGAAAACTGATCCGGTAACTGATTGCTATTTAGCCATCTGTTTTTCTTTCATTTGTAAAGAATCGTTTTTTACTTACTGGATCAGTTTGAAACAGAAGATAAATAGCAATCAGTTAATGGATCCGTTTTCCATAGACCTCCATGTTAACAAAATGAATTCCTGAAAAATCAATATGTTTAAAACAGACAAAAAAGTTGTCTCTGCGCTACTTTTTTGTAAACGGACTGCAGGATCCATCCTAATGGATGATTACTTGACAAGTGAACTTCAGCTAATCGTGAAAATGGGCTGCAAATTCACCTAAAGAAAAAGAAAGTGCTGGCTTCACTCCATGTTTTTTAGCATCCGGTTCTGTCCGTTTTGAAAAGGACAGAACATGATCCGTTTTGCCTTCCACATAGCCCTATGGTGCCGGATTGGCCATACATGGCCATCCGATTCAGCCAGTTCAGTCCCAGATTAGTTTCTGTCCTGTTTTTTTCCCGACTCCAAAAGCGGAGACTGCTCCAATTTTGGGCTCCGGTGAAAAAACTGGAGCAAACCGGACAAACTAATCCGGTGGCGATCCGGCACACTTAACATGAGCATGCTCAGTAATACTAAAACGGCTCTGTTCCCGTAATTTCACTTTAGCAGTGTATCTACATACACTATCTACATACATTGCTGATGTGAAATTAAAGAAAGGAATGGTTAAAAATAATTTAAAAAAAATGCTCACCTCTTCGCCGAGTGTCCCGCGATGCGAGGTGTCCACCTCGGATGGCTGTAGGCCTTAAATCAGCTGACTGGGAAGGAGCGGCAACCCGATCAGCTGATGTGTCACATGACCACATCAGCTGAAAGGTTTAAATTGCCCACCAAACCAATCGGTTCTGTACTGTCCTGTATTCCTCCCTCTAACATCCCAAAATTTCCCCTAAAACAGAAGTATGGTTCATTGGATAGTATATTATCCAAATTCACAAATGCAATGTATGGAGGCTTTATGTGCTAACAGTAAGGCTATGTTCACACTGGGCAAAAAAAAAGCAGCACAAACGGATCATGCCTTTGTGATGCTTTTTTGCAAAAAAGAGGATCCATTTTTGGTGCAGAAACTGAACCAAAAGCAGATCAACAAAAAAACGGAGCACAAACGCTCTGTGTGAATTCAGCCTAACAGCCTCCAATGTAAATATTATTTAATCCTGGAATAACCTTTATAGGTTATTAACACCAAGGAGAGAACATAAATAGTTTTTTTTTATTATTGTTTTCTGTCATTACAAGAACTACTGGTTGGGTTATTTTCCATTTAAACATTACATGTTTAAATTCCAATAATAATAAAATGAGAATCTTTTCTCTCCATAACAGTATTTCTCGAGTTTCGGGAGGGCTCAGTTGGACGAAGCCTGTAGGTGTATTACAAATGCTCATCCTGACCTCTACTGGTCGGATCAGTCACATTCTCCATATGATACATCAGACATCTCTAACTACAAATTAGACATACGGATTCTCCTAATATAATAAAAGTTACACATCATAATCTCCTGCAAAAAGGATTTCATACTAAAGGAGGAGTTAAAGAAAGAGTCATATAAATTGTCTTTTAATCTCAGGCATCCCAAGCTAAAGGCATTTCGAGAAACGCTACCATTGTTTTTTTCTAAAGCAACTTTTGTGTTGTTTCTTGGATGTTTCCTGAGCACTCTTGTTGCTGCACACGGTTCTTTGAAGGATTTTCCAATGGTTTTTGTGATTTTTTTTTTTCACTGTCATTTTCAAGACGTTTTGCTCACTCCATTGTATAATGAAGGAACTGCTAGTGTTAGAAAAAACAATGGCAAAATGCTGCATTGGCCGTCCAGGCATCTACTCAGAATTCCTGCTGACGTATAATGAAGGACACAGCAACTTTAAAGTGGAAAATGCCAGAAGAATGTACATGTCTTTTAACCAGCATTTTTTTTCATGTTACACCGACAAATGAAAATGTATTATTATTGAAAAATGTAAATGTATTTTATTGGGATCTTATGTGATATACCAACACAAAGTAGAAAGTAAGGAAATGATACATGGTTTTCTAATATATTTAAAAAATCTAAATCTGAAAATTCTGACATGTATTTCTATTCAGCCCCTGTAGTCTGATACCCCTAAATAAAATCCTGAGTGATCAATTGCCTCCAGAAGTCACCTAATGAGTCCACCTGTGTGTAATTTATACTTAGTACAACTACAGCTGTTCTGGCGGTTACCCCATTATTCTAGCTGCCCTGGTGGCATTGGCAGACTGTGTAATAAAGGGGTTGATGTCAGCTATTTTTGGCAGCTGACGTGTACCCCTATTGCTAATATCCACTGTCAGTAGTTCGTTTCATTCACTCCATTGCATAATGAAGAAACTGCTAGCATTTTTTTAAGCAAAAAGCAATGGCAAAATGCCCCAATCTTTTAGGCCGGCTCCACACTGGCGGCGCGGCATTGCGGAGTCCGCATGCGGCTGCCACATGCGGACTCCGCAATGAGACCAGGCAATGCTGGCCCAATGGCAAAGTGTGTCATTGCGGCCGGCATTGCGACATGCTGCGGTGCGGAATTCTGTCCGCAGCATGTCCATTTTCAGTTCGGACGCCGCACTGCCGCATCCCATTGGAATGAATGGGGTGCGGCACGGCCGCAATTCAATTGCTGCGGCGGAGCCTACCTAAGCACACTGTGGGGGCGGGTGTTTCCGGTCTTGCAGAGCGGACCGCTATCCAGGTACAGGTGGGCAACATTCAGCAACAGGGTACGGTGTCTGCCGGCCAGGACTAGCACTGTCTGCCGGCCAGGACCAGCACTGTCTGCCAGCCGACTCCGGAGGAGCGGGCGGGAGCCGGCGGGCACAGCAGAAGAGAACAGGTGGTGAGTGGCCCAGAGGAAGGAAAGTGCAGTATGCTGTGCAGCCAGGCTGTGTGTGCAATGTGTGTGTGGGTGCAATGTATGTGTGTGAGTGTGTGCAATGTGTGTGCAATGTGTGCGGCTTTGTGTGCAGTGTGTGTGTAATGTGTGTGCAATGTGTGTGACTTTGTGTGCAATGTGTGTGGCTTTGTGTGCAGTGTGTGTGCAGTGTGTGCGTAATGTGTGTGTAATGTGCGTGACTTAGTGTGCAATGTGTGTGTGTGCAATGTGTGCAGTGTGTGTGCGGCTTTATATGCAGTGTGTGTGCGTCTTTGTGTGCAGTGTGTGTGGCTTTGTGTGCAGTGTGTGTGCAATGTGTGTGGATGTGTGTGCAATGTGTGTGTGCGCAATGTGTGTGGCTTTGTGTGTAGTGTGTGTGCAATGTGTGTGTAATGTATGTGCAATGTGTGTGACTGTGTGCAATGTGTGCGGCTTTGTGTGCAGTGTTTATGTGCAATGTGTATGACTGTGCAATGTGTGTGCAATGTGTGTGTAATGTATGTGCAATGTGTGTGACTTTGTGTGCAATGTATGTGTGCAATGTGTACGGCTTTGTGTGCAGTGTCTGTGCAATGTGTGTGCAGAGACAGAGAGGATCACAGTGAGTGTAAAAAAAATGTAATGTAAATAAAGATAAAGTTGGCTGCACTGTGCTTGTGATGGGGGGCCTCCAGCCTCCGTCCTCCTGCCCTCACCCCTCCAGCCTCCGTCGTCCTGCCCTCACCCCTCCAGCCTCCGTCCTCCTGCCCTCACCCCTCCAGCCTCCGTCCTCCTGCCCTCACCCCTCCAGCCTCCGTCCTCCTGCCCTCACCCCTCCAGCCTCCGTCCTCCTGCCCTCACCCCTCCAGCCTCCGTCCTCCTGCCCTCACCCCTCCAGCCTCCGTCCTCCTGCCCTCACCCCTCCAGCCTCCGTCCTCCTGCCCTCACCCCTCCAGCCTCCGTCCTCCTGCCCTCACCCCCCCAGCCTTCATCCTGGTCTAACCGCCTGCCCACCATATACTGTGCTGCTAACCACTGAGCCATCATACTTTGCTAACCACTGAGCCACCATATTCAGTGCTAACCACTGAGCCACCATACAATGCTAACCACTGAGCCACCGTATACAGTGCTAACCACTGAGCCACCGTATACAGTGCTAACCACTGAGCCACCGTATACAGTGCTAACCACTGAGCCACCGTATACAGTGCTAACCACTGAGCCACCGTATACAGTGCTAACCACTGAGCCACCGTATACAGTGCTAACCACTGAGCCACCGTATACAGTGCTAACCACTGAGCCACCATATACAGTGCTAACCACTGAGCCACCATATACAGTGCTAACCACTGAGCCACCGTATACAGTGCTAACCACTGAGCCACCATATACAGTGCTAACCACTGAGCCACCATATACAGTGCTAACCACTGAGCCACCATATACAGTGCTAACCACTGAGCCACCGTATACAGTGCTAACCACTGAGCCACCGTATACAGTGCTAACCACTGAGCCACCGTATACAGTGCTAACCACTGAGCCACCGTATACAGTGCTAACCACTGAGCCACCGTGTACAGAGCTAACCACTGAGCCACCGTGTACAGTGCTAACCACTAAGCCACCGTGTACAGTGCTAACCACTGAGCCACCGTATACAGAGCTAACCACTGAGCCACCATATACAGTGCTAACCACTGAACCACCGTACTGTGAGTGTATGCCCCTGTGAGTGTATGCCTCGCCCCTGAAAATAAGACCAGGTGCAACGTTCGGAGCAAACATATTAATATATTAATCTCGGTTTCTCGGTGTATTAAACTCAGGTTTGTGCACTTTAAACCGTTTTTCCAAAAAAGTTAATACTATGCCCCAATTTTAAAAATAAAGTTAACACTTTGTTATATACACTTGAGTTTCTGTGTGTCACTGATGAATTTGTGTTAATCTGATCTCCGTGGAAAACGCCAAAAGAATGTACATGTCACTTCTATTAACCCCAACATTTTTTTTACATATTACACCCACAAATTTAAATGAATTTCATGTGGATTTTTGTGATCTACCAACACAAAGTAGTAAGTATTTGTGAAGTGTAAAGAAAACCATACATGTTTTTCAAATATATTTAAAAAATATAAATCTGAAAATTGTGACTAGCATTTGTACTCGGTCCCCTGTTTTCTGATACCCCTACATAAAACCCTCAGTAATCAACTGCCTCTAGGAATCACCAAATTAGTGGAGTGTAATTTATTGTCAATATAGCTACAGGTGTTCTGTGAATGCCTCAGAGGTTTGTTTAGAACATTGGGGATCAAACAGCATCCTGAAAACAAAGGAACACACCATCCACATCAGGGGTAAAGTTGTGGAGAAAAGTAAAAACAGGGTTGGGTTATCAAAAAAAATAGGCCTAGCTCTGAACATCTCACAGTGCACTGTTCAATCCAGGATCCAAGAACGGAAGGAGTATGGCACTACTTAACACCTACCAAACATGGCCGTCCACCTAAGTTGACATACCAAGCAAGGAGAGCACTAATCAGAGAAACAGCCAAGACATCCATGGTTACCGTGGAGGAGCTGCAGAGATGCACAGCTCGCTCAGGTGGGAGAATCTGTCCACAGGACAACTTGGAGAAAACTGAAGAAGTGTCAGTTATAATCAATTACTGCTGAGCAGGAGAGACTGAGCGGAGCTTGCAGCAGCTTAGGTTATGCTTGTGTCTACACAATAGAAAAAGATCTTTGGTGCACAGGCTGAAGAAAAATAAAAATTGCACAGACATATTAAATTGATTTACACTTAGCAAAAAAGTCTACTCTCCCAGGAAAAAGCCGATCTGCATTTTCATGTGCTACCCTGTCTGTGCACCATATAGGATACATATGTGTTGCCATCCTTGTTTGCCCACATTTATGTGAGGTCATGAAGGGCACAGTCAACCAGTGTAACACAGGACTGTTTGATATAAAAAGGAATATGCACAGTCAACCAGTGTAGCACAGGACTGTTTGGATATAAAAGGAAATATGCACAGTCAACCAGTGTAGCACAGGACTGTTTGATATAAAAGGGAATCTGCACAGCAAGCCTTTGCCAGGACAATTGAGAAAAGCATGAAGAAGTGGGTTAAAAACAAGATTTAACTATGTGTCTGTGTGCTGTTGTTTACTTACAATGATTGTTTTATCACCAGGGACTTATCATTGCTGGGACTAAATAGCTACACCAGTCAGTGAGGTCTAATCCAACCACAATCCCTCCTCACCGTCAATAGGCAATGTACTGAGAGCTGTGGGTGGGGTTAGCCTTCTCAGCTCTGCTTCATACTACATCTAAGAACTATGATTGTGTTAAAACTGCTGCATCAAGTAGGCTACATGATACACTGTTGGAATTGGGAGCTGAGCTGCCTCAGATGAGGTAGCAAAAACCTGGGGACAAATTAAATGGCATAAATGAAAGACATTACACAAGAAAGACACCAGGAGCATGGCTGATTCTACAATAAATTCCAATGTAAACTGTATTGGGACCTTGGACTGTGTTAGGGACAGTATATAATGCCCTTTAGTTTTTTTTTCGTTTGTTTTTTTTTTTTTAGGTAAAACCCTGCTAATTTACAGTTACCACTTTGGAATAAATCATTACCCCCATCTTCTACCCTAGAGCACCAAGAGATGAGCACAACCGTAGACACACAATGTTAGTGAAATTACCCCCTCTACATCACCAGGGTAGTTTTATTATGAATGTCTTTTTATTCTTTTATGTGGTACAAACTTGGGTGTGTCTTATAGTCAGGTGCACCTAAGGCTATGTGCATACACTGCTTTTCAATCTTTTTTTGTGCTGCGTCTTTGTAGAATTTTCACTAGCAAAACTGGATCCATTTTTGATCCAAAATGTATTGCGTATTTGACATGTTTTTGCTGCATTTTTTTTTTTACTACAATTTAGTCAATGGAGAAAACGGATCACTAATTGACATCGTCATTCTTTTTCCACCCCAAAAACAGAAGTAAAAAACGCAGCATCTGGATGGCATTTCTGAAAACTCCAACTTTGCTGGATATCACAGAAAATGATTCATTTTTTATGCAAAAGGGATTACAAAAAACAGATAAAAAACGCACTGTGTGAACAAGGACTTCTAGTCCAAAAATCATGTGTGTGCATATATACAGCTCTGGAAAAAATTTAGAGACCATTGCAAAATGTTCACTTTCTCTGATTTTTCTCTTTATAGGTACATGTACATTGTTATTTTATTCTAGAAACTACTGACATGTCTCCGAAATTCAAAGCTAAAAATGTTGTATTTATTTGCAGCAAATGAGAAATCGTAAAAATAATAAAAAAGAAACAGTGCTTTAAGACTGCTGACGTATAATGAAGGACACAGCAACTTTAAAGTGGAAAATGCCAGAAGAATGTACCGTATATACTCGTGTATATGCCGACCCGTGTATAAGCCGACCCCCCTATTTTTGCCCCCCAAAACTGGGAAAACGTATTGACTCGCGTATAAGCCGAGGGTGGACTCCAGCACAGGTATACAGATCCCAGCACAGGGTATACAGGCCCCCAGGCACAGGGTATACAGGCCCACAGGCACGGGGTATACAGGCCCACAGGCACGGAGCATACAGGCCCCCAGGCACGGGCATACAGGCCCCCAGGCACCGGGTATACAGGCCCCCAGGCACGGGGTATACAGGCACCCAGGCACGGCGTATACAGGCCCCCCCATCCCTCACAGTATACAGGCCCCCCATCCCTCAGTATACAGGCCCCCCATCCCTCACAGTATACAGGCCCCCCCATCCCTCACAGTATACAGGCCCCCCCATCCCTCACAGTATACAGGCCCCCCCATCCCTCACAGTATACAGGCCCCCCCATCCCTCAGTATACAGGCCCCCCCATCCCTCACAGTATACAGGCCCCCCCATCCCTCACAGTATACAGGCCCCCCCATCCCTCACAGTATACAGGCCCCCCCATCCCTCACAGTATACAGGCCCCCCCATCCCTCACAGTATACAGGCCCCCCCATCCCTCACAGTATACAGGCCCCCCCATCCCTCACAGTATACAGGCCCCCCCATCCCTCACAGTATACAGGCCCCCCCATCCCTCACAGTATACAGGCCCCCCATCCCTCACAGTATACAGGCCCCCCCATCCCTCACAGTATACAGGCCCCCCCATCCCTCACAGTATACAGGCCCCCCCATCCCTCACAGTATACAGGCGGGGGGACTGTATACCCCGTGCTGGGGGGCTGTAAGGCGATATGCACTGCTCCCCCCGCGGATGGGCGGGGGATGCAGTGCATATCATGAATAAGTTATGAGCGGCTCCACGTCACGAGCCGCTCATATTGCAGCCTTCCCCCACCTCCTCCAGCCTCCTCCTGCTCCCGGACACAGCCCCCACTTATATGACTCGTATATGACTCGTGTATAAGCCGAGGGGGGACTTTTCAGCCCAATTTTTGGGCTGAAAAAGTCGGCTTATACACGAGTATATACGGTACATGTCTTTTAACCAGCATTTTTTTTCATGTTACACCGACAAATTAAAATGTATTATTATTGAAAAATGTAAATGTATTTTATTGGGATCTTATGTGATATACCAACACAAAGTAGAAAGTAATAGAAAATAATGCAAAGAAAACAAGTTCATATTCATTTAGAAACAACAATACTAATGTTTTAATTCAGGAAGAGTTCAGAAATCAATATTTGGTGGAATAACCATGATTTTTACTCACAGCTTTCATGCGTCTTGGCATGGTTTCCACCAGCCTTTCACACTGCTTTTGGGTGACCTTATGTCACTCATGGCACAAAAAAGGAAGCAGTTCTTCTTTGTTTGATGGCTTGTGACTATCCATCTTCCTCTTGATTACATTCCTGAGGTTTTCAATGGGGTTCAGGTCTAACGATTGGGCTGGCCATGACAGGGTCTTGAGGGGTGCTCCTTCACCCACACATTGATTGACCTAAGACCCTGTCATGGCCACCCAATCTCCAGACCATGGTTATTCCACCAAATATTGATTTCTGAACTCTGCCTGAGTTAAAACATTAGTATTGTTGTTTGTAAATTAACATGAACTTGATTTCTTTGCATTATTTGAGGTCTAACAGCACTGTTCTGTTTATTTATTATCATTTTGACAATTTCTCAGTTGCTGCAAATAAATACTACATTTTTAGCTTTGAATTTCGGATACATGTTGTCAGAAGTTTATAGAATAAAAGATCAATGTATATTTTACTCAAATATATACTTATAAAGAGAAAAATCAGAGAAACTGAAAATTTTGCAGTGGTCTCTTAATTTTTTCCAGAGCTGTATGTATTTTTTTTCCTTACCATCTGAATCAGGCCAGGCAAGAAACAAGGCTCTGTCTGGGTAGTTCTCCAAGAGTTCAGGGCCACCAGTCTAGAAACAACAGACATATATTCAGATGATGCACCTGAAATCACTGTAATAAATACTATAAATGAAGTACCGTATTTTTCGCTTTATAAGACGCACCTGATTATAAGACGCACCCACAATTTTGGTGAAGGAAAAGAGAAAAAAAAATTTTTTAATGTTAAATGGAGTTCGTCTTATAATGCCAGTGTCCGTCTTACAGATCATATACAAGTTCCTCATCCTGGTACATGAAACACCCATACTGGTATATATGTCCTCCATGCTGGCACACTGTTCCCTTTGCTAGCACAACTGCCTCTCAAGGCTGGCACATACTACTTCCCCCCAGACTGGCGCACTGCCTCCAATGCTGTTGCACTGTCCCCCAGGCTGGCACACACTGCCCCCCAGGCTGGCACACACTACTTCCCCCCTGGCTGGCGCACAGCCACCAATGCTGTCGCACTGTCCCCCCTGGCTGGCACAGACTCTTGTCCCCCCTGGCTGGCACAGATTCTTGTCCCCCCTGGCTGGCACAGACTCTGCCTCCACCCTGGCGCACTCTTAAAAAAAAAACAAAAAAAAAAAAAACTGTCATACTCACCTTGCTCCATATTGCTCCCTGCGCTGCAGCCATCCATCCCTGCTGTCTGCGACGGCCTCCGGTCCTGTGAGCGGCGCGCGGTGATCACGTCACTCTGCAGCGACGCTCACAGGTCCGGAAGTCGGCACAGCACATACATCCGGGATGGCGCCTGCTGCAGGGAACGGTAGAGCGAGGCGAGTATCACATCGCCGCAATAGTCAGTACTTTCCATGCAATGAAAGCGTGGAAAGCACTGAGTACACAAAGGATTACAGCCAGCAGCTGCGACCCGCTCCTGTGATATGGGCTGCTCCCGCTGGTGATTGACAGCGGGAAGCAGTGCATATTTCAGGAGATAATGAGCGGCCCCACGTGACCACGGGGCCGCAGCTGTAGCCTCCTACAGCCTCCTGAGAGCCCCCGGACACTGCTCCACAGCCCCCCCTGCCTCCCCTAGAGCACAACCTAGAAGTTTCGCATTATAAGACGCACCCCCCACTTTCCCCCAAAATTTTGGGGAACAAAAGTGTGTCTTAGAATGCGAAAAATACAGTAAGTATATTCGGTTTTTGCTATGCTAATTCATAAGATGATCTTGTTATAATTGACATTTCCTTAAGGCTTCATTCTGATGTCTGTTTATCACCTACATGTTCTAGTTGTGATTTTAACAGATAGAACATGTACCCATTATAGTCTATGGGGCTGTTCACATGTCCATGGTTTTTGTAGACCATTAATCTATAGGTCTGTAGAAATCACAGACAGAACACAGATAGCAAAATCTGACACACAGACCAAACACTAATGAAACTTGGATCCAAAACACTGATCACACTCAGACCGCTTTTTTGTGCACATGAAAAATCATGGACTTCTGAATGAGGTCAAAAACAGTGTTATATAAAGTATAGATGAGCGAACGCAGGGCTGTTCTGGTGCCACTGTTCGGGTCCCACACTTTGACCCGAATGCCACTGGAAGTTACCGATTGGCTGTACGGTTCGCCGCCCACATACAGACAACCAATAGCGAAACACATCCGGTGGCGGGGGGGGGGGGGTATTTTGATTTTGCCCATCATACTTCTGCTGTAAACTAAGATTTCAGCCTCAGTGGGCGCCGAACAACCACATGCGGCTCGCACTGGGCCAGGCAGCAAGCATATCGGAGAACAGCGCTGCCCGCTCCAGCACTTGGGAGACGTCGAGCACCTGAACACAAGCCCCGGGCAGGTTCACTCATCTATAATGCTAAGTCATTGTGAAAAACTGGCATAAAAATACAAAGATTGGAAACATTCATCAAGTACAAATTTACAGAACACCCCAAGACATAGAATCTATTATAGCGTACTGGCGACATTGTAGTGTCTATAACAAATAGAAGTGGATTTTGCAACTATAGAAAATGCTTGAACATATGCATTTCTCCGCACAAAAACACCCAAAAAGATGCTTCAGGAGAAATCCTGTCTAAAAGACATTATATGCACACACTAGTAAAGAGGTTTTCTGGTCTTCTGAATCCTGACAATCCAATCAGGATTCACCGGTATTGCCCGTGAGAGCAGGCGGTCACATGACCACAAAGAAGCGATTTGCATAATTCTGGCCACATTCTAAGTAGATGTGCCTGACTTCTCTCAGCACAAGGGAATTGACAAAGGCAGAACATATCTAGTCAGGACACGACAACATGTATGCTAAATGCATACTTTCAACTACCACTCCCTCCGACAATACTGGAGAATCCTGACAGTGTGCGCACTGCACATTGTCATGATTTAGAAGTCTGCAGTCACAGAGTGATTGCAATTTTTATCAGAAACGGGACTGCCCTTTAACATTTTTCTACACAAAAATCTAGTCTTGTAATACTACTAAACATTCCATACAAACAATTCTTACAATGGAAAGATGACAGTAAATCATCAATATAGTGGTCATTATAATCTGCTTTCTCATAAAATACAATGCAAATAAGCATGCATATTAGAGATGACTCTTCAAATTGAAATTCACAAGGCTGATCAAATGTTTAAAAAAAATTGACTCACAGATAATAAATTGCTTGCAAATCACAGGTACTGTATATACTTGAGTATAAGCCGACCCGAGTATAAGGCGAGGCCCCTAATTTTACCCCAAAAACTGGGGAAACCTATTGACTCAAGTATAAGCCTAGAGTGGGAAATGCAGCATCCCCATCCTGGTATATAACCCCTCATCACTGGTATATAGCGCCCCCATCATGGTAAATGGCCCCTCATCCTGGTATATGCCCCCTTCATGCACATTATTCCCCCATCACTGGTATATGGACTCCCAGCCTGGTATATAGCCCCCATCACTGGTATATGGTCCCCTATCCTGGTAATACTGATATATAGCCCCCATCACTGTACATAGCCCCACATCACTGGTTTATAGCCCCCCATCACTGCTATTATAGCCCTCAATCACTGGTATATGGCCCCCAACCTGGTAATACTGGTATATAAGCCCCATCACTGGTATATACCCCCCGTCACTGGTATATCGCCCCCCTATCATCACAATATATGCCCCCATGCTGCTGCACACCATAAAAAAATAAACCATTGATCATTCTCACCCTCCGTCGCTATGTCACCACTGCGTCCTCCGGTCTTCCTACTTTTGACGCCATCGCTGCTGCGCCGGGTCACATGACGCCGGCACAAGCAGGAAGACCGGAGGACGCAGCGGTGACATAGCGACAGAGGGCGAGAATGATCAATGGTTTATTATTTTATGGTGTGTGGCAGCATGGGGCATATACTGATGATAGGGGGGCGAGTATACATAGTGCATTGTAAAATGCACCGCTCCCCCTGCCGCTAATGGAAAGGGGGATGCAATGCATATTGCATTGCACTGAGTGGGGGCACGTGACCTCTCCGCTCCTACTGCAGCCTCCCCCAGTGCCCGATCACCGCCACCCCCCGCCACCCCCGTGAGCCTGTACACTGACTCAAGTATAAGCCGAGGGGGGCACTTTCCAGCACAAAAATTGTGCTGAAAAACGTGGCTTATACTCGAGTATATAAGGTACTCCTATTGCCTTCAAAAGTCTGTGTAACACACTGAGGTCCCCTAGGACTGTATCTGAACTCTTTCAAGCTTTTTAACACAAACACAGACTTAGTGACATCAATGTGACAGTAACATAAATGGCTATGGGTAAATGGATGGTCACAATTTTTCACTGCTGTTATGTCACATACGCCTTCTGTAATGTTTATTCAGATCTGTTTGCCTTTGATTTTTGCTCATCTAATATACGCTATCATTTCTTATTTCTACCACACTGCTCTTACCAAGACCTCTGTGTAACGCATCTCTGGAGGGAAAATGGTGTTCTGATCAAAAGCCACGACATCCAGTCCACGGCACTGCAGTAAGAACTCCCAGTATCCGGTGCCCTGGACAAACAAGCAGAGAAGGAGTTAGATCAAATAAGGTGGATCTCAACATATAGAATGCTTATTGGCACCCATGAAATTTAAGTACATAATGTGGAATATCTCCTGAAAAAATGAAGCAAGTGCAACAGCTTTTTTATATAGAGACTCGTGTTAAATATAAAAGAGCAAATGATAAAATGAAGAACAATGGAGGGAAAAATAGTAAAACCCTAATGCTTGGCACACTTTACATTAAATTAATATGCATACACATTTTGAGTCACCTGTGGTAAATCACAAATGGGAATCACCAGTGATAAATTGTTGGAGGCCATGTGACATGAATTAGCCAATATTGGATTGATGACTTCAGTGTTTTAAAAGCCAAATGTTCGGCCCTGTTACTTTGTCACAATGGTGAGGGAGCTGTCTGAGGACATCAGAACTGCTATTGTTAGCTAATACAAGCCAGCTGCAAAGACCTTGGTATCCAGGTTTCAACTGTGTGCAATGTTAATAAAATGTTTGCCAAGCATGGAACCGTCAAGAACCTCCCTGGACATGGGGGAAAAAGGAAAATTGACAAGAAAAGTCATCGAAGGTTTGTCTGAATAGTGGAAAAAACACCACGTCACACATCCAAAGACCTGAAGGCCAACCTGGAACAGTATGGGCTCGTGGTTTTAACAATTACCATACACCACACACTAAACCAAGCAGAATTGTATGGGTGAAGGCCAAGGAAGAAACCATTGCTAAAGAAAATCATAAAAAGGAACCTGCAAGCTCTCTTCCGGTGTCCTCAACAGAATAGATCTCATAAAACCACGTGCACACTGAGTGTTTGGTCAGTATTTTACCTCAGGATGTGTAGCGAAAGCCAGGAGTGGAACAATCAGAGGAGAAGTCTAATAGAAACACCTGCACCACTTCTGTATTTATCACCCACTCCTGGTTTTGGCTACAAATCCTGAGGTAAAAAAACTCACCAAACACAGCCTAAAAGTGAAACCACAGTGCCAGGAGAGCAGAGGGAGAAGTGAGGAAGGAGGTGAGAGCTGCTGAGAGGGAGTGCATAATTACATGACAGTTTAACACAGCCAATCGTCTCTGCTTATAATGGACAGGACTAATGCAGCAGCTCTCTGTGGGGTCTGACAATGCTGATAAAATGGAAACTACAACGAGTAGAATAATGATTTTACATGTTTTTAAAAGGTCTGCTCAGGCCCGATTCAAGGGTAATATTAGTATCATACTGAAAAATGACCTGACAGAGGCCTTTAAATTAGAGGCCTTTATTGCTGCACATGCTGTATATTCTGATTCTCCTTTGAAGTTGCAACATGTAAGTTGACAAATAATATTTTATTGTTCTATTACTTTGGACACTAATTAAAAATCCTGAGGATATAACTTTGGTACATTTACATTTATTTCTGAAGATATTGTACAGTCTATGAAAAAAATAAAAGGGTGTTAATAATGGTGAGCAGTGCTGTAAAGACCCTTTTATAAAAAACTATTTCAGTCCGATTACAGGCTGTATGAAACTGCCCGTTCAGGACCATAGAGCTGTAGTGGGGTCAGGACGTCCATCAGTATAGGGCTCCCCACACAAAAGATGTCTGTCAGCCGAACAATCATTTGGCCTGCAACTCTCTCACCTAACCATCCCATCCACATTCTCTGCCACACGCTCCTGTGCTGTCTATGAGAGAGCCACTGCGAGACATCTCCGAAAGCAGGTTCTCTCTTGGATTGGCAGTCTGAAAGTGGACATGCCAGATTGTTATCTTCCTTGGGATCTTCTGTTACAGGAAAGTTGGGAGCCCCCAAAAAACATTAAACTGGTGACCGATATTAGTAAAACGAGTATGGGGGCCTTTGCGGGAACCTGTCAGTAGGATCAACCCTCCTGAGTAGTCTGTATGAGAATATACTAGTGCTTCCCAATAAATTAGAATATCATCAAAAAGTTCATTTATTTCAGTAATTCAACAAAAAGTGAAATGCATATATTATATAGAGTCATTACAGAGTGATCTATTTCAAGTGTTTACTTCTGTTAATGTTGATGATTATGGCTTACAGCCAATGAAAACCCAAAGGTCATTATCTCAGAAAATTAAAGTAGGGAGGATGAAGGGTTAAAAAATGCACTGCTGTATTCCATGAGACATCAAAGGGTGAATATAATATTGAGTTATTAGTCAACGCGTTTCAGGCCTCACAGAAACGCCCTGAAACATTGTAATATGATATTGATTTCTGATTATATTCTAAGTCATTGAGATACACTAGTAGGCCACAGAAAGCTGAATGAAATGTTTACTGCGATCCCATGTATGATTGCACTTCTTTCTTATATGTAAATGAGCTGTTACGATGTACGGGCCGGACATAGATCTACCTGAGAATCTGATTCAATGGCTTATTTTAACCCCTTCACGACCTTGCAATTTTCGTTTTTTACGCTTTTGTTTTCTCCTCCGCTCCTCTTATTTCAAGAGTCATAACCAGTCGAGGGCTGGGTTTTTTGTACTTTTGAATAACATCATTCATTTTATCATGTGATTGAAAGGAAAGCGGGAAAAAATCCAAGTGTGTTAAAATAGCAAATCAAGTATAATTCCACAACTGTTTTTGTGTTTGTTTTTACTTCCCATGTGCACTATATAATAAAACCAACCAGGTAATATCATTCTCCAGGTCAGTATGAATACACAGTGTGAGACAGTGCGGGGGATCATATGCGAGGGGCGCTATGTCTCCCCCAGAATGCGCACTGTCACGTATTGAGCCCGGTGTAGGGTGTGAGAGAAAGGGACGGTCCGCTCCCTCCGCTCCGGGTCTTGCAAGGTCCCGGAAGGAGACACGGAGTTAAAAGTCTGAGCAGGAGGCAGGGCGGGGTCCCTTGTACACAGAATTGTGCCTTAGCTGCAGGAGCAGCAGAGATAGACAGGAGAGGTTTAGAGTTCCAGGGGCCGTGTGCTATACTAACACGGCCTAGCCCAGGAGGGCTGGAGGAACTCGGGGTGACCCATAATGCAGGCCTTTGGCCTGAAGGACCCGGGTTACTTTATATGAACTGTGTCCTGTGTACCCGGCTGCGACCCGGATTCTGGCAGACTGTGCCACCGCTGTGTGTATCAGCAATAAACACCGGGTCCTGTTTGAACTACTACCGGACTCCACGTGTTTCCTGACTTGCAATCCAAGCGCTGCCCCACAACAGATACCAAACATGTATAGTTTTTTTTTAAAGTGGTGACAAAAACTTGGAAGTTCAGTGGTTAGCACTGTATGGAGGGGCTCAGTGGTTAGCACTGTATGGAGGGGCTCAGTGGGTAGCACTGTATGGAGGGGCTCAGTGGTTAGCACTGTATGGAGGGGCTCAGTGGTTAGCACTGTATGGAGGTGCTCTGTGGTTAGCACTGTATGGAGGGGCTCAGTGGTTAGCACTGTATGGAGGGGCTCAGTGGTTAGCACTGTATGGAGGGGCTCAGTGGTTAGCACTGTATGGAGGGGCTCAGTGGTTAGCACTGTATGGAGGGGCTCAGTGGTTAGCACTGTATGGAGCGGCTCAGTGGTTAGCACTGTATGGAGGGGCTCAGTGGTTAGCACTGTATGGTGGCTCAGTGGTTAGCACTGTATGGAGGAGCTCAGTGGTTAGTACTGTGTGGTTAGCACTGTATGGAGGGGCTCAGTGGTTAGCACTGTATGGAGGGGCTCAGTGGTTAGCACTGTATGGAGGGGCTCAGTGGTTAGCACTGTATGGAGGGGCTCAGTGGTTAGCACTGTATGGAGGGGCTCAGTGGTTAGCACTGTATGGAGGAGCTCAGTGGTTAGCACTGTATGGAGGGGCTCAGTGGTTAGCACTGTATGGAGGGGCTCAGTGGTTAGCACTGTATGGAGGGGCTCAGTGGTTAGCACTGTATGGAGGGGCTCAGTGGTTAGCACTGTATGGTGGCTCAGTAGTTAGCACTGTATGGAGGGGCTCAGTGGTTAGCACTGTATGGAGGGGCTCAGTGGTTAGCACTGTATGGAGGGGCTCAGTGGTTAGCACTGTATGGTGGATCAGTGGTTAGCACCGTTTGTTGGCTCAGTGGTTAGCACCGTATGGTGGCTCAGTGGTTAGCACCGTATGGTGGCTCAGTGATTAGCACTGTATGGTGGCTTACAGGTTAGCATTATATGGTGGCTCAGTGGTTAGCACTGTATGGTGGCTCAGTGGTTAGCACTGTATGGTGGCTTACAGGTTAGCATCGTATGGTGGCTCAGTGGTTAGCACTGGATATGGTGGCTCAGTGGTTAGCACTGGATATGGTGGCTCAGTGGTTAGCACTGGATATGGTGGCTCAGTGGTTTGCACTGGATATGGTGGCTGTGGTTAGCACTGTACATGGTGGCTCAGGGGTTAGCACTGTACATGGTGGCACAGGGGTTAGCACTGTACATGGTGGCTCAGGGGTTAGCACTGTACATGGTGGCTCAGGGGTTAGCACTGTACATGGTGGCTCAGGGGTTAGCACTGTACATGGTGGCTCAGGGGTTAGCACTGTACATGGTGGCTCAGGGGTTAGCACTGGATATGGTGGCTCAGTGGTTAGCATTGGATATGGGGCTCAGTGGTTAGCACTGGATATGGTGGCTCAGTGGTTAGCACTGGATATGGTGGCTCAGTGGTTAGCACTGGATATGGTGGCTTACAGGTTAGCATCGTATGGTGGCTCAGTGGTTAGCACTGTATGTTGGCTCAGTGGTTAGCACCGTATGGTGGCTCAGTGGTTAGCACTGTATGGTGGCTTACAGGTTAGCACCGTATGGTGGCTCAGTGGTTAGCACTGTATGGTGGCTCAGTGGTTAGCACTGTATGGTGGCTCAGTGGTTAGCACTGTATGGTGGCTTACAGGTTAGCATCGTATGGTGGCTCAGTGGTTAGCACTGGATATGGTGGCTCAGTGGTTAGCACTGGATATGGTGGCTCAGTGGTTAGCACTGGATATGGTGGCTCAGTGGTTAGCACTGGATATGGTGGCTCAGTGGTTAGCACTGGATATGGTGGCTCAGGGTTAGCACTGTACATGGTGGCTCAGGGGTTAGCACTGTACATGGTGGCACAGGGGTTAGCACTGTACATGGTGGCACAGGGGTTAGCACTGTACATGGTGGCTCAGGGGTTAGCACTGTACATGGTGGCTCAGGGGTTAGCACTGTACATGGTGGCTCAGGGTTAGCACTGTACATGGTGGCTCAGGGGTTAGCACTGGATATGGTGGCTCAGGGGTTAGCACTGGATATGGTGGATCAGTGGTTAGCACTGGATATGGTGGCTCAGTGGTTAGCACTGGATATGGTGGCTCAGTGGTTAGCACTGGATACGGTGGCTCAGTGGTTAGCACTGGATATGGTGGCTTACAGGTTAGCATCGTATGATGACTGAGTGGTTAGTGCTGTATGGGTGGCTCAGAGGTTAGCACTGTATAGTGGCTCAGTGGTTAGCACTGTATGGTGGCTCAGTGGTTAGCACTGTACGGCGGCTCAGTGGCTAGCACTATACGGCGGCTCAGTGGCTAGCACTATACGGCGGCTCAGTGGCTAGCACTATACGGCGGCTCAGTGGCTAGCACTATACGGCGGCTCAGTGGTTAGCACTGTATGGTGGCTCAGTGGTTAGCACTGTATGGTGGCTCAGTGGTTAGCACTGTATGGTGGCTCAGTGGTTAGCACTGTATGGTGGCTCAGTGGTTAGCACTGTATGGTGGCTCAGTGGTTAGCACTGTATGGTGTATGGTGGCTCAGTGGTTAGCACTGTATGGCGGCTCAGTGGTTAGCACTGTATGGTGGCTCAGTGGTTAGCACTGTATGGTGGCTCAGTGGTTAGCACTGTATACGGTGGCTCAGTGGTTAGCACTGTATACGGTGGCTCAGTGGTTAGCACTGTATACGGTGGCTCAGTGGTTAGCACTGTATACGGTGGCTCAGTGGTTAGCACTGTATACGGTGACTCAGTGGTTAGCACTGTATACGGTGGCTCAGTGGTTAGCACTGTATACGTGGCTCAGTGGTTAGCACTGTATACGGTGGCTCAGTGGTTAGCACTGTATACGGTGGCTCAGTGGTTAGCACTGTATCGGTGGCTCAGTGGTTAGCACTGTATATGTGGCTCAGTGGTTAGCACTGTACGGTGGCTCAGTGGTTAGCACTGTATGGTGGCTCAGTGGTTAGCACTGTATGGTGGCTCAGTGGTTAGCACTGTATACGGTGGCTCAGTGGTTAGCACTGTATACGGTGGCTCAGTGGTTAGCACTGTATACGGTGGCTCAGTGGTTAGCACTGTATACGGTGGCTCAGTGGTTAGCACTGTATACGGTGGCTCAGTGGTTAGCACTGTATATGGTGGCTCAGTGGTTAGCACTGTACGGTGGCTCAGTGGTTAGCACTTATGGCAGCTCAGTGGTTAGCACTATAGTCTTGCCGCGTTGGGGTCCTGGATTCAAATCACACCAAGGACGACATCTGTAAGGAGTTTGTATGCTCTCCCCATGTTTGTGTGGGTTTCCTCCAGGCACTCCGGTTTCCTCCAACTCCAAAGACTGATAGAGAATGTAGATTGTGAGCCCCAATGGGGACAGTGAGGTTGATGTATGTAAAGCGCTGGGAAATAATGGTGCTTACATAACTGAATAAATATCATTATATTTGAAAAATTTAATAGTAAGCAGTTAGGGATATGATTAGGGCAGTGGGTGATGGGGGGGGCACAGGGCAGTGGGTGATGGGGGCACAGGGCAGTGGGGGGGGGCAGTGGGTGATGGGGGGCACAGGGCAGTGGGATGGGGGGGCACAGGGCAGTGGGTGATGGGGGCACGGGCAGTGGGTGATGGGGGGGCACAGGGCATGGGGTGCATGGGGACGGGGGGGCACAGGGCAGTGGGTGATGGGGCGGCGCAGTGGGTGATGGGGGGGGCACAGGGCAGTGGAGGGTGCGCAGTGGGTGATGGGGGGGCACAGGGGCAGGGTGGCAGTGGGTGATGGGGGGGCACAGGGCAGTGGGAGGGTGAGACAGGGGTGATGAGGGTGCACGGGGCAGTGGGTGATGGGGGGGGCACAGGGCAGTGGGTGATGCGGGGCAGTGGGTGATGGGGGGCACAGGGCAGTGGGTGATGGGGGGGGGTACAGGGCAGTGGGTGATGGGGGCACTCACAGCTCCGGCTGACACCAGTGGTAGGTTCAGGGCGCACAGCAGACTCCAGCACCTGCGGGCTGGGCACAGAGAAGGAGAAGAGGATCTGCAGGCGCTGACAGCTGCAGCCGGTGTCCAGGCTCCGGAGGTGGCGCAGCAGCTCCTTCCTGCGGGGGGCGGATGTCTCCGCGTCACAGAACTTGTGCACGTCTGCAGGAAGCTGCTGCATCTTCCACAGGTGGAGCCGGTGATATAGGTTCTGCCCCTTGTGCTTCCTCTGCTCCATTGTGTCCCACCGAAGCTCGGGCGACTCTGCCGCCGCCATACCAGGAGCCGGCCCTGCCACAGTAGCAGCGGGGGGCGAGCCAAAGACCGGAACAGCCTGCGTTGAGCTGCCGCCTGCTGGACGCCACTGGAACTGCACCATGCGCGGTGTGAATGGATGTGACGTGTGTGTCACAGGGAGCGATAGGTCAGAAAGGAAATATAGGGGATATCTGGTTTTGGCAAATAAATACCATTTCTTTTGTAAAGAGGCGCCATACAGTTTTTTTTCATATTCTTATTGTAAAAAGTGTCCAAGAACTCTTAAATGTGAACCTTTGTTTAATACATTCTTTAAATAAAAATCCCTCCTGATCCCAACACGATCTGTGTCTGATCGGGTCAGGGGTCTATAAAAATGATCACATTCATCCACAGCAAGCAGAGATCTAGAAAAGAGTGAGGAATGTCAACACAAAGTGAATTAGAAAGTTGCAGAACTTTTGCTTTTGGATGTATAAGGCTGTCCAGTGATCGTCCAGTAGATCAGATCCAGTAGAACATTCTTCCAGAACGTTTTAGGCTTTCTCAGGTAAGTTTTGGCAAACTCCAGCCGGGCTTTTTTATGTCTCGGAGGTAAGAAGTGGGGTCTTCCTGGGTATCCTACCATACAGTCCCTTTTCATTCAGACGCCGACGGATAGTATTTTCTTTTCCGTCCACATCTAGGGAGGTTAGCCACAGTGCCATGGGCTTTAAACTTCTTGATGACACTGTACACGGTAGACACAGGAACATTCAGGTTTTTGGAGATGGACTTGTAGCCTTGAGATTGCTCATGCTTCCTCACAATTTGGTTTCTCAAGTCCTCAGACAGTTCTTTGGTCTTTCTTTCTTTTCTCCATGCTCAATGTGGTACACACAAGGACACAGGACAGAGGTTGAGTCAACTTTAATCCATGTCAACTGGCTGCAAGTGTGATTTAGTTATTGCCAACACCTGTTAGGTTGCCACAGGTAAGTTACAGGTGCTGCTAATTACACAAATTAGAGAAGCATCACATGATTTTTCTAACAGTGACAATACTTTTGTCCACCCCCTTTTTTATGTTTGGTGGGAAATTATATCCAATTTGGCTTTAGGACCATTCTTTTTGTGTTTTTTCATTGAAGACAAATTAAATGAAGATAATAATACCAAAGAATTTGTGATTGCAATCATTTTCAGGAAGAAACTGAGTATTATCTGACAGAATTGCAGGGGTGTCAATACTTTTGGCCACAACTGTATATACATAAGCAAATGGAAAAAAAAAACAGTTTTAGATGTTATAGTAAATGCGACAGGTGACGTAAACCAGAGTCAGGCTGGGGAGGAAGAGATGGGCCTGGGGAATTGAAACTAAAAGTCTAAGGGTGCGTGCACACGGTCAGTAGGAGCTGCATGTTGAACGCTGCTCCTCCGGACCTGAGGGAAGCCGCGGATGGCCGCAGGGAGACCGCAGCCACCCTTTACTCACCGTGTGCGGCAGGTGCAGGGTGGCTTCTCCCTGCAGTCACCCGATGGCAGCCGCTTCCGACTCCGCAGCATGAAATAAACATGTTGCGGAGGAGCGGACTCCCGGCAAAGACGCTGCGGGCGGGTTACGCATAGTGAGGATGGGATTTCAGTACTATGCTTGTACTGTACTACGCAGCGTTTTGGATGCAGCGGCAAGACGCTGCGTCCAAAACGCTGTGTACACTGATCGTGTGCACGCACCCTAAGATAAACTAAGTGGAACAAATTGTATAATGGTAGTAGTCTGTGTATAACTGAAAATACTTAAATGAGTTGAGGAAAGCAATAAAAGGAGGCGAGGGTGTTCATATAAGAAGTGTCAAGAGTTCATTGTCCTCAAACTGGAGTCTGTTGGAAGATGTGTAATCCCCAAATGTCTTTTCAATTTATATAGAAAACACATGAATTTGTGATGTCCCCAAATGTCCATTCATGTTATATAAAAAGTCATGAATCCATGTGATATATTTAATCCTGTTTTGAATGTGTCAAAGGTCGTTATCAATTTGTATTCCCAAATTCTTCTCTCTCTCTGAGATTTGAAGTTGCTTTTTAAGATGAGCAGCCTCATATCAGTTTTACTGTGGTCAGGGCTGGAAAAATGTTTTGCTACAGGTAGGTCCATGAGCTTTTCTTTTATTAAGTGGCGATGAGAATTAATTCTTGTACTGAATTTTTGCCCGGTTTCACCTATGTACATGCCACCTGTTGGGATGGCTTCATGGATTCATGGCTTGTTATAGAACATGAATGGACATTTGGGGACATCACAGATTCATGCGTTTTCTATATAAATTGAAAAGAAATTTGGGGATTACACATCTTCCAACAGATTCCAGTTTGAGGACAATGAACTCTTGACACTTCTTATATGAACACCTTTACTTCCTTTTATTGCTTTCCTCAACTCATTTAAGTATTTTCAGTTCTACACTGACCACTACCATATAACCATTATACAATTTGTTCCGCTTATCTTAGACTTTTAGTTTCAATTCCCCAGGCCTATTTCTTCCTCTCTAGCCTGACTCTGGTTTACGTCACCTGTCGCATTTACTATAACATCTAAATCTTTTTTTTTTCGTTTGTTTCATTTGCTTATGTATATATGTATGTGTCTTCTGAATCTGTGTCATTATCAGCCTAACGAAGGACAAGTGTCCGAAAGCTTGCTATGTGTACCATCTTTTCAGTTAGCCATTAAGAGGTATCAACCACTAAGGACTCTCAGATTCAGGGGCGGAACTACCATGGTGCAGCTGGTGCAGCTGCACCAGGGCCCCGACCAGCTAGGGGGCCCCTTCAAGTCTGCTGGGGGACCCCAGCCGACCCCCGTAAGCCGTTGTCACAGAGAGAGGAGGGTCGGGCAAGGGAAGCAGGAAGCTTCCTGCTTCCCCTGCTTGATCCCGCCCCTCCTCTCCGGCACCCTGGAACGCACTCGGCGCGGCTCACCAGGCCAGGTAGGAGCCGCCGCAAACTCCTCTCCGCCGGCCGCCGGCACCACAAAGAAAACCAACAAAGAAATCATCATTAAACCTGCCGACAAGGGTGGTGCAATATCATGATGAGCAAATCTGGCTAGCTGAAGGAAGCAAACAGACAACTGACGGGCACACGCTACTACAAGAAATTGAGTCTGACCCCACACAGGACTATCACAAGGAATTAAACAGGCTGGTTTCTTGTCTACCTGACATATCCTTAAGAGCTGGTGACCTAATACCAGAAAGTGCAAGAACAAGCACATTCTACATGCTTCCCAAAATTCACAAATCAGGAAATCCAGGAAGACCAATCATTTCATGTGTGGGCACCCTCACCGAACACATTTCTGGGTGGGTAGAGGGTGTTCTCAAACCCTTGGTAAAAGAGACACCCAGCTACATTCAGGACACAACTGACCTATTGAATAAACTGTCAGCAATAGGTCCTCTACCAGAAGGAACCATCCTCGCCACCATGGATGTGGAATCACTGTACAGCAACATCCCATACCAAGATGGATTAAATGCCTGCAAAACCTTCCTGGAGAACACAGGGATTGATGCTGACTCTGCGGTGGAGCTTACAAAATGTATCCTCCTGCACAATTACTTCACATTTGACGACAACATATATTTACAGGAGACTGGCACGGCAATGGGAAGCAAAATGGCACCACAGTATGCAAATCTTTTCATGGCCAAGCTTGAAGGAGACTTTTTATCTTCTCGTCCTATCAGGCCTCTGGCCTACTACCATTATATCGATGGCCTTTTAATCATCTGAACAGAGTCTGAGCAACAGCTGAAGAAGTTCCTATGAACACTTTAATCAGTTTCAGCCCACCATCAACTTAACACTCAACTACTCCTGCACTGAAATCAGCTTTCTGGACAAGATCCAACATATCTCCGATGCAACAGTTTTCATCCAAAACACATAAAAAACTCTATTGTGTATAGCCAGGCCATCATATACAATCGGATATGTTCCAACCCTACAGATAGAGACAATCACCTTGAGGACCTCAGAAAGAACTTTTTGAACCAGGGCTACCATCCAAGAGCAATCGAGAACCAGATTACAAGAGCCACCAGAATATCAAGGAATCATCTCCTACATTACAAAACTAGAGAAGAGAACAACAGAGTTCCTCTCGTAGTCACCTACAATCCAAGTCTGGAGGTGCTAAGAGGAGCCACACGGAAACTACAACCACTCCTACAAAAATATGCCCGATTGAAATCAATATTTCCGGATCCCCCACTCTTGTGTTTTAGACAACCTCCGAATCTAAAAAACATCATTGTCAGAAGCGCCCTGTCCTCTCCAGCAGCAACAGGAATCTTTCCCTGCAACCAGAGAAAGTGCAAAACCTGCCCATCTATAATGACAACTAACAAGATAAGGATTCCTCGGACAGATCAGTACTATAAGTTCCCAGGTAACTTCAGCTGCACCACAAGCAATGTGGTGTATTTAATTATATGTACAAAATGTCCAACAGGTGGCATGTACATAGGTGAAACCGGGCAAAAATTCAGGACAAGAATGAATTCTCATCGCCACTCAATAAAAGAAAAGCGTATGGAACTACCTGTAGCAAAGCATTTTTCCAGCCCTGACCACAGTAAGGCTGTATTCACACATTGCGTATTTGCTGCGCTTTTTTACGCGCGCTTTTCAAAATGTGCCTTTTGTCTGCTAGCAAAGTGAATGTGAAATTCAGTTTGCAGTGCAGACATTGCGCAAAAATACGCAGTGTGTTTTCAGGGAGAAAGCGCAGCTGCGTAAAGAATTGATATGTCAATTGTTTACGCAGCTGCTCCTGCGTTTTCTCCCTGTGATGTCACAGAGGGGAGGAAGAATCCTGCTTCCTCCTCCCCTCTGTGATATCTGTGGCTGGCCATTAGATTTCACAGTGTATTAATATACACTGTGAAATTTAAATTAAACAAAGGCAAGTGTATGAAAAATAAAAAAGAATGAAATACTTACCCTCCGACGCCTTTTCCCGGTGTCCGGTCTCCGGTTCCAAGTGAGATGTGTTCTGACAGAACCTGTGGTGACGTCAGAGGGGCGTTCCCGGGCACTCGCGGTCATGTGATACATATCACATGACCGCGAGCAGCCAATCAGTGCTGGGAATGCCCCGGGAAACTATTGTCTACAAATCAAGTACCTTCAACGAAAAAGTTTTTCGTTGGTTTCGATACCTGGACGTAGGGCTGGGCGATTTTGGGAAAAATCAAAATCTCGATTTTATTTAAACCTATGGACGATTTTCGATTTAAATCTCGATTTTTTTTTTCTATTTTCTATTACTTTAAGGAGACCGCATCTATTGAATGGAGCAGGTTCCCCCAGGTATATAATCTATGAGGGGGAGGGGATATAGGACCCAGGTATAGAATATATAAAGATGGGGAGGCAATATAGGACCCAGGTATAGAATATATACGGAGGAGGATGGAATATAGGACCTGGAGTATAATTCCTGTCACACAGCAACTATAAACTGCCTTTACCTTCAGTTATTATCTACTTTAGCTATGTCCTGCATTTCCCACAGCACGCACCACCACAGCACGCACCACCACAGCACGCACCACCACAGCACGCACCACCACAGCACGCATCACCACAGCACGCATCACCACAGCACGCATCACCACAGCACGCATCACCACAGCACGCATCACCACAGCACGCACCACCACCGCACACATCACCACAACACACAGCACGCACCACCACAGCACACATCACCACAGCACGCACCACCACAGCACGCACCACCACAGCACACAGCACGCACCACCACAGCACGCACCACCACAGCACGCACCACCACAGCACGCACCACCACAGCAGCCTTCTCCCCGTTTTACCTCGCCTTATCACATCTCCACGTACCCTTCTCTATGCCATTAATCAATATATAAGGCGGGTAGCTCAGGGGATGCCAGAACAACATAGGAACTATCGTGACTGACCTCGGTTCCCGGGAAACATTTAGCCAGCTCGGCCTGTCAGTACATCCCAGTGATGGGCAGTCCGGCTCTTTTTGATGAGCCGGCTCTTTCGGCTCAAAAAACGGCTCTTTTTTACAACAATCCTCTGCTACAACCTGTCATGAATACAGAACCTCCCCTGTACAGTGAGAACCTCATTCTACACCTTTGTATGTATCTAGTGAAGCAGTAAACACTGTTATTAGCATTATTGTTTCCTCAGATTGTCAGCTCTTCTGAACAGGGCCGTCGCTCCTCATTTGTATTCTCAACTTTTATTGCTTTCTAATATGTGGTGTTTTTTGTACATGTCCTTATTAGTAAATGCTCTGATATGTGTCAGTCCTAATTCTTAAATATAAAGGTTGCAATAACTGTGCTATGTCACTGTATGTGCAACATACACTGTACATACTACACACATTGTACACACATACATACACACATTGTACACACATACTGTACACACATTGTACACACATACGTACACACATTGTACACACATTGTACACACTGTACACACATACATACATACACTGTACACACATACTGTACACATACACACATTGTACACACATACTGTACACACACATACACACACTGTACACACATACTGTACACATATACATACACACATTGTACACACATACTGTACACATACACACACACACACACAAGATATACACACACGATATATACACACACACGATATATATACACACACATGATATATACACACACATATGATATATACACACATATGATATATACACACATGATATATACATACACACATGATATATACACACACACAACGATATACACACACACATGATATATACACACGATATATACACACACACATGATATACACACACACACATGATATATACACACACACATGATATACACACACACACACATATGATAAATACAACACACACACGATATATATACACACACACGATATATACACACACACACACAGCGCCTTCCACTAAACATTGAAGAGATGGAGACAGAACATTTTGTTAAAGATTTTCTCTTTTTTTTTATACCAGAAAAAAAACTTAAGGGGTTAAACACCAGTCCTGGATGGCAGTAGGCCAACTACACTGGGCACTATGTGCTGACTTCCTATTACACTGGGCACTATGTGCTGACTTCCTATTACACTGGGCACTATGTGCTGACTTCCTATTACACTGGGCACTATGTGCTGACTTCCTATTACACTGGGCACTATGTGCTGACTTCCTATTACACTGGGCACTATGTGCTGACTTCCTATTACACTGGGCACTATGTGCTGACTTCCTATTACACTGGGCACTATGTGCTGACTTCCTATTACACTGGGCACTATGTGCTGACTTCCTATTACACTGGGCTCTATGTGCTGACTTCCTATTACACTGGGCACTATGTGCTGACTTCCTATTACACTGGGCACTATGTGCTGACTCCCTATTACACTGGGCACTATGTGCTGACTTCCTATTACACTGGGCACTATGTGCTGACTTCCTATTACACTGGGCACTATGTGCTGACTTCCTATTAACACTGGGCACTATGTGCTGACTTCCTATTAACACTGGGCACTATGTGCTGACTTCCTATTACACTGGGCTCTATGTGCTGACTTCCTATTACACTGGGCACTATGTGCTGACTTCCTATTACACTGGGCACTATGTGCTGACTCCCTATTACACTGGGCACTATGTGCTGACTTCCTATTACACTGGGCACTATGTGCTGACTTCCTATTACACTGGGCACTATGTGCTGACTTCCTATTACACTGGGCACTATGTGCTGACTTCCTATTACACTGGGCACTATGTGCTGACTCCCTATTACACTGGGCACTATGTGCTGACTTCCTATTACACTGGGCACTATGTGCTGACTTCCTATTACACTGGGCACTATGTGCTGACTTCCTATTACACTGGGCACTATGGCTGACTTCCTATTACACTGGGCACTATGTGCTACTTTCCTATTACACTGGGCACTATGTGCTGACTTCCTATTACACTGGGCACTATGTGCTGACTTCCTATTACACTGGGCACTATGTGCTGACTTCCTATTACACTGGGCACTATGTGCTGACTTCCTATTACACTGGGCACTATGTGCTGACTTCCTATTACACTGGGCTCTATGTGCTGACTTCCTATTACACTGGGCACTATGTGCTGACTTCCTATTACACTGGGCACTATGTGCTGACTCCCTATTACACTGGGCACTATTGTGCTGACTTCCTATTACACTGGGCACTATGTGCTGACTTCCTATTACACTGGGCACTATGTGCTGACTTCTTATTACACTGGGCACTATGTGCTGACTTCCTATTACACTGGGCACTATGTGCTGACTTCCTATTACACTGGGCTCTATGTGCTGACTTCCTATTACACTGGGCACTATGTGCTGACTTCCTATTACACTGGGCACTATGTGCTGACTCCCTATTACACTGGGCACTATGTGCTGACTTCCTATTACACTGGGCACTATGTGCTGACTTCCTATTACACTGGGCACTATGTGCTGACTTCCTATTACACTGGGCACTATGTGCTGACTTCCTATTACACTGGGCACTATGTGCTGACTCCCTATTACACTGGGCACTATGTGCTGACCTATTCCTAATTACACACTGGGCACTATGTGCTGACTTCCTATTACACTGGGCACTATGTGCTGACTTCCTATTACACTGGGCACTATGTGCTGACTTCCTATTACACTGGGCACTATGTGCTGACTTCCTATTACCACTGGGCACTATGTGCTGACTTCCTATTACACTGGGCACTATGTGCTGACTTCCTATTACACTGGGCACTATGTGCTGACTTCCTATTACACTGGGCACTATGTGCTGACTCCCTATTACACTGGGCATTATGTGCTGACTTCCTATTACACTGGGCACTATGTGCTGACTTCCTATTACACTGGGCTCTATGTGCTGACTTCCTATTACACTGGGCACTATGTGCTGACTTCCTATTACACTGGGCACTATGTGCTGACTTCCTATTACACTGGGCACTATGTGCTGACTTCCTATTACACTGGGCACTATGTGCTGACTTCCTATTACACTGGGCACTATGTGCTGACTCCCTATTACACTGGGCACTATGTGCTGACTTCCTATTACACTGGGCACTATGTGCTGACTTCCTATTACACTGGGCACTATGTGCTGACTCCCTATTACACTGGGCACTATGTGCTGACTTCCTATTACACTGGGCACTATGTGCTGACTTCCTATTACACTGGGCACTATGTGCTGACTCCCTATTACACTGGGCACTATGTGCTGACTTCCTATTACACTGGGCACTATGTGCTGACTTCCTATTACACTGGGCACTATGTGCTGACTTCCTATTACACTGGGCACTATGTGCTGACTTCCTATTACACTGGGCACTATGTGCTGACTTCCTATTACACTGGGCACTATGTGCTGACTCCCTATTACACTGGGCACTATGTGCTGACTTCCTATTACACTGGGCACTATGTGCTGACTTCCTATTACACTGGGCTCTATGTGCTGACTTCCTATTACACTGGGCACTATGTGCTGACTTCCTATTACACTGGGCACTATGTGCTGACTCCCTATTACACTGCCTCTATATACAATTATTGAAGCTGCACCTATATCTCTATTCCTTACCCAACAACAGCTCTATTCTCCCCCTGCAGTGTCCTCCTGACTAAAGACTGAGAAGATGATCAATGATAATAAACTGAGTCCTCCTACACATCCCATATGCCAGATAAGGTCAGGGAAACTTAACCCATAAACATGCTGCTGGTCTTGTGCCCACTGCCCGGAAGAAACAATGTGTGTATAGCTTTAATTGGGAGAAGGGGCTTCAGCCATGTGTTGGAAACTTTGTTTACACTTCCAGTGTTAGCTCACTTATCTCCTGGCTGCTCCTCCCAGTCACAGTCAGGCTTAATAAAGCTGCCAGCAGAGGGGGAAAAAAAAACACGGCTCTCTGGCTCGTTCACTGTGAAGAGTCGGCTCTTATCAGTCACATGAAAGAGCCGGCTCAATGTGTCGGATTGTTCGCGAACGACACATCACCCCCCCCCCGGTCCTCATCCCTCGGCTGCACAGCAGGGTCGGTGGAGCCCCCCCTCCGGTCCTCTTCTCGCGGCCGCTGCAGGGGCGGCGGCGGGCGGTGCTGGGAACGTGTCAGCACCCCCCCTTCCTCCCGGGGGCTCATCAGCAGCAGGGGCTCAGCCGACCCCAAACCAAGTCCTCACCCTCGGCAGCGTTACCATCAGCAGGTAATCCCGAGTGTGACTCGGGGTTACCGCTTCTGAAAGTGAAAGTCAACCCCGAGTTACACTCGGGATTACCGCTAGGCGTCCGGAGCGCTGTTAAGAAGATCCGGCCGGCTTCTAAACAGCGCTCCGGACGCCATTTTAAATCGAATTTGACGATTGTGGTTAAAACCACAATCGTTGCCACAGCAGGGGGCGAATTAATCGAATTAATTCGATTAATCGCCCAGCCCTACCTGGACGATATCCTAATCCTTTGGTCAGGCTATGAAGAAGAATGTATTAAGTTTGTTGAAGAATTGAATAGTAACTCCTTAAAAATGTATCTGACTTCACAGGCCCCCGCTTTGTTCGTTGATTTCCTTGATCTTACATTACGGATTGTAGGAAGAAGGATTCACATTGATCTACTTCGAAAATCGACAGCGACAAATAATCTTCTACACTTTGAAAGTTTCCACCCAAAACATCTGAAAAGAGGAATCCCAAAGGGTCAATTTATTCGTTTGAGACGAAATTGCAGTGAATTGGCGGATTTTAGGAAACAAGCATTTGATTTGACAGAACGTTTTAAGGCAAGAGGATACCCAAAAAAGGTAATTTCACAGGCCTTCCAACATTCCCTCAAATTAGAAAGGCAGACCCTCCTGAAACCAAACCCCCTTAGAGCCTTGGGGGATCAGGGATTGGGGGTGATCACCCAATATAACAACCAATGGGAAGATCTGAGGGGAATTTTAAGGAAAAATTGGGATATCCTCCTGAGTGAACCAATTGTATTCCGATTCATCCACGCCTAATTGCTCGAAGAGCAAGGAATTTGAAAGACACTCTCACGGCAAGTCATTTTACTAGACCTGGGTTGAAACTTGGGAGGGGTATCTCCTTGGAGGGATCCTTCCCATGTGGGAATTGTAATATATGCCCCCTGATGATCTCTAATGACACTTCTTTCTCTGGAATTTTTTCAACAGTGAGGAAACCGAGAGGTTATTTTAACTGCAGAACGAGGAATCTTGTTTACGCGCTTATCTGTCCGTGCCCCAAGGTATATATCGGTCAAACTTCACAAGAACTCAGGAAAAGGATCCAGCAACATCTATCTAATATTGGAACAGCAAAAAGGGATATTGAGAACAAAGAAAAATGTGTTTCATCAGTGGCCTCACATTTTGTGGAAAAACAATGTGCAACACAAGAAACATAAAGATCATGGGCCTGGAGAAGGTCCAGACTAACATCAGAGGAGGAAATAAAACCAAGGAACTACTGCGGCGGGAGTCAGCGTGGATCTATAGACTTAACACTCTGACTCCTCATGGAATAAATGAGGAACTCCTGTACACGGGGTTCTATAAATAATCCTTTCTACCTTTGTATGGAAATTTTTAAATAGGGAGATTGTTTATTCTCTCCCTTTCTTTTCCCTGAGATCCAAAAAAACTTCTCAAAAAAACCTTCATAGTTCACCAGTCTGATTACCGTAAATTACGGACTCAGTCTGGTTAACTGTCAGTTAGTGTGACTGGGAATACCTCCTTGAGTGGGCGGACGTTTTTATTAGACCCAAAAACCTCCCCTGTATGTGATGCCTATTTACAAGCCTTGGTTGACCCAGATTGGGACTCCCATAGGTTTGGAGATTTGGTTTCTCACTTCCAGGGAATCGGTTCTTCCTTTTCTAAAGACAACAACACAAAAAATCCTTTCCCCCCCCCTCCTTCCCTCCCCTCTTTCCTTACCTTACTTATTAACTTCACCACCCTCCCCTTCACCCTTCTCTCTATCTTCTTCTCCCTCCGGGAGGGGTAGGGGAGAGAGAGGGGGTTGGTTTGAGGACTACTGCTTATTATTTTTTTAAAAAATGCTCTTTGTACTGTTCCAGATCGCTTTGTTCCAAGTTATTCTTTAATTGTACCACCTTGTTAAATTGAATTTATTATCTGGGCATGCTCCTGAATTCTTCATCTCCAAAGCGCCTTGATATTGTTGTATTTGTCATTATATTCCGGTACTTTACTCTATTATATATACAGTTGGTGTGGAACTTCAGCTCCTTTGTATTGTACTACACTGTGCAATTTTCTTGTTTCTCCCTCCTTATGCATATAATATACTAAATGTTGTTTTAAATATGTCCCTGATAGTTGCTGGGACCAATCTGAGCAGTCCCTTGCCCTCCTAAGATAAGCTATTTCAATTCGCTTGTAATAATTACGATTATCTCCACGAGCATGCGCGCTTCGGAACCGGCGCATGCGCAGACGCGTATGTCTCCGGTGTGCGGGCGCCATGTTCTAGGAGCTCTACATGCGCAGTAGCGCTAACGCGCACGCGCATTCTGGATGTAGGAGGGGCGGACTGGCCACCCGGCTTCCTCCTGCATCCAGCTGAGAGGGGGATTACTGATTAGAGACTAGGTGCTTATAAAAACCATAGACGGATCAGGAGACGGTCACCTTCCCCTGACGAAGCAGCCAGGCGCAGCAGCGATACGCGTGGGGAGCGCCATACCTCGTGCCCTTATGCATCCTAAAGCTGGTAACTGGTGATTGTTCATTTACCTGTTGTTCCCCTTGTTTTTCCATCTCATCTCAAAGGAACCCCCCCTGTCCCAAAGGAACCCCCTTATCTTTACCCCATATGGGCTAATTACAACCTGATGTGACAACTTGTGATAACTTGTGGTTATGCTGAACTTTTTCTTTCTGCATCTAATGTTTGTTTATGCTTGTTGGGGAGCTCTCAATTTTTGATCATTTAATTGTGGGTATTAACAAATCTACTGGGGGCTCCTTGTTTGTTCATATTATGCTAAAAAGGGGAATCCAGGTTAAATATTTATCTTATTGATTACTGATGGGGATCCATATGGTGAAATCTTACTGAACGGTATTTTGGACCCCATGGGTATAAATGAGTACACTCTATATATTTATTACTAAAACCGGTTTCTTGGGCAATTGGCAATGCGGTTTTCAATGATATATTATTGTCATATGAAATGTTATGGCTCTATTTGGCTATTTTAATTGTTTTTATTTTTCTATGTGATCATTCCATGTCTGTGTTAAAATTTGATATGTAATAAAATTTGTTAAATATTTTCACTAATTTTGGAGGTTGTATCGCTTTTTTGGACCTTTTCTTGCTAGTCTCTTAATATAATTCCAAAATGGTCCAGGATCCCCATTTATTTAATATATTTATATTGGTGGTGCCCTCCCCCCCCTCCCCTTCTGAGGTGTACTGAGAAGACCTGTGGTGACGTCAGAGTGGGGGTGTTCCCGGGGTGTTCCCAGCGCTGATTGGCTGTTCGCGGTCATGTGATATGTATCACATAACCGCGAGTGCCCGGGAACGCCCCTCTGACATCACCACAGGTCCTGTCAGTACATCTCTCACTTGGAATCGGAGACCAGATAGCGGCAGAAGGCGTCGGAGAGGTAAGTATTTCATTCTTTTTTATTTTACATACATTTGCCTCTGTTTAATTTAGATTTCGCAGTGTATATTAATACACAGTGAAATCTAATGGGCGGCCACAGCTGTCACAGAGGGGAGGAGGAAGCAGGATTCTTCCTCCCTCTGGGAGAATACGCAGCAGCAGCAGCGGCGGAAAACGCCGTGTGTATTTTTACGCAATGTCTGCACTGCAAAGTGAATTTCACATTCACTTTGCAGGCAGACAAAAGGCACATTGCGTATTTTGAAAAGCGCGCGTAAAAAAACGCGGCAAAATACGCAATGTGTGAACGTAGCCTAAAACTGATATGAGGCTGCTCATCTTAAAAAGCAACTTCAAATCTCAGAGAGAGAGAAGAATTTAGGAATATAAATTGATAACGACCTTTGACACATTCAAAACAGGATTAGATATATCACTGGATTCATGGCTTTTTATAGAACATGAATGGACATTTGGGGACAGTCACAGATTCATGAGTTTTCTATACATATTGAAAAGACATTTGGGGATAACGCATCTTCCAACAGATTCCAGTTTGAGGACAATGAACTCTTGACACTTCTTATATGAACACCCTCGCCTCCTTTTATTGCTTTCCTCAACTCATTTAAGTATTTTCAGTTTACACAGACCATACATTATACAATTGTTCCGCTTAGCTTATCTTAGACTTCATGTGGGTTTACACCACAATTTATCTGTCAATCTCTGAACCAATCTCTGGTTGCAGTGAAATCATGATACATGCTCCATGTTGTACACAGCCACAAAATGGAGCAATGTGTCCAAGATTTCACTGACCAGAGATTGGTTCAGATATTGAACAGATAATTGGTGTGTGTAAACCGACCCTTAGTTTTATTCCAGGCCCATCTCTTCCTCCCCAGCCTGACTCTGGTTTACGTCACCTGTCGCATTTACTATAACATCTAAAACAGTTTTTTTTTTCATTTGCTTATGTATATATGTATGTGTCTTCAGAATCTGTGTCATTATCAGCCTGACGAAGGAACCACAGTGTCCCGAAAGCTTGCTATGTTTACCATCTTTTCAGTTAGCCATTAAAAGGTATCAACCATTGAGGATTCTCAGATTCCAATATACGCGTATTTTTACTACTACTACTGGCTAACACGGTACACACATTTTTTACTGCACAGATGAAATCAGCTTTATTTTGGCCTCTTAGGCTGGCTTCACACCACGGCAGAGTCCAGTCCAGGGCTGTCCGGTGTAAACCAGACAGCCCCGGACTGGATTTTGGCTATGGGGCCGGATGGCAGCTCTCTGCCATCTGGTTTCCATCTCTCTGCCTAGATACCCGGTGTTTATCATAATTACCAGCTTTCTCCCTACTTAGCACTGCCAGTAAGCAGGGAGGACACTGGTAACTATGATAAACAGCGGGTATCTAAGCAGCGCGCAGCTGCCTGGATACCCGGTGTTTATCATAGTTACCGCGCATCCTCCCTGCTTACAGGCTGAGCTAAGCATGGCGGACGCTGGTAACATTGCTTCCAGCAATGTGGGAGGTGGCTGCTAGGTCCCTGATCGCTGGGGAGATCTGCCTGTTTGACAGCTCCCCAGTGACCAGGTAACGACGCTCCAGTGATCCCGGCAGGTCGTTATTGCTGTTGGGATCACTGGAGCATCGTTGTGAGTGACGGGACCTTAAGGTCAGAGAAACTTAATCTTGTTAGAATGCCATTGTATTACGATGTGGATTGTTGACTCTATGTAAATGGCCTCAGCCAACATTGTTTATTGTCATGGATTGCAGACTAAACGTATCCTGCTAGGTGCTATGTCAATCAATATGTGGCTCTCCCTTGACAGAACTTAATCCTACTAGCATTCCATTGCTATGTCAATCAGTATGTGGCTCTCCCTTGCCAGCAATACAAAACTGGAGGTATTTTTATGAAAAGCTTGAGATCCAGCCAATGAAAAGACAGTCTTATTCCACCAATCGTGAAGTAGTCAATATCCTGCAATGAAGGCTAAGGGTATATAAGGAGGACTGTTCATTTTGACCAGCAGATTGGATACAGGCAGCTAATCTAGGATCTTCGGATCCGATTGGCTGGCCATAACCCCAGGCCTAGGCATTTTGGTGCCGACCGAGGGGGATCAGGGTCTGGATTGTCAAACCACAAGGAATTCAGCATTGAATTATCGTATTCAGCTGGGGTAACAAAGACTGCAGGTTGGGATGATCCAGTCACCTGGCTACAGACTTTGCTGTGCTATATTCTAATCCCTGGTGAGCCAGCGGAAGGGTGAGACTCTGTTGCCTGTTACAGTTTTGCTGGTTATGTGTTATATGCTGTTAACTGTTTGGGGAACCAATAAAGCCTTAATATTGTGGTTCCCTCACCCTGTGTTGTCTGAGTAGTGTTCCGCCCACAGGTAAGGAGCTTGGGCGCTCAGTTTAGGGAAGAGCCCTGGTCCAGGTTGTCTTGCTAAAGGCTGCTGGGCCAGTGGACGAGAGCACCCACTGACCCCCATGTCTCCACAATTGGTGGCAGCATTGGGATACTACTCAGCCTGGTTTAACCAGGGAAGCTGCAGGGGACTGGTGTTCATGGACACCGCCCAAGGGCTCAACAACCAGGGAGGCATATAAGCATACCCAGCAGGCCATAGGTGAGGCATTCAGGTTTCGGACACTGCCATGTCCAACCCACCAGCTCAGCCATGGGACGAGGAACCGAGTGGATATATCACCATCAGAAGAAACAGCTACTACAGGAGCTGTGTCGGTATCATCAGATCGAATTTAGGGCCACTGACACCAAGTCAGAGTTGATCGGAAATTGGTCCATCGGAATGGCCAGAATGATGCGGAGGATGATGAGGACTCCTCCGATATTGAACCAGAGGATTTAAATTATGTGTCACATTATGTATCCAGTGACAATCGTGAATCAACCTTGTCTTTAGCAGCCCATGCCCAAGAAGTGGTTGGACGCATTGGGGCCCAATTCCTCAAGAAAAGAGAGGGCTGCTGTGATAGGATATGTTTATGGAGTTCCATCTTCTAGTAAAAACCACCGAGAAGGATGGTTCTGCTACCCAGTAGAAGACCCACCAGGACAAAGGTACACAGACAGGATCCGTGACTTGCCCAATCCACTGCGCTGTTATACGTGTGGACGTGACTTGGACATATGGACAGAGATTGTCTCCAAGTTGGGGCCGCATGCCTGGAGCTCATCTGCCAGCACAGCCAGTCTAGGTCAGTGACGTCAAAGCCCCGGGACTACAAGAAACAAATTCTGTCAACACCCCGGTAAGCCCAGCTATTGTTTCCCCAGACCATGTACCATGTTCCCAATTAACCAACCCCCTGGTTGAGGGTCAATGCTCAGACATCCCTTGGGATTGTGTGCAGCTGGATGGGGTGATCGACCAGGGAGAGGTCGAGTTGGAGCTTATGGACAGCATCCCCACCCATGTTATTGTGGAGCATAAGCAGGGAGAGGTTGAGTTGGAGCTTATGGACAGCGTCCCCACCCCTGTTATTGTGGAGCCTGAGCAGGTAGAGGACAAGTTGGAGTTTATGGACAACGTCCCTATCCCTGTTGCTTTGGGAACTAACCAGGAAGAGGTCAATGTGGAGTTTATAGACAGTGTCAATACATCTGCTATCGTGGAGACTGACCAGGAAGAGGTCGATGTGGATCTCACAGACCGTGTCCCCACAACTGCTTTTGGGGAGACTGACCAGGTTGTTGTGGGATTTGAGGACAGCCTTCCCACACCTGTCGTTTCAGGGGCTAATTTTAAGGAGGTTAAATTGGGGCTCATGGATGGCTCCCCCACATCTGTTGTTTTGCGAGCTGAGCCAGGACAAGGACTGTCCAGCCAGTTTGTCACTGCCGTCCCCCACATCCAAGAAACTAAGCAGCACCCTGATGTGGATCTTGCTACCACACCTTCAGAGGATAATCCATGTCCCCAGCCCCCATCATTCTCCTCTGAGCCATCAACAGTAAGTAACCTTGAACAGACTGTGGCCATAGACTGAGGGGGAATTGATAGCAAGATGTTTATGGGAGCCCGACTTTCCCATTTTAGTGCTTGTCCACAATATGTCTGCCCATCCTATGGGGAGGTAATCTGGGGAGGTGTATAGATGGAAGCCTCGATTGCTGACTCCACCGTTAAAAAAGACAATGCCGCCAAAAGGAGAAGGATGATCAGAGACTTATGTCTGGGGCCACAAGGGACTGGGTATTCAGGCCTCGGGCGGTTGAGTGCAGGGATGTCACGGGTGGTCCGTGCCCGAGCCAGTGCCCTTGGGTGACAATGAAAAGGGGAGTATTTACAGGGATTTAAGTTATTGTCAGTCGTGACGCCACCTGTAGGTCCGGTGATGGCATCGGCGCTGCTGGAATCTCCTGGGTGATCGGCGGCAGCAAGGTGTTGTAGCTCTCTACAGGAAGAGCGAGTTCCCTGGGGCTGTAGGATATGATGGTGGAATAGGGCAGCGTAGTCATTTTGGTGTGGGACAGGTTGAGGAAGGGACACACACACAAATAAGTATTTTCTTTTTCTGTACCTTTTACTGATGTTCTTGCAGGTACACTCTCCGGGTTGAAGGCTACACCTCAGGATTTCCACACCGAGCGGGGTATAGGCCTCCTTGTTTTGTTCCTTGTCCTGAAGCCTGACTGGCATGAAACCAGACCTGACCTCCTGTTTCTCCACACCAGTGTTGCTGCACTGAGGGCTCTCTCTTGGGCTACCGCTATATCTCATGCGGTCCCTGGCTCTCAAATGTGGGTGCTGTGGCCGTCCGGGAAGACTAAGCCTCCACGGTGTACTGGATTCTCTGCTGGGCTGATCTCTTTCCCTGTTGCAGACTCGGTCTCCAGTGACCGGCGTTCTCCTGGGGTGAGCTGGCATGGCTCCTCTGCCCCTCTGTAGTGCTCTTCGCCTCTGCCTTCGGCCCTCTGGACCCTCACACTGACTCTGGTGTGCACTGGTGTTGGGCCTAGCACGGCTCTGGCAACCAGTTTTTTTTAGCTCACTAGGCACTGAGCTGACTTCACAGATCTTCTATTGACTGCACACTCTGGCTAACTCTGTCCCCAGCACCTGTATTTATAGGGGATCTGGCTTAACAGCAACCAGTGGTGCTCCTCCTACAGGCCTGGAGTGGAAGGTGATAGCTGTATGTGAGGTACCAGATGTGGAAATCCTTTAGTGAACTAGTTGGTTCTGTGGCTTACCTCTCACAGGGCGCCACATGCCCCCCTAGTTACCTTCAGTACTCCCAAATTGAACAATGTTTTTGTTACATAAACAACACATAAACAATAACAGGTATTTACAAAGTCTCAAAGCTCAAAAATGTACGAAAACCACTGTAAATGGGTAAAATTAATATGAAAACACAGTCATTATGGCGCTAGTCCATCCGCCGCAGGCTGTAAAAGAAGAACGTAGTTTTGCCACCACGAGTCCTGTGGCTATGGTCCATGTTTAGATAAAGGGGAAAAATCCAGGGAAAAAGGGTAAAGTCCATACAGTAAAGTCTCTGTAGGCTTAAACATTCAACGGGTTAACACACTTTACACACAATTTCCCTATGGGTGTCTCTGCTTAGGAGGCCGGGTCTTACCTTCTCTCTACCTCAGGCACTTTCTGTTCCCAACTGAATGTACATGGGTCTGTGCCCAGTTTCTCCACCTTCTATACACCATTATTCACATTTTTATACACAAGTCATTATTTCCACTTCTTCATTTTTGACACTCTATACTTCACTCTCTGTATCTGTTAAGAGGCAAAATTATGATGTTTGTGGCCTCACTCAAAAAAAGAGTACCAAAAAAATACTCAGATTGTAGACCAAAGCTTAGAAATATCTATACAGGGTTCCTGCAGAGCCCCACAACTCAAATCAGAGAAAAATGGAAGCTGGCCAAGCAAGAGTTTGAAACCTGAAACAGATGTACTGCTCTAGACAGGAGGTTGAATTGCTGAGATATGGGAACAAAGCGGGGAAATTGCTGGCAAGACTGGCAAAAGGGCATCTGCAGGCAAATCCAATTGATAGACTATGAGACGGCCAGGGAACTATAACCTCCGACCCTAGGAAAATTAATGAAATACTACAAAACTTTTACAAAGAATTATATAAACCCTCATATACTAATTTGACAGAAGGTAAAAAAATTCCTCCAACAAGCCACTCTTCCAAAACTAACACAAGAACAACAAGATGCAATTAATGCAGAAATAACAGAAGGTGAGGTGAGACAAACCATAAGTCATCAACACTACTTTCACCGTATTCTAGTATAACGCGTGTTTGTTTGCAAGTTCCTTGTTGTCGCGTTCAAATTCCTCCCACCAGCCCCGTAATTTGTCATTAAATCCCTCATCTTTTGTTAGATAAAATGGAAACTTCTACATGTAATGTATTCTTTTTATCTGGTTATCCACTAGTTCCATACCACCGGAGCATGGTTGGATATGACCAGGTCGAAGATCTCCACTGACTTCGTTCTATTTAATAGTCTCTCCAAGGTCAGCAGATAGTCTATCCTTGACCAGGATTGGTGGGCATGGGAGAAGTGGGTAAACTCTCTATCCTCTGAATGTAACCAACGCCAAACATCCCTCAATTCAGTTTGTTCAAAGAAGGTGGGGAGAAGAGTCTCTCTTTTTGGAGGAGTTAGGCTCTGGGTCTTTCTGTCCTCCCACTGTGAACCATGTTTAAGTCTCCAGGTCATCAAAGAAGACTCTTGTTTGAACCATTAGGTCCATAAACATTGTAGATTGAACAGACTTCTCCTCCATGATCTATAGTGACCCAAACCGATCTCCCCTGATCATCACACTCCTGGGACAGCAGATTAAATACAAAATTATGATGGAACAGTATCACTACCCCTGCGTGTCTACCTTGAGCGGCCAAGCCCACTACTGTCCCCACCCACAATTTGCTGAGCCTAAAAAAATCCTCTTCCTTTAGATGGGTTCCTTGAAGCAATACAATATTGGGCGAGTACCTTTTCAGATGTCTCAGTATCTTTACTCTTTTATTCAGGGATCTTAGGCCTTCATGGTCCCTGTCACTACAGCCTATTACCTCTTATTTTGTTTTCCTTATGAGGGTTCTAGTGATTAAAAGAAGATCCTCAGGAGGTTAGAGAAGAGTAGAAAAGAAAGAAAAAAGACTTAAAGCTATAAAAGGGGATAGAGATTTAAACCTTAAAACAAATAAACAGTGAGCTCTCAATACCCTGTAGTGTATTTCTAGCTTCTTACACCACTAATAGCGTTATGGACTCCACTTTTTTTCTGAGGAAGTAAGGGTTACCAAAAAGAAAAAAAAAAAAGAAGAAAAACCTATGGGAAGATTATCCCACACTACACATTATAAATAATTGTCAAAAGGCCATCTGCATCTTCTCCTCTGCCCTGATCCATACCTATGCATAACTCTTTGCCCTCTACCCCTCCAGAACCCTGGTCCCTTCTCCAAACAAGGGGAAGATGGGCACTTCCCATCAAAACCCATCTTCATTAAGGCGCAACATATATCATTTGGCAGTACTCAACATGTTACCAACAGCATCCAGTCACCTTGGGTAGACACTGTCCTGTTTGTAGAAAAGGTGTCTGGGGGGGAAAACCCATCAAGAGCAAGATGTATATGATGCAGTCCATTTCAATGGTGCTTCATCTGTGCCGGCCAGATGCCCTCTGGGGCTTTGGTGCCTTCCTCACGACCTCTTCTTCGTTTGTTGCTTTTTGCATTGTGCAGTATTTTTTCCATGTCTTTCTCTGCATCGCTTGCCAATTAATAGATGAGGTTATCATCCTCATTTTGGAAAAACCTCAGTGTCGCCGGGTATATCAGTGCAAAACTTTACTTTGCTTGATAGAATGCTGAACATATTTTACTAAAGGCTCTCCTGCATTTTGCCACCTCCGCAGAATAGACTTCAAATAATAGGAATTTCATCCCTCAAGTCACTGCTGGGGACGTCTACTAGCTCTATTATGTCAACTTATCATTATAGTCAAGAATTTCATGATTACTTGCGTGGTCTAGATCAGGGTTCCAACTCCAGTCCTCAGGCACACCAACGTGCAGGTTCAGATTCCTTAGAATTGGAATCATTCCCAGTGCAGGTGATTCAATTATCACCTATGCAATACTAAGGAAATCCTGAAAACCTGCATGTTGGTGTGCCTTGAGGACTGGAGTTGGGAACCTCTGGGCTAGATGTCCGGTTAATCAGATCCTTGATTGTGAGATCGTAGATCTGGCCCAACTCTGTGAACCCTTTCAGCTCTACAACCACGATTAATGCCCAGGGCCATTGGTAAGTCTCTTTCGCAAAGTCTTTGTAGTTCAGCTGCAGGGACTGACTCGGGGAGGCTCACTAGCCTTAGGTTGTTGTGCCTTGACCTGTTTTCCTGTTCCTCAACCTTCTCAGACAGGCGGTTTGTTTCCGCAGTTGTCTCTTTCAGCTGCGAGGAGAGCTGTATGTTAGCACCCTCCAGTTGCGAGACCCTCTGCTCCAGCTTCACTATCCGTTCATTTTTGTTTGCTCACTTCGTCTTGGAGATGCTGGAGGGCCTTCTTGATAGACTGTTCCAGGTTCTTTTGGATGTCTGGCATGACGCTACTTGCCATGTCAGCCGCCAGTTTGTTAAAGTCTATTGATATCAATCTTGAAGGGTCTCTCCTGCTACACTCATTTAGGTCTTCAATGTACTCCTCATTTGGGGTGTTTTGTTGCGAGTTTGTTGCAGGAGTGTCCTCTCCCGCAGGGCTTGGGTCCCAGGTGCCCTATTCCACTCTGTGGTTCCCACTACTTGTTTGCCGGGGGCCTTCTGGCTTTTGTAAGCTGCGTAACATGTCGCGATCCATTTGCTGAAGTGGTGACGTAGATGGAGTCAGCATCAGGTCCCTCTCTTGTTGCTGTTTGACCTTTCTCCTGAGATCATCAGATGTTATGTTTCTTGGCAGCTTTGGAAATACATTGTGCTGCAGTACACAGTAGGCATTTGCAGTTATTTATTTATTTTTTGTGTGCTTATTTTTTTATCCACTAGGTGGAAGTGGAGCTTTTCCGTTTCTCAGTTCACTATGGCACCGCCAGATGTCACCAGTTTTCCTTTTGAGCTGGCACCAAGAGAAATGACCAGTCGCATGTGTTTATCTCCCTCCTGGATCCCTGTGTGCTTTTGCTGGAGAGACTGTTTTCTCTCTGCTTAGTCTGATCACAGCCCCACTTTTAGGGGCCCCTTTACAGGCCTCTTTACACATGTTACCCGGAACCGGAGAGGAGAGAAGTCCTGTAGAATCTGCCCTGACCTCTGATAAGTAGATCCCTCCAGGGTTCTATGTGCGGCTTGTAGGATTATGTGGCGCCCCGCAACGAGTGCGTCACAAGAGTGTATTTCAGCCCAGACAGTAGCAGCAATATTCTCTGACTAAGCAATGACATGGTTAAAACTCAGAGCTCCATACCCTACATGCACATCAGAATAGAGAGCCAATAAGGTCCTGATGGGCGGAGTGTAGTGGTAGTGTGTAGTGGAAGTTAGTGCAGTCGAGTCTAGTAGAGACAAGAAGTTCTGCAATGTAGGAGAAGGAGGAAGGAGCAGAACGTGGCCGAGAGGAACGTAGGAGAGGGGGCCTGCACAGCTCCGTGCAGCCCCCTGGCCACCACCACCGGTTGGGCGCCATTGCTCCAGTGCCTCAACAACCGGTCTCTGGGCAAATGCATATGGGTCAAAACATCCCCGTGCCCATCTACAACCGATTTACTGGTACCGAAGCTAGCAGTTGTTCAGCACTGCTATGCAAACCAGGAGTAGAGGGACCGCTTTACAGGAGCACCCCACCACCGCCACACACACAGAGTCGTCTAGCTAGCGGAGTACCCAAGGCTCCCCACAAATCCGGCCAGAATTCCCCGGTAGGGAAATTGAAGTAGCCTCCTTGTACCCGATCTGGCATCCCAAGGCGACCACGGCAACACAAGCTAGTTAGAATGGAGGAACACCACGGAGCTCTGAGAAACACTGGTCATTGCTGAGTCCACCCGGTCCGTTACCCGAGAACTGTATGCCATGTATCACCTGCTGGTTACAGTAAAGTACCCGTTACAGAGACTGTCAGTGTCCGTGCTTTCTTCAGAGATGTCTATCTCCGCATATTAGAAGGTAACTGCAGCTGCCTCACAACATCTTGTGCAGCTCCTGGCTCCGGGGACTCCCGCTCAGCCTGTGGGGAGCGTTCCAAATTGCTGCATCCCATCCCCCGGAGGCCCAAGCAGCGCCGGTGGACATCACCGGAACACTCACAGGTGGCGTCACAAAACAATTAACCCCTTAACTGTTCAGCCAAGTCTCTTGTATCTGGACCACCGGGCCCCACTACCGGCAGGCGCGGTTTCCGTGACAAGGAGGAAGAAGAAACGCCTGCCACTACGGAGTCCCGGCTACGGTGGGTCGAGATATATCTGGCGTCACGAACAGGATACGAGCAGGCCCGTTCCTTAACGGGTATAATGTGCTTTAAAAGACTTTATTTCATCAAGAAGGACTTTGTTCATCCTAAACTGAACTTTTCCCGCCTTTTCACCATTGGGCCAAGATGGCGACCAAGATGGCGGATCCCCACCATGTGAACCACCACGTGCAGGCCCAGGGGTGAGCCACCGCCCCTCTTCGTGGGAGGGCCAAGGCAAAGGCGCCAAAATCATTGTTTGCCCCGATTGCTGGAAACAACCATGGGGGTGGGCCAAAGACTTTTTCCCATGATGGACTATAAAAACCCCAGAAAGTGGGAGTGTCAGAGGCTTTTCCACCAGCTCAAGAGAACGGTTACCAGTTTGGACGGGTGCGGTTCCTCCAAGAAGAAGATGTCCAGCATGAAGCTTCGTGAACTGATGCAGGAGGTCGAGGCGGAGGCCAGAGCAACCATAGGCCATCCGGGTCCTGTCCTGACAATCAACGGTAACCCCGACTTTTGGCAAAAGGCATTGCAAGACCTCCGGGTGAGGCTTATGGAGACTGTGGAGTGGACGATCCGCAGTTGGAGCGCGGGATTGGGCAGTCGACTCCATCGTGCTATACAGCAAGGACGTACCCACGATCCCACTCCAGAACCGGACAACAGCTCCTGTTTTGCCGCTTCACCAGCACCTACCACCTGTCCTGCTTCCTCACCGGAGCCAATAGACTGTGTCATCCCAATGGAAACCGCTATCTATCCCGTTCCAGTATCTGAGACCGCAGCTGAGCCTGTTCCAGAGCTGGAGTTTGAAAATCGCTCCATAAAAGAAGCCGACCTCAACCTGATTCCCGTTGAGGAACCCACCACCGGTCTCACTATTACTCCAGAGACTGCTACCTGTTTCTCCCCTGAACCGGAGGCCTCCTCTGAAACTACAGAGGCCTACCTGGTCACCGGGATAGAGACACCATTGCCGAAGTCACAGATGAAGAAGCAGGCAGCCTGGAAGCCCTGCAAGACGACCCCGAGGAGAATTCTGCAGCACAGCCGCCTATCTGCCCAGAGGGATCCATTCCGACATCTCCACCTGCCAAGCAGCCCGATGTAATCGTCGAGTGAGGGGAGGATGACGACGACGAGACCCACAGCACCGCTGAGGACCTCTATTGCACCGGTTTTGCCTGGGGAGATACCGAGGAACCTCCGGCCGAGCAACCAGCTCGGGTATGTTGGTCAGGTGCAGCCGCAGCGCCTTCTCCGATGCCGTTTAGCCGGGTGCCCATCCAGACTTCCCGCCAAGCCCAAGCTTATCGGCAGCCGCTGCATCGCAAGGACTACATCCACACCCGGTTCGTACCGACAATGATATACGTCAGCTCCGCAGATCGGATTGGCGAGCCCATGAGCGAGCTAACATGGAAGCTCGGGCTGAGGCTCGTCGTCAACCCCGTTACCTGATGAACTTCGCAAGGAAGGTAGAGTGACCTTGTTCAATCTATCTAACGGGTGGGGTTTCGCCAGGGAGGAGGGAGTGTACGAGGAGATCTTCATGGGGAGACGCGATGTAGAGTCGCACTTGCCGAGGGGACACCCAGACTGCGACTTCTATAGAGGGGACATAATTACCTACGAGCGACACGCTTGCTACGATGGGTGGTTCGCTATACGGGTACGCAACAGTTCCCTTCATAAGTGACTTGCTTGAACTTTGTCAAAGACTTCCTTTCCTGTTTAACCGCTACTAGCGCGGCCTGGCGGCATAAGCCCTGGACTCATTTTAAGGACAGCCGACCACCCACCGGGTCCGCAAAAGGTTAACCTGTTTCATACCAGTTTATACGTATAACTGTTATTAATAAAAGTGTTTATTACCTGTTATGAAAATATAAAAATCTCTCTGTAATGTTGGGTAGCGTGACACTTGGGGCAAGCGTATTTCACCAAGGGGAGTGTGACGCCCAGCAATGAGTGCGTCACAGGAGTGTATTGCAGCCCACACAGCAGCAGCAATATTCTCTGACTAAGCAATGACATGGTTAAAACTCAGAGCTCCATACCCTACATGCACATCAGAATAGAGAGCCAATAGAGGTCCTGGTGGGCGGAGTGTAGTGGTAGTGTGTAGTGGAAGTTAGTGCAGTCGAGTCTAGTAGAGACAAGAAGTTCTGCAATGTAGGAGAAGGAGGAAGGAGCAGAACGTGGCGGAGAGGAACGTAGGAGAGGGGGCCTGCACAGTTCCGTGCAGTCCCCTGACCACCACCACCGGTTGGGCACCATTGCTCCGGTGCCTCAACAACCGGTCTCTGGGTAAATGCATATGGGTCAAAACATCCCCGTGCCCATCTACAACCGATTTACTGGTACCAAAAGCTAGCAGTTGTTCAGCACTGCTATGCAAACCAGGAGTGGAGGGACCGCTTTACAGGAGCACCCCACCACCGCCACACACACAGAGTCGTCTAGCTAGCGGAGTACCCACCAAAAGGACCCAAGACTCCCCACAAATCCGGCCAGAATTCCCCGGTAGGGAAATTGAAGTAGCCTCCTTGTACCCGATCTGGCATCCCAAGGCGACCACGGCAACACAAGCTAGTTAGAATGGAGGAACACCGCGGAGCTCTGAGAAACACTGGTCATTGCTGAGTCCACACGGTCCGTTACCCGAGAGATACTGTCAGTGTCCGTGCTTTCTTCAGAGATGGCTATATCCGCATACTAGAAGGTAACCGCAGCTGCCTCACAACATCTTGAGCAGCTCCTGGCTCCGGTGACTCCCGCTCAGCCTGTGGGGAGCGTTCCAACTTGCTGCATCCCATCCCCTGAGGCCCAAGCAGCGCCGGTGGACATCACCGGAACACTCACAGGTGGCGTCACGAAACAATTAACCCCTTAACTGTTCAGCCAACTCTCTTTTGTATCTGGACCACCGGGCCCCACTACCGGCAGGCTCGGTTTTCGTGACAAGGAGGTAGAAGAAATGCCTGCCACTACGGAGTCCCGGCTACGGTGGGTCGAGATATATCATACCTTTAGTCGCAGTGGATTTTTGCTGTGTGAATAGCAGCCAGTGCAGGCCTTGGGTGCACATGTGGGTAACAGGCCACAGGACCCTCCAGGTCTCAGAAATAATCCACAATTGAAGTGAGTGACCTTTATAGGTGGTGTGGAGTGGGAGCTGGTGGTAGCCGTCTTTCTCTTGTGTTGGCGTGGTGGATGTCTGCAGATTTGTCAGTAGAATTCTTGTGGTGTGAGAGCTGCTGCTAAGTAGGTGTTATCACAACTCAGCTCAGACAGGAAGCCACACTATGCATTTATTTATTTGTTTATTTTAGGGTGTTTGCTCATATTTTTTCTTGTTTTTGCTAAAAATAATGTCCCTGATGTCCCTAAAGGCGCCCCCCCCCCACAGTATGATGGCCCCATAGCCCCCTACCTAGTATTATGCCTCCAACACATACAATAATGTCCTACTGCCTTCCACACAGCATGAAGCCCCCACACAGAATGATCCCTTCTGTTCTAAGTCGTAAAATAGAGAGAAATAAACACTATATACTCACATAACCCCAGATCTTGGTGAGTCCACCCACCTGAGTCAACATCTGACTGCAGATGGAGTGATGTGGTGACCTCATTGCACCACTTCCTAACAGAACTCTGATGTCTCTGGGCATACCCCTGCTGTATTCTAGGAAGATAATCTAGCACTTCTGGGGTAAAGGTGCCCAAGAAGGGTCCAAACCCGTATAGTGATATGAAAAAAATACTTGGCACTCAGAAATAGTTTTGAACGGATGCTTGTTTTTATTCCCAAAGTTCAGGCAACCAAAATGCATTTAAAAGTAGACTTTTCGGTCTTTTTCTCAGACCTTCCTCAGTATGCAAGTAGTGTGGTGAAGTCAGCTTATGCCAAGAATTAGCATTGGTGTGGTAGCTACGGTGTCAAACGCTCAGCGTATAACACAACAATGTGACCCCAGCCTCATTCTGAAAGCAATAAAGAATGTTCTGTACCCCAAAATGTTACCAATAAAACCCCATTAACTACAGAGACCACTATTGTGATTGACAGTGGCATTTAAGAAGTTAGTCTGCCCCGATCAGTCACAAAAAAATCAGTTGGGACCGATGCCTGTGGGTGTCAGCTGTTATACACAGCTGTCACCTGCATGGGATTTTCAGCAACAAAGGGGGGGCACTATTCACTTATTTACAATTGCAACAGCAATGAGTGAATAAGGCCCCTTAACAACAGTTATTTTTTGCATATTGGCGGTCCTTAAGGGGTTAAGGATATAAAAAATGTAAAGTTTGAAAATAGCTAAATTTTTGCCCAAACTCCAACATTTTCACAAATAGATGCAAAAAAATATTGACCTGAATTTACTACTAATCTAAAACAATATGACACAACAATCTCAGAATCACTGGGATCCAGTGGTGTACCGCCAATGCAGGCAGACCACAGGGCCGCAATGGGGCCTATGAGTTAGGGGCAACCGTCCCCCATTGCCCGCGGCTCCCCACCTGTCAGTCACGGCTGCCCGGTATTGGCACCGACATTGGGCCCACATCACCCGTGGGCCGCGGCCCCTCCACACTCTTTAGTCACAGAGGCCCAATATCAGCACCTGATGCCATCCGCCCGTCTTCACATAGTGTGATTCTCCCTATCTGACTGCTGCAACACCCAGCACAGCGGGGCGTGATGAGGTCACTACTGCCACTGCTGTGCTGAGGTGTTCAGTGCTGCAGGACATGCCTTGCACAGAGAATGGTGCAGCAGGGAAACTAAGGATAGGTGAGTACTTCTTTATTTTTTTAAACAGTATGATTGACTAAGGACTATGGGGTGCATTAAATGATATGAGGGCTGCATTATAATAATTAGAGGGCTAAGGGTGTGCAATATAATAATTGAAGGACTATGGGGATGCACTATAATACATGAAGTACTATAATATTTGGGGGTCTGTGGGGACTGCATTATAATAAATGGAGGACTATGGGAGCATTATACTATATGGAGGACTATGGATGGTGCATTATAGGACAATGGAGCGTGCATCATAATACACGGAGGACTATGGGGGTGCACTATAATAATTGGATGACTATGGGGGGTATTCTAATACAAGGAGGACTATGGGGAGAGCATTATATTTGAGGAAACTATGGGGTGCACTATAATACATGGAGGACTGTGGGGAGTGCATTATAATAATTAGAGAACTATGCTGGACCCATTATACTATTAGGAGGGCTATGCGGGGTCTATTATAATATTTGGAGGGCTATGTGGGAAAGCCTTTATACTTTTTGGAGGGCCATTATCTGTATGCAAGCAAATATACAATGAAGAATTGTGTGTGGGTCCATCATACTGTGCGATCTTTTCACAGGAGCGAGGCAGGCATTTCAACCAGATTGAGCAGATCCTCCCAGACCATTTTCTGCTAATTTCCATACCGCGCAGGAGATATTAAAAGTTCATTTGTGAGGTACACAGGGGGACTGCTGGGCATATAGAGGGGTTACAGGAACCTCAAATACATCATGTATAAGGTGGTGGGCAGGGGTTAAAATGGTCAAAGGGGGTGACAGGTTCACTTTTAGGGGCGTAAGCATTTCTTCTGTTGTTTCCTACCTCTATTTGAAATTCCCGCCTCTTGTGGTACTCTGAAGCGCTGGCTGGAACGTCATATCTGGCCTGCGTGCATTCTGGGGGCTTATCACGTGTACGGGTGGCTTCAATATGCGTTCTGTGCATGCGCCGGAGCCCGGAACGAACAGGTGATCAGCCCCACAATGCACCAGGCCGAAAATGACGTTCCGGCCAGAGCGTCAGAGTACCGCAGGAGGCGGGAACTACCATGGCTTGTTCCCAACTAGTTTTGATCCTGGGTACGCCCATGAATCTAGGGGCTTCAATAGGAGCAAAATTAATTTGTTAGGGCCAGCAAGGTTGTGAGATATGCTATTATATGACCCAGACGAATATTATTTTTTGGTGGGGAGAGGGTGCAATTAGAAAGTCTCCTATGGACCCCATGCTTTCTATGTACACCCTGCTGGCATTGTTGAAGTGTTCCAGAGTTATAACCTCAAAACATGACGCTGGTCAGATTTCCAGGATTTGGCCTGATCAGGAAGGTGAAAATTGGCTGGGTTACTAAGGATTAACCCCATGGCCTTATTCTTTTTCTTGTTTTCTAAAATCATTTCAATTAGGGTCCAATTTGTTTTCTACTTAAATTCATGTTTTTGAGGCTAAAAATAATTTTTACAATTTGGCTTAATAAAAAATGCTGCAGAGTTTGGCTTTTGTTTTCTGCACCTTCTACTTTGATGTGGTCTGTGGACATAAAACAGAGAAGAACTCGTAAACTCTCAGTAATGAGCTCACTGCTAGACGCTCATTTAGCTCATTCTGCAGACGGCAATAGAGAGTGCAGCACAGAGGCTGTAGAAGACAAAACTGCAACATTTTTATGAAATCCAATTCTAAAGATAATTTTTAGGCAAAAATACACAAATTTAAGAAAAAAAAAGTTTCCTCAAAAATGGAAACCCCCTTTAAGTAGATATTATACCCATCCTCCAGTGCATGGATTCTGATAACCACTTCATCACCTATGCTGATCATTGCATTATATTGGGATTCAACAAGTGCTCAAAAAAGTTTTAAACTTTAGAAATAGTTGATCATCATACTTTCCATTACATCAGAGGTGCTACCTCTGAGCACCCATCTGACCCTACCCTCTACTGCAGAGGTCCACAACTCCAGTCCTCAGGACTCACCCACAGTTTATGTTTTCAGGATTTCCTTACCATTACACAGGGGTTGAAATCATCACCACTACAGGTGATTAAATTACTACCTGTGCAATACTGAGGAAATCCTGAAAACTTAACCTGGTGACCTGGTGGGTCATGAGGATTGGAGTTGGGGACCTCTGCTCTACTGTATACAACTGACTTGTGAAAAGTTCTTATCGCCGCCTGCTGATGATACTGAGCTATAGCACAAGACCCAACTTTCCAACCTAAATGGAGAATCCTGGGGTGACTACTTCTACAGCAGAATATTTTATCCCTTCCTGCCATGGCCTAGTTTTTTCTCTCCTTCCTCTGAGATCTACAGCTATTTTTTTTTTTTTTTTTAAATCCTTCTACCGTATATTCCGGCGTATAAGACGAACTTTTTAACCCTAAAAATCTTCTCCCAAGTCGGGGGTCGTCTTATACGCCGGGTAGCAGGGCGCCTACTGGGGAAAAAATGCCGGCATTGGCCCGCCGTGCTTAATATAAGGCCCCAACCCTGAAAATGAGCTGTGGCAGGCAAGAAAAAAAAAAAATTATACTCACCTGCACTGCCGTCCATGTCCTCCGGAGCTTCCGCTGCACCACCGCCGTGTACATAGCCGCCGGGCGCCATAGATGTACGATAATAAACCATCAGCCAATCAGGCGGCTGCTGGTGTCTGATTGGCCGCGGCATTACCGTACATCTCCTGCACGGAGGTAACTGCGCCACTCAGTGTGTATGTACGGTAATGCCAGGGCCAATCAGACGCCAGCAGCCACCTGATTGGCTGATAGCTTATCATCATACATCTACGGTGCCCGGCTACGTACAGCAGCGGTGGCAGCGGTAAGCTCCGGCAGGGTCCGGTGGCACCGCAGTGCAGTGGCACTGAGTATATGTGTGTCTGACTGTGTGTGTGTGTCTTACTTTGTGTGTCTGACTGTGTGTGTGTGTGTGTCTTACTGTGTGTGTGTCTGTGTCTTACTGTGTGTGTGTGACTGTGTGTGTCTGTGTCTGACTGTGTGTGTGTGTGACTGTAGAGGAATATTAGGGGTTGATGGGGGCTGTACTCCCCCACCACCACTGGCACGACCCTCACTCTGTGTCACCTCCACCCTCCCTTGACATTGGCACGTCCCCATCTCTTGTGTCTCCTAAAGCCCCCCATCTGGAGCTGGCATGTCCCCCGTGTTACTCACCCTTCCCACCCACCCCAGCGCTGGCACATTACCCTCTCTGTATTTATAGTACATGGGGGACTATGGGGGATGCATTACACTATATGGAGAACTATGGGGTGCATACTATTATCTAGAGGACTATGGCGTGCATTATACTATATGGAGGACTATGGGGAGTGCATTATAATATATGAAGGACTACGGGGTGCATTATACTATATGGAGCACTATGGGGTGCATTATATTATCTAGAGGACTATGGCGTGCATTATACTATATGGAGACTATGGGGAGTGCTTTATAATATATGGAGGACTACGGGGGTGCATTATACTATATGGAGCACTATGGGGTGCATTATATTATCTAGAGGACTATGGCGTGCATTATACTATGGAAGACTATGGGGAGTGCATTGTAATATATGGAGGACTACGGGGGTGCATTATACTATATGGAGCACCATGGGGTGCATTATATTATCTAGAGGACTAAGGCGTGCATTATACTATATGGAAGACTATGGGGAGTGCATTGTAATATATGGAGGACTACAGGGGTGCATTATACTATATGGAGCACTATGGGGTGCATTATATTATCTAGAGGACTATGGCGTGCATTATACTATATGGAGGACTATGGGGAGTGCATTATAATATATGCAGGACTACAGGGGTGCATTATACTATATGGAGCACTATGATGATGCATTATAATTTATGGAGACAATTATACTATATGGAAGCCATTATAATACTTAGAGGGCTCTGTGGGAGCATGATAATACTTGAAGCGGTATGAGGGAGCCTCTATACTTTATGCAGGGCTATTTTAGGGCTGTGTGGTGGCCATAATACAGTGTGAAGAGATGTAGGGGTCATTATTCTATATGTGGGTCCATTATACTGTGTGGGGGTCATAGTGGGAATCATACCATGGAAGAGGGATAGTCTTATATGGCGAGTATATTCCAAATTCTGTATTTTAACAGCAAAAGTTGGGGGTCGTCTTATACGCCGGAAAATGCGGTACTTATTATTTTTTTTAATTCCTTTACTTTAAAAAAAATCCAATGTATTAGAATTATACTTTTTACATTATTTTTAATAAAAAAGCTTTCCTAATTTTTTCTTATTGTTTAAAAAAATTCCTATTTTTTTCTACATTTAAAAAAAAAAAATTCCAACTATTATATTTTTTTTTACATTTTTTGAAAACCTTCCACTTATATTTTTATTTTTAAGAAAAACTATTCCTACGTTTCATTACTATTTCTTTATTTCTTTATTTCTTTATTTATATAGCACCATTAATTCCATGGTGCTGTACATGAGTAAGGGTTACATACAAAATTATAGATATAGTTTACCGTAGACAAATTAACAATGACAGACTGGTACAGAGAGGAGAGAACCCTGCCCTTGCGGACTTACATTCTACAGCATAATGGGGAAGAGACAGAAGGTTGGGGGAGTGGCAGCTCTGGTGGTGATGAGGCAGCAGCTCCGGTGGTGGTGAGGCTGCAGCTCTGGTGGTGGTTGGGCGGTAGCTCTGGTGGTGGTGAGGCGGCAGCTCTGGTGGTGGTGGGGTGACAGCTCTGGTGGTGGGGGGGTGCAGCTCTGGTGGTGGTGGGGCGACAGCTCGATCATTGCAGGCTGTAAGCTTTCCTGAAGAGATGAGCTTCAGGTTCCGTCTGAAGTATCGGAGTGTGGTGGATAATCGGGCGTGTTGGGGTGCAGAGTTCCAGAGAATGGGGGATATTCGGGAGAGATTTTGGAGGTGGTTGTGTGAGGAACGAATAAGTATGGAGGAGAGAAGGAGGTCTTGGGAGGATCGAAGATTATGTGAGGGCAGATATTGGGAGTTGAGGGATATAGGGTGGGGACAGGTTGTGGACGGCTTTGTAGGTCAGCGTTAGTAGCTTGAACTGGATTCGTTGGGGAATTGGGAGCCAGTGAAGAGATTTGCAGAGGGGAGAAACAGGAGAGTAGCGAGGAGAGAGTTGGCTTAATCGGGCAGCAGAGTTGAGGACAGACTGGAGTGGTGCAAGAGAGTTAGCAGGGAGGCCACAGAGGAGAATGTTGCAGTAGTCGAGGTGGAAAATGATGAGGGTGTGTACAAGCTTTTTAGTAAATTGAGGACTGAGGAAGGGATGAATTCTGGAAATATTTTTCAGCTGAATGAGACAGAAGGTGGCAAGAGTTTAGATGTGTGGTTTGAACGACAGGGCAGAGTCGAGTGTTACTCCGAGGCAGCGGATTTCGGGTGTGGGAGAGAGTGTTATGCCATTTACCATAATAGAAAAATCGGCTAGGGAAGATACATGAGATGGAGGAAAGATGATCAGTTTGGTTTTGCCCACATTGAGTTTTAAGAAGCGAGAGGTGAAAAAGGAGGATATGGCTGATAGACACTCCGGGATTCTGAACAGCAGAGAGGTGACATCTGGGCCAGAGAGCTAGATCTTAGTGTCATCAGCATACAGGAGGTACTGGAAGCCATGGAACTTTAGGAGTTGTCCTAGGCTAAGGGTATAGATTGAAAAAAGGAGG
>JARQOC010000002.1:91154695-91241560 GCA_033576535.1 Allobates femoralis | reverse complement strand
ATCAAACATTAAACAATGTTGGCTGAGGTCATTTACATAGAGTCAACAATCCACATCATAATACAATGGCATTCTAACAGGATTAAGTTTCTCTGACCTTACAGAGGAGAGATAATTGCATTACATAGGTCAACATCATCAAACATCTACAAGACTGGTAGGAACAATGGGTAAACAAAATACTGTCTGGCTAGATTTTAAGAACTTAACCCATGAGTGGCATATTATAAGTTTGCAAACCAAAATACAATATTGGATATTATTGATATATATTGGATAAATAAGAAATCCTCATAGGTTATACATTAAAGGGGTCCATTTTGTCACATACCTCCCCCTTCTTATTTAGCCAGACAGGGCAGTCAGATGTGATAAGTGTGGTGCCCTGTGAGAGGTAAGCCACAGAACCAACTAGTTCACTAAGGGATTTCCACATCTGGTACCTCACATACACCTATCACCTTCCACTCCAGGCCTGTAAGAGGAGTACCACTGGTTGCTGTTAAGCCAGATCCCCTATAAATACAGGTGCTGGGGACAGAGGTAGCCAGAGTGTGCAGTCAATAGAAGAGCTGAGAAGTCAGCTCAGTGCCTAGTGAGCTAAAACTGGTTGCCGGAGCCGTGCTAGGCCCGACACCAGTGCACACCAAAGCCAGAATGAGGGTCCAGAGAGCGAGGGCTCAAGGCAGAGGTGAGGAACACTACAGAGGGTGCAGAGGAGCCATACTGGCTCACCCTAGGAAACACCGGTCACTGGAGACCGAGTCTGCAGGAACACCTTCTAGGACTTGGCTTGAATCCACAGGTGGGGCCTCAGCAACAGCACCATCCATGCTTTGACTGACCTCTGCAGCCGGGAGCTGTGCAGCAGCACTCACCAGGCTTTGGCTGGCCTCTCCATTCTCTGGGCTCTGGTGACGGGCTTGCTCCGCATCCAATTGCAACAGTATCTGCATCATCTGCTTCCTGGTTTTGCCGGAGGAGTCTATATGTCTGTATCTGCACAGGCAGGCAAGAGCCTCCTTGTTATAATCTTTGTACCAGTTTTCCCCTACTGTGGCCATGATTTTTAACCAAAAGAATAGGTTAGAAAAACGAAGAAGGGAAGGTGTAACTGCTACACATTCAGTATTGTTTCAGATCTAATAAACAATGAGTTCGATCTTCAAAACTTTTGTGCAGAGTTCTCGTAAGAACCGTGCAAGTTTTTAGTGAGAGGAATGATTGCTCAAACCAGATCACTAATGTTCTATGATCCCACCGCGCTACCACCAATTGTCACAAAGACTTAGTCAAGACCTGCAGCTCTCTGGCGCCCCCTTAGCCTGCTGGTCACATCCGGAATTGCCAGAGGATAAGAAAGGAGCCCAGCTACTCTAATTTATGTTGTCTACTGCTGCACGTGATGTGACACGATGTATATATACCACCAGTTCCTGCCAGGAACATATACAGTCATATGAAAAAGTTTGGGCACCCCTCTTAATCTTACTCTTTTTTTTTTGTTAAAAAATTGTTTTTATGCACCAGCTCTTTCAGTGTGATATATGTAATAACTGATGGACACAGTAATATTTCAGGTTTGAAATGAGGTTTATTGTAGTAACCAAAAATGTGAAATATGCATTATTTCAAAAATTGACAGGTGCAAAAGTATGGGCACCTCAACAGAAAAGTGACATTAATATTTAGTAGATCCACCTTTTGCCTCTAGAGGCTTCCTGTAGCTGTTAACGAGTTCCTGGATCCTGGATGAAGGTATTTTTGACCATTCCTCTTTACAAAACAATTCCAGTTCAGTTAAGTTTGATGGTCGCCGGGAATGGACAGCCCGCTTCAAAACATCCCACAGATGTTCAATGATATTCAGGTCTGGGGACTGGGATGGCCATTCCAGAACATTGTAATTGTTCCTCTGCATGAATGCCTGAGTAGATTTGGAGCGGTGTTTTGGATCATTGTCTTGCTGAAAGATCCATCCCTGGCATAACTTCAGCTTTGACACTGATTCTTGAACATTATTCTCAAGAATCTGCTGATACTGAGTGGAATCCATGCGACCCTCAACTTTAACAAGATTCCCGTTGCCGTCATGGGCCACACAGCCCCAAAGCATGATGGACCCTCCCCCAAATTTGACAGTGGGTAGCAAGTGTTTTTCTTGGAATGCTGTGTTTTTGTGGCGCCATGCATATCACCTTGTTCTATGACCAAACAACTCAATCTTTGTTTCATCAGTCCACAGGACCTTCTTCCAAAATGAAACTGGCTTGTCCAAATGTGCTTTTGCATACCTCAGGCAACTCTGTTTGTGGCGTGCATGCAGAAACGGCTTCTTTCGCATCACTCTCCCATACAGCTTCTCCTTGTGCAGTATACGCTGTATTGTTGACCGATGCACAGTGACACCATCTGCAGCAAGATCATGCTGCTGGTCTTTGGAGGTGGTCTGTGGATTGTTCTTGACTGTTCTCACCATTCTTCTTCTCTGCCTTTCTGATATTTTTGTTGGCCTGCCACTTCTGGCCTTTACAAGAACTGTCCCTGTGGTCTTCCATTTCCTTACTATGTTCCTCACAGTGGAAACTGACAGGTTAAATCTCTGAGACAACTTATTGTATCCTTCCCCTGAACAACTATGTTGAACAATCTTTTTTTCAGATCATTTGAGAGCTGTTTTGAGGAGCCCATGATGCCACTCCTCAGAGAAGATGCAACTAGGAGAACAACTTGCAAGTGGACACCTGAAATAGCTTGTCTCATGATTGGATACACCGGGCTATGAAGTACAAAGCTCAGTGAGGTTACCAAACCAATTTAGTGCTTCAGTAAGTCAGTAAAAATTAGTTAGGAGTATTCAAATCATGAAAATCAGAAGGGTGCCCATACTTTGGCACCTGTCACATTTTGAAATAATGCATATTTCACATTTTTGGTTAGTGCAATAAACCTCATTTCAAACCTGAACTATTATTGTGTCCATCAGTTATTACATATATCACACTGAAATAGCTGTTGCAAAAAAACAATTTTAAACCCAAAAAAAGAGTAAGATTAAGAGGGGTGCCCAAACGTTTTCATATGACTGTATATACCTCGATCCAGTCACCCTCAGGCCCACAATATCACATAAATACAAAAAGTTATGCTGCCACCACCGATTTCTTTAAAGTGGATCGGTCACCTGCTCTGGTAACGTATAAAAGCGGGTTTTGTGTGTCAGATCGTCATAGGACATGAAGAACGAAACTAGTAAATTATAATATATAAAAGATATACAAGAGACAATTTACATTCATGCATAAACAGTTATAAAAATAAAAGGAATAAAGTAAGAAATTGCAAGACCTAGCCATGCAGTGACAAACTTAGATCTGTTGGGAGGAGGGGGGCGGCTCCCCAGAAAGGTATGATTCCTCCACACAGCGATAGAGTCTTGCTGTGTCCGTGCCCCGGGGTGAAATCACCTCAAAAATGGCTGCTCTAGTTTTAATAAAGGCAGGGAACCTGCAACCCCCACCTCGTAGGTTACCCCTCCCTGGTGGGAGGCTCCTCTTAGACCCTCCTCTGTCACCATGCTTAATATACCTTCATTCTTCATATCTGGGTATGGGGTGGACCCACATCCATGATACACACCTCATGTTTACTTTCATTTAATTCTGAGAATATGGATACCAAATATGGCATACTTATGATGTTCAGAAAGCCAGAACTCATTTCCCAGGTTCCTGAGTGTTGCATACTGTAGATATACAAGACATATCATTAAATGCGCAAAAATGTGAATAATCTAAAAATATGAATTATGTGGTTGTGGCATGAACGGGTCTTCTTAAATTTGACATTCACAAAACTGTAGGTTTAAACAAAGGAGTTTCTGGAGGAAAAAGAGTAGATACACTCAGCTTTGCTTTGGTATTTACGACTCATCATAAAGATTCCTACTGGAGGAGGGTGAAGTAAAAGTCTATGCAGGTTCTGCCCAAGTGAACTAGCTGGCTCTGGATGAGTGTTCAGACTTCTGGAATAATGCAGCATATTCATATATTCCTGACAATCCTCTACAATACAACTTGCCTAATAATTCTGCACATAGTGTATATACAGCACAGCAGCAGCCTCCATAGCCCACATCAGCCTCCATAGCCCAGCAGCAGCCTCCAAAGCTCGGAAACAGCCTCTAGAGCCCAGAACAGCCTCCATAGCCTGCAACAGCCTCCAAATGGCTCAGTAGAACCTCCATAGCCTGCATCAGCCTCCATATAGTCCAGCAACAGCCTCCGCAGCCCAGAAGCAGCCTCTATAGCCCAGAATAGCCTCTATATCCCAGAACAGCCCACATAGCCTGCAGCAGCTTCCATATAGTCCAGCAACAGCCTCCACAGCCCAGAAACAGTCTCTATAACCTAGAACAGCCTCCATAGTCAGCAGCAGCCTCCAACAGGCTCAGCACAGCCTCCATAGCCTGCATCAGCCTCCATATAGTCCAGCCGCAGCCTCTAAGGCTCAGAAGTAGCCTCTATAGCCTACAACAGCCTCCATTTCCCAGCAGCAGCCTCTATAGCCCACAGCAGTCTCTATATAGCTCAGCACAGCCCCCATAGCTTGCAGCAGCCTCCATATAGCCCAATAACAGCCTCCACAGCCCAGAAGCAGCCTCTATACTATAGAGTCTTTAGCCCAGAACAGCCCTCATAGCCAGCAGCAGCCTCCATATAGTTCAGCAACAGCCTCCACAGCCCAGAAGCAGCCTCTGTAGCCCAGAACAGCCTCCATAGCCTGCAGCAGCCTCCAAATGGCTCAGCACAGCTTCCATAGCCCGCAGCAGCCTCCATATTGTCCTACAACAGCCTCCACAGCACAGAAACAGCCTCTATAGTCCAAAACAGCCTCCATAGCCCGCAGCAGCCTCCAAATGGCTCAGCACAGCCTCCATAGCCTGCAGCAGCCTCGATATAGTCCAGCAATAGCCTCCAAAGCCCAGAAGCAGCCTCTATAGCCCAGAACAGCCTCTATAGTCCAGAACAGCCTTCATAGCCTGCAGCAGCCTCCAAATGGCTCAGCACAATGTCCAAAGCCCGCAGCAGCCTCCATATAGTCCAGCAACAGCCTCCATAGCCCAGAAGCAGCCTCTATAGACCAGAACAGCCTCAATAGTTTAGCAAAGCCTTCATAGGCCGCAGCAGCCTCCAAATGGCTCAGCACAGCCTCCATGGCCTGCAACAGCCTCCATATAGTCTAGCAACAGCCTCCACAGCCCAGAAGCAGCCTCTATAGCCCAGAACAGCCTCTATAGTTTAGCAAAGCCTCCATAGCCCACAGCAGCCTCTATGTAGCTCAGCACAGCCTCCATATAGTCCAGCAGCAGCCTCCATAGCCTGCAGCAGCCTCTAGGTAGCTCAGCACAGCCTCCATAGCACACAACAGTCTTCATTTAGTCTAGAAACAGCCTCCACAGCCCAGAAGCAGCCTCTATAGCCCAGAACAGCCTCCATACCCTGCAGCAGCCTCCATATAGCTCAGTACAGCCTTCACAGCCCGCAGCAACTTCCATATAGTCCAGAAGCAGCCTCCACAGTCCTGAAGCAGCCTCCACAGCCCAGAAGCAGCCTCTATAGTCCAGAAGCAGTCTCCATAGCCCAGAACAGCCTCTATAGTCCACAGCAGCCTCCACAGCCCAGAACAGCCTCCAGATAATGTATACTATGGTGGTTCTCCTGCTACATCTGTCCCCTGGCCACATCTTGGTATATATAATCCCCATTGTGCTGCACACAGGAAAAAAATAATTAATCATACTCACCTTCTTTACGCTCCCCCGGGGCTGTGTCCTCCTCAGATGCTTCCTCCGGTCTGTACTTCCTTCCTGTATGGCTGCATCAGTGTGATGAGGTCACAGGGAGATGACTCATCATGCTGCTGCAGTCGGCAGAGGAGGAGGAAGCTCTCCTGCTCCCCGGAGCCAGCACATGGCTAATTTGTGTTGCATGCAAATTAGCCATGTGCACTGGCAGAGCTGCAGGAGCACTCAGCCACTGGCTGAGTGTCTGGCTGAGTGCTCCTGATGGGCCCCTCTTGTTGGGGCTGCCTTTCCTCATGGCCCCCTCTTGTTGGGGCTGCCTTTCCTGATGGCCCCCTTACCAGCAGGGCTGCATGTCCCTGATGGCCAGTGAGCCCCCCCAGCTGCACAGGGCCCCGGGACTTGCCCAGGTACGACGAGTGCTGACGCCGACCCTGTACAGTGTCAGTGTGGGTGTTATATCCTATGCTATGTTATCCTATCCAATATTAAATTCTAAAAATCCAATAAAAAAAAAATGCATAGTGCATAAAAGTACAAATAGAGTACTAGGTGACATTATTTTGATAAAAAAATGCGCAAGCCATCCCACCACGATAAGGTGCCCAATTCGGACAATCACTAGTAGTATTAAAAACCTTACCAGCTGTCAGTGACATGGATATGAGAATGAAAGAGCAGGCCCTGGGTCCCAATATTACTTTTTAGAAGTACTAGGGAAAGTATTAAGTGTTAAGTTGCACTTAAAGGGGTTGTCCAGTCTAAATCCAGTCATCCTATGTGTCACTGTTATTACAGACTTGTGAATCTTCACATTGCACACACTGTGTGCTGTGAGGATTCACCAGTATCAGTGCAGGAAACAATGGTTGCATGTATATGCATACTCCTGTCCAGAATCCAAGTGTATGGGCTCATCCTCTGTCAATGCAAGTATACTGAGTGAGGCTGTGCAACTCTAGTTGGATTCTGCCCAGAACTATACTTGCGGCCATGTGACCGTCGTTCCCAAATCTGACACTGGAGCGTCCTCACAGCACACAGTGTGTGCAATGTGAGGATTCACAAATCTGCAGTCACATAGTGACACACAGAGTGGGTGAATTTGTTATGATCTACTGTTATTTGTTCAATTGTGACTACAATCAAATGATTTGAATATTTTATATATTTTAATTTACATCAAACAAAGACAGATGCAGACTTTTTTTTAGTGAATTGATGCCCACTACAGAGATGGCAAGTTATACTGTTTTGCTCTCTAAACTTAATTGAATATACTTTTCTAGCTTTCTGTTTATACATCACAAATTCCTAATCCTTTTAATAAAAACCTCCAGCCACCACTAGGGGGATCTCACTACCTATTAATTTTTACACAATCTATATCAGTATGTAGTGAGCTATGTTTAATTGCATCTGCTAAAACCGTACTTGCCGCGTCTGCCGCACACTTACCGCAAGCCCGATAGACAATGCATGGGGCTTGCCGCAAATGTGCCGCAAGTCCAGCCATTAGGTGGAAAATGCGGCAGATGCGTTTTTTTTGACCGGATCTGCAGCATTTTCAAAAAAACGCCAGTGTGAAAGCACCCTAAGGTTTAAAATAATAAAATAATAAATACTCACCTCCTCAATCCTGCTCTGGTGGTCCCAGATGGTCCTAGTTTGCTTTGCCACACAATCATGAGTTGTAAGTCCACATTAAAAGCTCAGATGTCCATGTCAATCTGTCCAAGTATAGACCGCAATGCACGGACTGGTCGCTGGCATGACAGCCTCATAGAAATATATTAAACTGTCATTTTCGGGTCTGGAGAGCTGGCGCCAGTCCATGCTTTACCAATTGGCATGGATATCTGAATGAGCCGTAAACCTGCAGCCAATCACTAAACACAGCAGTGATGCATTTATATATACCATAAAACAGTATAGGGCAGTGACTGGTTTCAGTGGATCTATAGATGTACAGTATGTGAAAGACAAAGACCAGAGGAGACGACAAGAGTAGAAGGGAATTGAGCAAGAGGATATTGGTTATATTACTACATTACATTAATGGCTGATCACTTTCCCCAGTTCCGAAAGCTCAGTGCCTCGGGGTGATCCTTGACTCTGCCCTCTCTTTCAAGCCACATATCCAAGTCCTTGCCACCTCCCACTCAAAAATATTTCCCAGATTCGTGCATTCCTTGATCAAGAAACTGCAAAAGCACTACTGCATGCCCTCATCATCTCCCACCTCGACTATTGCAACCTCCTACTCTCTGTCCTCCCCTCTATCACTCTTGCACCCCTCCAATCTATCTTAATCTCTGCTGCCCGACTATTCCACCTATCTACCAGCCTCTCCTCTCTGTCAAGCCCTTCACTGGCTCCCCATTGCCCAGGGACTCCAGTTCAAAAGCCTAATCATTACATACAAAGCCATCCACAACCTGTCCCTCCATATATCTCTGACATGGTCTCCCAGTTCCTACATACATGCAACCTGCGATCCTCTCAAGATCTATTCTCTATTACCCTCTTATCTCTTCTTCCCACATCCACATACAAGATTTCTCCCGTGCATCCCCCAAACTCTAGAACTCTCTGCCCCAACACATCAGACTCTCGCCAACTGTAGAAACCTTCAAAAGGAACTTGAAGATCCACGTCTTCCAACAAGCCTACAACCTGCAGTGATCCTCAGTCTACTGAACAGCCGCACGACCAGCTCTACCCTCTCCTACTGTATCCACACCCATCACTAGTAGGCTGTGAGTCCTCGTGGGTAAGGTCCTCTCTCCTCACCTACTGTATCCTCACCCATCCTTTGTAGAGTGTGAGCCCTCATGGGCAGGGTCCTCTCTCCTCACCTACTGTATCTGTCGAGCCCACTAGGACGGGGGTATTCGGTACCGGACCGGGTCTGCTACTGGGAAGTCACGGGTGGTCCTGGTCCGGACCGTGTCTCGGGCCCTGGCAATAATAAGGGATATTTACAGGGGATGTCAGTCATGACGCCACCCACAGTGTGTGGCCAGTAATGGGGCCACAGCTGCCGCAGAACCTCCGGGGATGATGTAATGGCAGCTAGGATGGAATAGTTCTCCGTGGGCAGAACTGTGTTCCCCGGGGCAGTGTTGGTTAAAGTCTATTGTATAGTGTGCAGGCCTGGTGCTGAGTATAGTACACTTACTGTAAACCTGTATGGAAGGAGTCGTGTTCAGGCAGAGAGATGCAAGGGAGTCGTGTTCAGGGTTCACCATGTTTACTTCTCAAGTTCAGTTTACAGTTCAGTACAGTTCTTACAGCTCAGTTCAGTTACACACTTTCCCCTCCGGGTTCCCTTTACTCCCTGCAGCCAGGTCTTCCATCTCTGTGACCCCTCACTCTGCCTCTGTGTCCTTCCCAGGCTGTTGACTCTCTCTCTGTGTTCACTTTGGTGTGCGTGACTCCGGACAGTATGGCAGTGGCTCGGACTCCTGTGAGCCCTCCGGGTTGCCACTGAGCTGCCTGTCCTTTGGGGTAGGGACCCTAACGTGTAGCTGTCGTCCCCCGTCGGTTGTCTGGGGATGTCGGGTGAAACTATGGTCCCCTCTAGAGCCGACACTCTACTTCAGTCTAGCCTCCAGCAGTCCTCCCGTGTGAGGCTCTACCAGGCTCTCTCTACCGTGTCTTCAAGTATCATAGGAGGGCTACTCCTCCTGCAGTCTGGTTGTCTCGGCTGTAGTTCTAGGGCCCGGTATCACTGTCCCTCTCTTCCCTCACACTCCTGGGGTTCTGGCTTCGGACGTGCTTTCTCTCTGCGGATCGCACTGGGTCTGTTCAGATTCTGCGCTCCTACACCCCACTTTGCCAGGACGTGTGATTCCGTCTTTACTGCTCAGCCTACCTCAGCCTACTGACTCCTTTCTCCTCCCCCTTCACTATTTCTACCTTCTATCACCTGACTACGTGTTTGCCCACCCACTGCTATAAACCCACCACCCCTCGCCTGCTTAGAGTTTCTAGGCTCCGGGTTGGGTGCTGCCCTCTACTGTACGTGGGTTGTGTGGGCTGTGAGGGTGTTGATGTTCAACTGTCGTCCTACCGTCTTTCCCCGATTTTAAGACCCCCCCGAAAGTAAGACAGGGTAGGGGGAACGGGGGGGGTCTGCTAATATAAGGCCCCCCCGAAAGTAAGACCGCCTAGGGGGGGGCTCTGGGGAATATATGGCCGCCGCCGCCTCCTGGTACCTGTCCCCCGGTGTGTCCAGGCTCCTCCAGTGTGTCCAGGCTCCTCCAGTGTCCTGCAGGTGCAGCCGCGCTGGAGCAGATGGGGTTAATCACAGCCTAACTTGCTGTGTGCTCCTGCTCATCTCTGCCCAGCCTGATGTCACTCACTGCAGCCCGGCTCGAGCTCTGATTGGCTCCCAGGAAGCAGCGGGCGTGGCCAGATGACGTTGTGAACTCTGATTGGCTCGTCATCTGGCCGCGCCCGTTGCTTCCTGGGAGCCAATCAGAGCTCGAGCCGGGCTGCAGTGACATCAGGCTGGGCAGAGATGAGCAGGGGCACACAGCAAGTTAGGCTGTGATTAACCCCATCTGCTCCAGCGCGGCTGCACCTGGGGATACCGAGGACACTGGAGGAGCCTGGACACACCGGAGGACAGCGAGGACAGCAGGGAGCGACAGCGAAGGCCAGGGGAGCCGGTAAGAAGCGGTGTGTATGTGTGAGTGTGTATGTGTATGTGTGTATGTGTATGTGTGAGTGTATGTGTATATGTGTGTGTGTGTATATGTGTGTGTATGTGTATATGTGTATGTGTGTGTGTGTGTGTGTGTGTGTTTTTGTAAGTGTATGGGTGGGTAGGTGTGTGTGGATGGGAGGCTGCAGTGGCGGTGGCTGCCAATATAAGACCCCCCCGAAAATAAGACAGGGTGCCACTTTTGGCGCCCAAAAAAATATAAGACACGATCTTATTTTCGGGGAAACACGGTACCTGCCTGGCTGCAGTTCCCTTTGTGGCCTCCTGGACGCAGGGGAGCCACATATCCACACCCATTTCTTGTAGACTGCGAGCCCACATGGCCAGGGTCCTCTCTCCTCTCCTACTGTATCCACATCCATCCCTAGTAGACTGTGAGCCCTCGCGGGCAGGGTCCTCTCTCCTAACCTACTGTATCCTCACCCATCCCTTATAGACTGGGAGCCCTTGTGGGCAAGGTCCTCTATCCTCTTTACCTGTGTGTGCCTTGTATTGTTCATAATTATTGTACTTGTCTATGTATGCCCATTTTCACATGTAAAGCGCTATAATATTAATAATTCATATAACGTGAACTTGTCATCTGTTTCATGTTGCTCAAACCACATACAGCATGGATTAGAGACTTTATTGCAGCCATGTACGTTTTGCTCTGTAACAATGTAGCATTTGAGAGAAAACATTGTTTGTAAAGCCATCTGGAGATGTGGGGACGATGCATCTCGGATGACTAACCCCTGTCTACTGTCAGTCTAGGGGAGCACGGCGGGGAAAGGCCACCTTGGCTGCCATAATAGAAATAGTTTCTGAATCACACAATTGCATCCATTTAACACATTTCTGCTCTTAACCTATTATTATTCTTTATAATAATGCAAACTTCCCCTTACTCTTAGGAGTTTCCAAGAAATGCAAGGCCCACCAATTTACTTTACCGTATATACTCGCTTATAAGCCGAGTTTTTCAGCCCAAAATTTGGGCTGGAAAGACCCCCCTCGGCTTATACGCGAGTCATACAGGCCCCCCTCACAGTATGGCGGCGCCCCCCCCTCACAGGATGGCCCCCCCTCACGCAGCGCTGCGCACATACATTACCTGTCTATCAGCTGTCACCCTCCAGTGGCGGATCGTGGTTTCCATCTTCCTCTGTGTCTTCCTGCTTGCACGTGACCGGCAGGAGTCGCGATGACGTAATCGCGATGAGCCCCGGCCACAAAGCAGGAAGACACAGAGGAAGATGGAAGCCCGGAGCCCAGGAGCCGCGATCCGCCACCGGAGGGTGACAGCTGATAGACAGGTAATGTATGTGCGCAGCACTGCATGAGGGGGGCCATCCTGTGAGGGGGGGGTGCCGCCATACTGTGAATGGGGCATATAATGGGCTGGCACTACTGGGGCTGTATACGCTGCTTGGGACCTGCTATATACCACACTGCTGGGGCTGTATACGCTGCTGGGGACCTGCTATATACCCCACTGCTGGGGCTGTATACGCTGCTGGGGACCTGCTATATACCACACTGCTGGGGCTGTATACTGTGCTGGGGACCTGCTATATACCACACTGCTGGGGCTGTATACGATGCTGGGGACCTGCTATATACCACACTGCTGGGGCTGTATATACGCTGCTGGGGACCTGCTATATACCACACTGCTGGGGCTGTATACGCTGCTGGGGACCTGCTATATACCACACTGCTGGGGCTGTATACTGTGCTGGGGACCTGCTATATACCACACTGCTGGGGCTGTATATGATGCTGGGGACCTGCTGTATACCATCACTGCTGGGGCTGTATACCACACTGCTGGGGGTTGTATACCTGTGCTGGAGTCCACCCTCGGCTTATACGCGAGTCAATAAGTTTTCCCAGGTTTTGGGGACAAAAGTAGGGGGGTCGACTTATACATGGGTCGGCTTATACACGAGTATATACGCTATTTGGTTAAATATATGAAAAATCCAATATAACAGAATAATGATAGGGGATACAAACCATGATGAGGGGTTTTCCTGTTGATTAGAGAATGAATAGTTTTATGACTACTCTGCTTCCTCTTTACATGTAAGTAAATCACTAACATGATGTTGTGGCTTTCTGGCATTAACCCCCGCAGTCTGCATTTCAAATGTCAGTGGTCGAGTCTTAATTCCTTGTTTTTATGAAGGTTCTTAAACGGAAGCAATCAGAAAATGACCTCTTGTTAAAATCAGGTTTTTGTGCTAAATGTATTTACCGTACTTATTTTCATTTTTGCCATTGTTTTTTACCCATATTACAATCATTATTAAAAACGCAAAATGGAAATCTTGGTGTTTTATACTAGTAAATACATACAGTAAATACCCTTAAATTTGGAAAAAAAAAGATATTATTGTAAAATATAAATGTTTTATATTAAGTTATAAAATGTATAAGATGAAAGAAGATTCTGAATTATGATTCAGCCACAGAGTCAATACAAGACACACCCAATAGATGAACTATATCCATCCTGTGTAACCATATGATGCCATTCATGGTCTCCTGAACCAGATAGTGAACTTGTCACCACGTTTTGGGATTTTAAATTAATAGCGCCACCTTCAGCAGCGCCTATGCTGCATTCTAAGAAGGCAGCTATTATGCCCTGACTGCCCCTATACAGCGAATAAATTACTTTTATCTCTAGCCCTGTATTATAATTACCTGTGACCGGTCCGATGGGCTTAATTGCAGAGCCTAATTAAATACAGTAAGGTAAGCGACACTCTATTATGACTTATATAGAAAATTAGAATAATATGGCATAGGAAAATTTGACTTAGGAAAAATTGGAGAAAATTGAGATACTTAGCATTAAAGAAATGGCCATATCAATAATCTGCCCAGTTGCCAACCTCAAGGTGTATCTCGTAACTGGGTTCCTAACCTCTGTTTTTCTGCCTATATTTGAATCCTCCTTTGTAGGCAAAGGATACCAGAGAACAATAGAAACTCTGAGCCATATGGGCAAGGACAGGTGGACAGGTGTATTTTGATATGGGTTCACACCCTGTGTAGTACACTTTCCCCAGTCAAGTTGACCTGTTCTGCTATTACTCTCTTGTATCAGTTCCTAGCCTGCCTATCAATGAGGTTATGTTGCGCCCTGGCGGTCCAGTCGCCACTATAAGCTTGCAGCAACCAGGATCAGTAAGTCCAGTCACCCACAAACACACCCTGGTCCCAGAGCGAGCATGTAAACCCAGGTAGTGGGATGGCTCAGGCAGCTGTGGGACAGCGGGGGAAGACAAGTGGTGGGTGGGAAGTAAGGAAGAGCAGTCAGAAAGTAGGTTAAAGCAGACACCAGGAAGTGGGGGTTGGGCAGTTGAGCAGAGAAACAAAGGGACAAGACACAGGAAGTGGCAGGGCAGGCCAGCGAGGGAGCAGAGAAGAGAGGAAAAATGAGAAGGACCCGGAGGGCTTGAACAGCATGTGGCTCGCCCTGGGTTCCAGGACAGCAGACTGCAGAGAGACAGTGGGAGTCCTAGGGGTGCGGGCAGTGAGCGATCCACCCGTGCACCCAAATTGGCTGCGAAGCAGAAGGACAGGGTGAGAACCAGAGGCCCGGCCCTGAGGCGGTGAGAAAGCTTCAAGCTCCAACCACAGAAACGGGCAGGCTGTGGGATATCTATGACCCTTGGCCAACTCCCGATGCAGCGCAGGAAAGGCAGCCGTACTAGGGCCAGGGGACCCTGTGAGTCGTCCAATGAAGGCCCGTGGCTGCTCTGCATGTGAAAGCGCGTGGAGGAAAGAGGAGAATAGGCAGCGCTGAGAATGGAGCCCAAGAGAAAGGAACACAAGGGGGGTGCACTGGACAAGCCATCCTGGTTGCCAAGGACTACCGGAGCTGCCACTGCACTTGAAATGTAACCTGAAGTGCCTGACGAGAGAAGCCAAATAAATTGGGTTGAAACTCAGCATTGTGTCAGACTGTTCATTCTGCTCCTGAAGAGAGGTAGACTGCAACACCGAGTTGGCAGCAAGAGCCTGCCTGAGAGTGTTCCTGCCGTGCAGCCAGCTCAGCCCCGCTGGTCTTCCACCACCCCAATTCACCTTAACTCCAGATGCCCTGGGGACCCGCTCCTCCCGGGGGAGCTATACCATCACAGCTGCAACTCCATTATCCCCAGAGGTTCTGGACTGCAGCAGCTGCCCCTACTGGCCGCCTTCCACGAGTGGCATCACCACAAACTCTTTCTTTTATTTCATTTTTATTTTTCCTTTTTATCCCTTTTCAAATCCCCCTTTTTACTGACCACCCGACAAGGGATCACGGACCGGGTCACGCCACCGTGACAGTATCCCACAGCCCATAATGAAGTCGAAAGGGCCCGGTTCCGAGTACCACACAGTCCCCGCTGGGGCGAGTCAGTTAATTTTTCAAAAGGCAGAGAAAGCAGTGTAAGGATGCTGAAATGTATTTCTAATATTAAGTTCGGCCACTGGAGGTCATCAGTGGACACGAGTAGAAAGATATGGAACCAGGAAATAATTTTTAGTCAGTCTCCTGAGGTATATTCAATCTTCTGGACAAAGTACCTTAGGTCCGCGCTGCTGCCAAAAGGATATAAATGACACCAGAAACACCGTAGAAAAGGAAGAAAGGAGACACAGAGGCGTAATAGTGCCCTATCAAATGCGACACTGACTAAACACACGGGTCACATAGAGGTGCACTCATCTGATCTAGTTGTGTGCACCCACAACTAGTTTTGATGGCATGTAGCTGAAAGCTGCTGCAGGACCTCCACCGCCACGTAGCACATGTAAGAATATCCAAAGATCCAGGAAAGGTGTAAGATGGTCCGCGCTGCTTGAAATAATCAGTCAGATGTCTTCAAATAAAACCCCCCTTCTTTATTTCCACCTACGCGTTTCAGTACCACTCCGGGCACCGTCATCAGGGCATTACATGTGTCACAAAGCAACAACTTTTATACCACATATACCGGATGTGCAAACAAGATAGACGTCATTGATGACGTGTAAGTCATCAACACAATGGGCGGTGTATCCCATCTCAAAGAAACAATAAAAAATATATATTTCTCTGACATCTTCTGTCTTTTATGATGTATGCCCAGATTCAGAACAGAAACTATATAAAACTATTATTAATTCCTAAGCAATGAATAAATAAAAATCTATGTGACAAGAATACAAAGATCTGATCTTATTCGAACTCATCATGAAATGTGTCTTGCACCATGTAGTTCAATTCAGTGGTGTTTTATCTGATGCTCCACTACATCAGTGTGGCTTTCCATTAATCCTTTCTCAATATCAATAAAGGATATACAATGTCACACAATTAATTTCTGTGAATGCATATGTGAATAAATTAAAGAATTACAACAAAAATGGGAATAAATAAATCAATAAATGAAAAATAATACTAATAAATGAATAAAGATAATAATAAATAATACATCTACCTAGTGCATCATTTTTTTTTATATGTGATTTTATTGTATATACGGTATGTGCTTTATAAAATTCTGCCTATAAAAATGTGTGCTGAAGTAGACTGTGTCAACATGTGAACCAGAAAGAACCTCCGTGGATAGCAAAATGCACCTCTGGGTGGTTCAAATCACCCCACTCCTCTCCTCAAACATACAGAAAAAAATATATCCAGATGTGAACATCCATATAGGTAAAAAAACAAACATGTAAAATATCAGCTCTTATATAAATATATAAAAAAATATAAATAAGCTAATCATTAAAATACAATATTAATCACTATGGGTCCCTTTTTCTCTCTGTAAAAATTCTAGCAAAAACATATTCTTACTTTATGTATAGACTGTCATATTCATACAGAAACACCAGGATGTCTGGATAAAAGTGATGATTTGCTTTATTTTCCAACGCGTTTCAGAGCCACATGCCGAGCTCCTTCCTCAGGGAACATCAAGAATACACTGAATACAATCGCATTTAACAACAAAAAAGGCGACAAAAGATGATGCGGACATGATTGCTGTGACATTAGCAAACAGGGTGGATCTATTCATTACGTCACAATGTATATCCATTAGTTGCATATAAGTATAAATATTAAGCAAAAGTATTATTCCATAAGGCGAAAGATTATATACATCTATTGTTGAAAACATCCAAGAAATAAAACTATTGTTTTCCAAAAGGAAAGAAATCAGTTTTATATCCAGAGTAGATTAGTAAAAGTGATCTCCTTCATAGACCCAAATGTGCTCTATCTGTTGTGCTAAATATCCACACATATATCCTTGTGGTAGAATGGGGGATACATTTATAAATCAAAAAATAAATAAAGTGGAAGGTAAATGAATTACCATATATACTCGTGTATAAGCCGAGTTTTTCAGCCCAAAATTTGGGCTGAAAAGTCCCCCCCTCGGCTTATACACGAGTCATATACGGGGGGGCTGTGTCCCGGGGGCTGTGGAGGCTGGAGGAGGCGGGGGGGGCTGCTGTATGAGCGGCCCCGTCACGTGGGGCCGCTCATTATATATGCACTGCTTCCCCCTGTCAATCAGCGGGGGAAGCAGTGCATATGGCCCCCCCAAAAGCTGGCACTGTCCCCCCTTGTAAGGGCCCCCCCCCGCTGCTTATACATTACCATCCCGGTGTTCTGATCGGCGGGGGCGCTCCTCGGTGCTGCGTCTTCATCCTCCCGTCCACGCTCGCTGCATCCATCCGGGTTCTCCGGCTGTCGCAGCGATATGACGTCATCGCGCGACCGCCGGAGATCCTGGATGCAGCGAGCGAGGACGGGAGGATGAAGACGCAGCACAGAGGAGCGGCGCCGATCAGAACACCGGGTTGGTAATGTATAAGCAGCGGGGGGGAGGCCTTACAAGGGGGGACAGTGCCAGCTTTTGGGGGCTGTTGGTACCCCCAGGGGGCTGTTGGTACCCCCAGGGGGCTGCTGGGTACCCCCTGGGGGCTGTTGGTCCCCCCTGGGGGCAGTTGGTACCCCCTGTGGGCTGTTGGGTACCCCCAGGGGGCTGCTGGGTACCCCCTGGGGGCTGTTGGTACCCCCTGGGGGCTGTTGGTACCCCCAGGGGGCTGCTGGTACCCCCTGGGGGCTGCTGGGTACCCCCTGGGGGCTGCTGGGAACCCCCTGGGGGCTGTTGGTACCCCCAGGGGGCTGCTGGGTACCCCCAGGGGGCTGCTGGGTACCCCCTGGGGGCTGCTATATGTACCCCTGGGGGCCTGCTGTATACCACTGGGGCTGCTGTATACTACCACTGGGGCTGCTGGGGCTCCTGTATACTACCACTGGGGCTGCTGTATACTACTGCTGGGGCTCCTGTATACTACCACTGGGGCTGCTGGGGCTCCTGTATACTACCACTGGGGCTGCTGGGGCTCCTGTATACTACCACTGGGGCTGCTGTATACTACCACTGGGGCTTCTGGGGCTCCTGTATACTACCACTGGGGCTGGGGGGAATCTGTATACTACCACTGGGGCTGCTGGGGCTCCTGTATACTACCACTGGGGCTGCTGGGGAATCTGTATACTACCACTGGGGCTGCTGGGGAATCTGTATACTACCACTGGGGCTGCTGTATACTACCACTGGGGGGCCTGTATACCACACTGCTGGGGGCTGTATACCTGTGCTGGGGTCCACCCTCGGCTTATACACGAGTCAATAGGTTTTTCCAGATTTTTGGGGCAAAAGTAGGGGGGTCGGCTTATACACGGGTCGGCTTATACACGAGTATATACGGTATCCTGAAAAACTGAGGAATGTGTTCAAGAAATAGTAAAAATTAAAGGTATTACTATTATGTGTTAAATATTTGTGGTGAAAAAGAGAATAATTGGGATTGAACTTATAATGAAAATGTATAAGTAGGAATGTATATGCCAAACAATATGTGCTAAACCGTCAGTGTTGAAATCATGTGGATAAAAAGTTATATGTATTCTAATTATTTATATCTTTCTATAGGAATCAAGAGCAGATGAAGAGGAAGAGGGAATAATAATAATAGTAATAAATCATCACTACCAGCAAATTACATCCAAAAATATGTATCAATAATGATTAAAAATATTTAATAAAAATATTTACCGTATTTTTCCTTTTATAAGACGCACTTTTTTTCCTCCAAGTTTTGGAGGAAAGTGGGGGTGCGTCTTATAAAAGGAATATAACATTCTAGCATCCTCAGTTGCTTGGGAGGGGGAGACAGCAGTGAATTGGGGACAGAAGTGACAGGGAATGGTCCCTGCTGAAGAATCCGGGGCGGCAGGAGCACCACGTGTCCCCGGCTTATTATCTACTTAGATATTCACTTCACTTGCTCCCAGTCCCCACCCACCTCTCTGCACTGAAGACAGCATGAGAGGTGAGAGCACGGGGAGCAGGAGAAGCTGCTTAGCCGGCACACATGGTCGCTCCTGCAGCTGCTGGGGACATTGTGTGCTGCAGATAGTGAGAACAGAGGAGCTGGGTGCAGCTGTGGCAAGTGAATCAGCACTGAGCTTTGTGCTGATTCACTGCCATGAAGACAGGGGCAGAGCAGGGAGATCAGCACTTTATCACAGCAGGTACCTTGTTTGTCAGTGTCCTGCCTCACTCCCTCTGCTCAGTGTAATGTGTCCTGCTGAGCCCTGACACCAAGCAGAAATGCAGGAAGCTCGGTCTGCAGTTCAGGAGCTTCAGTGTATGGAGAGCAGGGCTGGAGCCTGCATATAACGGCAGTGTACAGCTCCCCTGGCCCTGCATACAGGTCAAGCTCTGTGGTGACTTGTAATTAGGAGACAGGGCTAGAGCATCATATTTCAGCACAGTGTACAGACCCCTCCCTGGCCCTCCCTCTTTACAGGACATCACATCAGAACTTGATATACAGACTATGGCCACTTCCTTCACTTCAGCAGGGTGATGGCAAAGCAGGACACATTAAAGTGAGTCCACATGTATATGTAACATAACCACTAATAAAGTAAAGTTAACACTACCAATACTGTGCTTAACTAGAACTCCAAGCATGCTATAGGATCTACAGTACATGCTGGGAGTGATAGTTCTTAAAGGGATTGTTACTACATGAACAAATCCCATCTCATTCATCTTGTTGGCCCTTGTAAAAGTAATAAAGACCATACTAAGGGTGTGCGCTCACAGTCGGGAGTAGCTGTATGTTGGACGCGGCTCCTCCGGACATAAGTGAAGCCACATGTGGAGGCAGGGAGACCCCAGCTGCCCTGTACTCACCATGTGCAGCGGGTGCAGGGCGGCTTCTCCCTGCAGTCCCCGATGGGAGCCGCTTCCAACTCCACAGCATGAAATGAACATGCTGAGAAGGAGCGGACTGCTGGCAACCCACACCGCAGCTGTCAGAATGCTGCGGTCGGATGAAGCATAGTGAGTATGGGATTTCTACAAATCCCATCCACTATGCTTGTACTGTACTACGCAGCATTTTGGACACAGCAGCAAGACGCTGCGTCCAAAAGGCTGCGTATACTCATCGTGTGCACGCACCCATACCCCTGATTCTGCAGCAGTTCCAACGTTATCAGAAGTTGCATAGTCATGTCCCATGTGACATTGATATGAGACTCAGCCCTCTGACCAGTCAGTGCTGGCGTCTGTCTCCCCGCCAACAGACACTGGAGCAGAAGTCATTGGTGTTGCTCACATGCTGCACCTGCATCCGAAGGAAACATACGCCAACACTGACTGGTCGCAGGGCCTGAGTGTCATATCAAAGTCATTTTTTGCTACAAATATTTTTTTCCCTATTTTCCACCTCTAAAATCTGGGTGCGTCTTATAATCCGGTGCGTCTTATAAAGCGAAAAATACGGTAGCTTTATTTTAAAGGACTTCTTATTTGTTTTAAAAATAATTTATTTATAATTAAACGTTAAAATCATGTGTTAAAAAATGGTTATATATATATGTTAAATAAAAATGGATCAAGGATGGGGGATGAATAAAATCTTTTCATATTCCTAATATTATAAGTGTGTGCTGAATTACTTATTATAAGATATATAAGTTGTAAAATTATGTTTTAATAATGATGTTTTAAAGAGGACTATATTTATGTCTGAGTTTTTTATGAGTTCTTTATGTATATAGGTATAAATAGGAATAGAACCGGATCAAACCAGTCTGGTTATTCAGTAGCCCGCACTCTGTGTATTGCAATGAGTACAGAGCCACCAGTCCATGCCAATCCAAGGACAGGTACAATCGGATGATTAAATATCATTCATGAATTGGTATAAGATTCCTTTAGAAAGAACAGGTGTCAGGGAATATATTAATGGGTAGATATAAGGAATTTAGAAAAAGGGGAAGATTTCAGAAGATATATTTCTTTGATTGTCAGTATCTGTTATGAAGCAAAATCATGAGGGTTTATATACAAAAGATTATCTCAGAGTGTTCCTGCAAATAGTTCTTATTTGCGAATTTATTATATATATAAATTTGGAAATGAGCAGTCTATATAGTTAATTTTTATTATCAAGTTTGTGCCGGTGTTAGATAATGTTTAAATCCAGGCTCAGTCTGTAGAACTGACTTGGGTTCATGAGATTTTTCATTAAGTATCGGCACGCGCCAGCAGCTATTCTCAAGTGCCGGCGCTTGTCAGCGTGTGTCCAGGATTAAGTTGTGACAGTAGGCGCGTGCCCAGGGGCTGACTGGGGATTCAAACTCTGGGTGGCAGAATTCCTTTGCCAGCCCTTAGGTGAGGGGTGCTTGGGGGTGCTGTCAGAGATTGTTGGTGGTCCGGGGGGGTGCTGTCAGGCTATCACCGGCCACTCACTGTGCCGTCTCTGCCGCAAGCCGCCGCGTCTCAACGCCAGCCGCAAATCGCCGCCCCATTTGTGTGGGGGGGCGGCCCTAAATGAGGGCTATACCACCAGCCCAGGGGGCACTTGCCCCCCTGCCACCTGCGCCAGTCCGCCCCTGCGCATGCCTGCAATGAAACAATGTTACATTCCAGCACGCACCCGCGATAAGCTGAATGAAATGGCGCGTACCGCTCATTACCATAATAAATGGCGTGCGCTCATAGTTCTGTACATAATCACAGACGCATGCCAGTGATTAAACTGTTTCAGCCCTGCACGCGCCTGTGCCAGGCTGAGGAAATTGGCGCACCGCTCATTAACAAGGGGAATGCTCGTGTTCAGGCTTAAATGTATTAAAAGACTTATGTCTATAGTTCACAGAAAGGTGCCATATGTTAGATAAATAAATAAGTGCCCGCTATAAGTCTCTAAAAAACATTAGGGATACTAGTGTTGGATTATTAAAAGAATTGGGTATACTCGTGTTGGATTATTTAAGAATAGAAAGTGAATTAAGATATAAATATAAATGAGTGAGTGAAAAGTCATCCAGTATTAGATAAAAGTCACTATAAATGAAGATCTTAAATAGATAAAATATACAAATCTGTTATACACAACAAGATCATAACAGTTGTCATAAATTATATCTAGAAAGATGCTATAAGATGAATAAAAATAAATAAATACATAAATATATAAATATACATCATGAATTGTATCTTAAAAAATGATATGGGATGCAAAAAATATGAGATACATAAATAAATATATACCAATCCACAAAGTGAGGCAGCACTCCAAGCAAGTTCAATTTTCAGTTTTTATTCGTCCATAACCTCCACAACGTTTCAGACCGTAGTCCTTTCTCAAGTGAGTCACTTGAGAAAGGACTACGGTCTGAAACGTTGTGGAGGTTATGGACGAATAAAAACTGAAAATTGAACTTGCTTGGAGTGCTGCCTCACTTTGTGGATTGGTATGAATAACAAACAGACTGAAGGAACTGTTTTTTGAGGATTTTTGCACCCTTTATTTGATGTTTTTCAAGTGCTGCTCTATTTTTGTTTTTTTCTAAATAAATATATATATATATATATATATATATATATATATATATATATAAAATTTTTTTTTTTTTAAACAAATAAATAAAATGAATATTGTCCTATGATTGATCTTGTATATTAACCAGGCATTTACTAGAAATAAAGGAATATAATAAGATGACATTCCAGGAGTTTTTATGATATAACTTCAGATATTAAATTTAAACTTTGGGTTTCAACGTGTCCAGTTTATACATCCAGAATCTCTCTTTTTTGTTTAAAGCATTTAATCTGTTGTTGCTATTAGCAGGAATATGATCTATTGCAGTTACCCTCAGCTTAGTAAAATCCCTATTGTGGACTATAGCAAAATAGTTCGAAACCCCATGCTGTTTGAATCTTTTTTTATATTGGATCTGTGTTTGTTCATTCGACAATGTAGACTTTGTGTCGTCCGCCCCACATACTGTATACCACATGGGCACTCCAAAAGATAAATAACAAAAGTCGAATTGCAATCAAGGTCATGTACAATAGGAAAAATGTATTGGTAACTGCAGAACTGAATGTGCTGCAGGTTTGCATCACTCTACAACAAAGGCACCGTTTCCCACCACATTTTCTCGATTTTTTTGGATCTGATTGTCGGATAGTGTCACTTTCAGTAGGATTCCTTAACCTACTAGGTGCCAAGATGCTTTTTATGTTTGGTGCACACCTATATGTAAACCCAGGTCTTTTTGGTAAAATTCTGTTTAAAATCATATCATTTTGTAGAAGTGGCCAGTGCTTTATAAAAATGTCTTTGATTTCTTTATTTCTCCTGTTAAAAGTCGTGATAACATTAAAAGAGTAATCCTTATCATTTGTTTCCCCTGTATTTTTCCTTTGTAACCGGCTTTCTTGTGTAAAACGTTTACATTGTTCATAGGCGTTATTGATCAATTCATTTGGGTATCTTTTCTGTCTAAATCTGGTTTTTAGAATTTCTGATTGTTCTGAGAAGACATGTACATCTGAGCAGTTTTTCTTAATTCTTTTGAATTGATTTATAGATATATTGCGCAGCCATTTATTGTAGTGTCCACTGCTAAAGTGTACATAACTATTTTTATCAGTTTTTTAAAAAAAAGTTTGTCTTTATTTTGTAATTTTCAAGATATATGGTCAGATCAAAAAAATCGTTTTTTTCTTTGTTTATATGGGGTTCAAAGGAAATCCCCCAAAGGTTATTCTGTAGTTCATTTATAAAGTTTTCAATGTCGGCACATGAAGTATCCCATATAATAAAGATATCATCTATGTATCTTTTGTACAAAATTAACCCTTTGGGATTGGTATTATTGTAGATATGTACTTTCTCATAAAGCCCCATGAATAGGTTTGCATAGGAGCATGCGACCTTTGACCCCATAGCAGTCCCACTAGTCTGGTGATAATATTCACCCTGAAATGTAGAAAAATTATTGTTCAAAATAAAATCAAGACCTTGCAGGATAAATTCCCTCTGTTCTTGTGGGATTCTATTATCTCTCAAAAGATACCATATATAAATCGCGTATAAGCCGAGTTTTTCAGCCCAAAAATTGGGCTGAAAAGTCCCCCCCTCGGCTTATACGCGAGTCATACAGGTCCCCCTCACAGTATGGCGCCCCCCCCACAGGATGGCCCCCACATGCAGCGCTGCGCACATACATTACCTGGCTATCAGCTGTCATCCTCCGGTGGCAGTTCGCTGCTCCTGGCTCCGGGCTGCATCTTCCTCTGTGTCCTCAGATGCGGGGGCCATGCTGTGAGGGGGAGGGGGGCGCCATACTGTGAGGGGGGCCTGTGTAATGGCAAACTGCTGGGGCTGTATACTGTGCAGGGGACCTGTATACCACACTGCTGGGGCTGTATACTGTGCTGTGGACCGGTATACCACTCTGCTGGGGCTGTATACTGTGCTGGGGACCTGTATACCACTGCTGGGGCTGTATACTGTGCTGGGGACCTGTATACCACACTGCTGGGGCTGTATACTGTGCTGGGGACCGGACCTGTATACCACACTGCTGGAGCTGTATACTGTGCTAGGGACCTGTATACCACACTGCTGGGGCTGTATACTGTGCTGGGGACCTGCTGTATACCACACTGCTGGGGCTGTATACTGTGCTGGGGACCTGCTGTATACCACACTGCTGGGGCTGTATACTGTGCAGGGGACCTGTATACCACTCTGCTGGGGCTGTATACTGTGCTGGGGACCTGCTGTATACCACACTGCTGGGGCTGTATACCTGTGCTGGGGACCTGCTGTATGCCACACTGCTGGGGCTGTATACCTGTGCTGGGGTCCACCCTCGGCTTATACGCGAGTCAATAAATTTTCCCAGGTTTTGGGGGCAAAAGTAGGGGGGTCGGCTTATACATGAGTATATACGGTATGTCTTTGTGCATTCAATTCCAATTATATGATCGATATTAGTGTAAAGCGATGCTACATCAAGAGTTAAAACAGTATGTGTCACTCCAAGTAAAATCCTTTAATATACTAATAAGGTGCGTGGAGTCCCTTAAAAAGCTATATAAAGAGAAAACGTGAAATTGTAATATTTTGTCTATGTAGTTTGCCATATTGCTGATTAGAGAATCAATCCCAGATATAATAGGTCTTCCAGGGGGCTTTTTTAGATTCTTATGTATTTTTGGGAGTTGATACATGAAGGGTATTGCTGGACATTTATTGATCAGGAATTTTTTCTCTGTAGCATTAATTAAACCATCGTCAGAGGCTTTAATTGGGGAAAGGGATCATTATCAATTTTATTGTAATATGCGGTATCTGGTAAGATATTATGTGCCTCTTTTATATAGTCCTTTGAACAACAATTCCCCCACCCTTATCAGCACTTCTGATAACAATATTTTTGTTTTTTTGCAAACTACGAAGAGCTTTTTTTTCATTAGTATTTAAATTGTTCCCATCTATTGGTTTTATATTTTTTTATAGACCAAGGAAGACATCAAAATGTCAAGATCGGAAACTTAAAGCAATATGTCTCCAAAACAGGAAATGCACAACAAAACAAATGAGCAACAAAAGGGAGGAAACTGGAGTCAATGTCTGTGACCGAACTGTAAGAAACCGCCTAAAGGAAATGGGATTTACATACAGAAAAGCTAAACAAAAGCCATCATTAACACCTAAACATAAAAAAACAAGGTTACAATGGGCTAAGGAAAAGCAATCATGGACTGTGGATGACTGGATGAAAGTCATATTCAGTGATGAATCGCGAATCTGCATTGGGCAAGGTGATGATGCTGGAACTTTTGTTTGGTGTCGTTCCAATGAGATTTATAAAGATGACTGCCTGAAAAGAACATGCAAATTTCCACATTCATTGATGATATGGGGCTGCATGTCAGGTAAAGACACTGGAGAGATGGCTGTCATTACATCTTCAATAAATGCCCATGTGTACATTGATATTTTGGACACTTTTCTTATCCCATCAATTGAAAGGATGTTTGGGGATGATGAAATAATTTATCAAGATGATAATGCATCCTACCATGGAGCAAAAACTGTGAAAACATTATTTGAAAGAAGACACATAAGGTCAATGTCATGGCCTGCAAATAGTTCAGATTTCAATCTAATTGAAAATCTTTGGAAGTTGAAGAAAATGGTCCATGACATGGCTCCAACCTGCACAACTGATCTGGCAACAGCAATCAAAGAAAGTTGGAGCCAGATTGATGATGAGTACTGTTTGTCACTCATTAAGTCCATGCCTCAGAGACTGCAAGCTGTTATACAAGCCAGAGGTGGTGCAACAAAATACTAGTAATGTATTTGAGTGTTGTTTTGTTTGTTTGTCATGATTCCATAATTTTTCTTTTAGTGTTTCCTCAAGGCAGAGTTGCCATTTGAAATGACTTTAGTTTTGTGCTATGTCTGTGATCTGCTTTTTTGCTACGCAATTAAACAACTGAATGTACATCCTCCGAGCCAGGTGATTCCATAATTTTTGCCAGGGGGTGTATATTTGTCCCTGCTATGTGTTATGTAATGGCTGTGTCTGACCACATAGGGTCATGATCTGATCATACCACATCTCCTGTAGCAGCTACCTGCCTTCACATTTGCGTTTGCAAGCGCAGCGTATGTTGCGGATTTAAAAAACTAAATCCGCATGCGTATTGCTTACCTATCTTTATAATGGGGTACGCATTCATACGCAATGACATGCGTTTGTATGCGTATGTATGCGTTTGCGTACATGTGCGTTTAATTTCGTCCCCCTCAGAAAGCAACAAGCAGCATTTTTTGGCGCCTGAAAAATCTGCAAGCATCCGCATGCGTACGCTTGCGTATAAACAACGCATTATTGTTAATAGGTACGCAAGCGTCCGCGTGGTCTTGCGGAAGTGTGCATTTGAAACGCATGCGTACCTTACATTGCCACTCCCCATGGGCGTTTCTGACAAAAAGAAACATGTTTGACACAAAAAAATCTGTAACGCATGCGGACAAAAAACGCATGCGCAATGTACAAACGCAAGCATACGCACGCAAACGCTGCGTTTATTTTAAGCATTGTGTATATGCATGCATATGATACATGCAGCGTTTGCATGCAGATGCATGCGTTTTTGCATGCGTATGCGCATGCGCATTATACGCTGCGTTCTCAAACGCAAATGTGAAGCCAGCCTTAGTGCTTTTTTGTAATAAAAAAAAATGCCGGATAACCCCTTTAATAAAGATCATGATGTAGAAAAAATATTCCCCAAAATATTTAAATACATATAAAACAAAATAATGATTTAACCAATAGGTCATTTTCTTATGGCAGCTTCCCGTTAAGGCTTTCTTGTAAACAAGCGGCATTTAGGTTTCAGTACACACATTTATGAAATTAGTATGAGCAACAACACATGGGCTTACCACAGCAGGTATTTACGTACTATGCAAAAGTACAGTGAATGATTGTATATTCTATGCTTAATGCAATGATTTTCAGCAGGTCATGGTAAGTTTATACATTCTATACTTTGCTTTCCTGTTCAACGTAGATAATTACATTTATGGATAAAACAGCAAATGTACAAACACATTATTGCTGCAGACGTAATGACAAAGTAATTGTAGCGAATAGCTTAGATCTCATAATACTTTCAGGAAATTGCTATTAGAAAGTATATTCTGCAAGAGGAAAAATAATGACAAAACAAGATTGCTGATCCTAAAACAAGAGGCGTATGTTCCCCCATTCCTAATAGAATGTTTAAACAACTATGCAAAAACAAATAATTGAGTGTAATGTTTTATATATCTTGTAAGATGATGGCGGGATACGTGGTAGAAAGGGAAGTATATATCGCAGAAATGGCTTTCCTCTGTAATATAAACCCGGCTACAGCTCTAGCACACTTAAGGCCCTGTCACACCAGGCGACGGGGCTGGGGATGTCGGGGGCGACTGGCGGGAGCACACACATTTTTGCTGCCCCCGCCAGCGTCGCCATCCCCCGTTTACATGGGGCGACACCTCCAGCCCCGCGCCGGCGAGCTGTCATGTATGCATATCGCCCCACGATGGTCGCCTGGTTTCAGAGCACTGCTCTGAAACCAGGCGACCGCCCAGCACCGCCGACATCGCCCCTTTACATGAGGCGACATAGGGGGCGATGTCGCCGCTGATAGGCCACGCCCCCACGTCGCCTCTGGAATGGGCGGCGATGTCGCCCCGTATGACAGGGGCTTTAAAGTTTTAAAGTGAGGAGTTCTGGTCAGGTCTGGTTGCTCACTGTGAACATTAAGAAATATATTCTGACATATAAATCAAGCAAAATCCCAACATTCCATAATCATTATAGTTCTACAGTGTATTATTACATTGCATATAATTAGCATTCCTGTCACACCCCCAAGGTCCGGGGTACTCGAGACCGGGCTATCATGTCTCTGGGATGTCAGGGTGCTGTTGCCCGGTCCCGCTGTCCTTGGTGCGGCAATAAAAAGGGATGAAAGTTGATAGGATTTCATGATGCCACCCATGGTGTGTGGTCAGCGTGGACCACCACTGCCGTATTCCTGCCAGGGACGATGATGAGGGGCAGCTTAGATGGTGAACCCTCCACGGGTAGGGCTGGTTGTCCCTACAGCAGGTGTAGAAAGGGGTTTGCGTGCTCCGGACACTGCACTTATTTCCCCCTGCAGCTCTTCCAGCCAGCACACAGGAACAGCTAACAGGCGGCTCCGTAGGTGGAGGCTCTGCCGCAGCTCAAGAATAACAGTCTCACACACTTTTTGAGCTTACCAGGTACTTTACTTGGGACACCGCAGCATTTCTTACTACAACACAGTTATTTACACACTTTTCAAGTCGGTTCACCACATTGCTCCGGGCTCAGGCTCTTACTGCAGCTGAGACAGTTCCTCTGCGTCACTCCCCTCAGGGTACCTTTCAGGCCCTGCTGTGCTGTCTCTGTCCTCACCTATGAATTCGGTCCGGCCATCACGGGCTTTGTAGTGATGCTTACCCCTCTTTGGATCACTAGCCCTAGTACGATGGCTTTGTCCTACTCCTTAGCGGTAGTTAGGTCGCAGGTCATAGAGCTCCCGCACCCCGCCGGGGGTTGTGGAGGAGGTCATGTAGGTTTCCCCCTGCCACATCTACAGAGCCGGCTCTCTGGCTGTCCTGGCCTAGCCACCAGTGACCTGTGTTAGTTGGGCTCACCAGGAACCTTCAATCTCTTTCCGAGATTAGTGGTTAAGGCCACCGGGCCCTGTTGCGCTTTCTGCCTGAGTAGTCAGCACTCTGCTTAAGGGTGTCTTGGCTTGGGATGCTTCCTGTCTCTACCCTCCAGGGAATTCCATCGATTGTCTCGCCCAACTTAGTGTTCAAGTGTTTTACTACTGTTCCTCCACCCCTTTGTTCAGGTTTTCTCTTTCTCTCCACCCACACGTCTGTATACTCCCGCCATCCCTTGCCTGACATAGAGTGATTGGCTCAGGGTCGGAGTGCCTGTGTGTTGGTGTTTTGTGAGTTGACCGTTTTACCTCATCCAGCTGCAGTTCACCCTGTGGCCGCCCTGTCGCAGGGTCGCCACATTCCCCTCTGCTATTTATTGTTCAGAGCCATTTCTGACCCTTCTGACCCAAAGATATTATATTTCCTGAGCAAAAGGCCACTTCCAGATAGGTGTCGCTTTCAGTTAAACTATGGGTGCTACCTCCCCTAGCAGAGGTTGAGGTGACAAATAGTAATTAAGGCCCCTTCTAGTTTTGGAGAAAAGACGGAGCTGCACACAGGATTCGTTAGGACGTCTTCTTTATTAGTGCGTAGGGACTTACATGGTGAGGGGAAGTGGGTAGGAGGACGGGGGATTAAGGCACGATGGCATTTTCATGCCATGAGTGGCGCTTCCACGGGTACAATCCATGGAAGCGCCACTCACGTCGTGAATCAGCCATCATGCCTTAATCCCCCGTCCTTCCACCCGCTACCCCTCACCATGTAAGTCCCTGCGCACTAATAAAGAAGACGCCCTAAGGAATCCTGTGTGCATCTCTGTCTTTTCTCCAAAACTGGAAGTGACATATTGCTGTTTCTAGGAAGTGTGCACCAGGTAAACTAGGCGTGCTGAGTGTGGGACACTTGATAAAGATCCCGGGACACCTTGGAGCCAAATGGCAGCTAATCAACCTCCCTGAGAAAGATTTTTGCACCGTGGATGTGGTGCTGGCCGAACCGGAAACCGTGAGTAATTAAGGCCCCTTTCGCATCAGCGTTTTTTTGAATTTGCGGCAGATCCGGTAGATTTACCGCACCTGCCACATAACCGCCGACATATGGTACATTTGCGGCAAGCCCCATGCATTGTCTATGGGAGTTGCGGTCTTGTGTGGCAAGTGCGGTGCTGCCAGATGCAGCAGATCTGGCACTTGCAGCGGTGACAAAAAAATGCTGCTAACCGCGTTTTTTCACGCCCGCAACTGCTGGATTTGCTAGATCGTGGCAAAACCGCAATTGCTGCAATCCCCATAGAGAATGAATGGGGGCTTGCCGCAAGTGCACCATAAGTCGGCCATTAAGCGGCAGATGTGGTGAATCTGCCGGATCGTCTGGATTGTGCTGTTGAGGGAATGGCAGTTATGGGCAGGGTGACCAGGGAAGACTAGTCTGACCCTGGTTTAGGAACCCTGAATGACCCTGATCCCAAAGGTATCTCTGAAGGTGAGAAGGTTTGGGCCTCCAGCCTCTCCGTAAAACTCCTCCACCAACCCTGCGCTATTTCCCCCTTACCTCCCTCCATAGAACTGGGATACAGCAACTCCAAAGGAAAGGACTTCACTTAAGCAACACAAACACACAGGTCAGCACAGCACAGCTTCCAGGCATAGAGTGAAACTCTATCAGCAACACCACCTGGTGGAAGGAGAGGCTACTTAAAGGCTAGGGGGAGCGGAGTTCAGGTGAGTCACACATTAACACATTAACCCCTTAACCAGCAGATGAACCTAATAGTGAATGCAGTTCTGGAACACAACACAGGGCCAGGACCTTCACAACTATCAACCATGCAGCTCTTAAAGACAAACATACACAGCAGCATCCAGCAATGTCAGCGCCATCTAAGCATGTGACACGGATCTGGACAGAACAGCTGATGTGAAAGGGGCCTAAGAAGCCAGGATACCACATCTTGGGCAGGAAACATCCTGCAGAGCACCGAGCTTCAAAGGGCCTTTCCAGACTTCATGGGGCCAGAATATTATTCCGAATTATGAAAATACTGTGCATCCTAGTTCCACGGTATTTATATCACTGAACTCATGAAAGCCAATTACACACACATAATTTCTAATTCATTCTAGTACCCTGCATTGAGGAGATAGTGTTGCAAATAGAAGCCAGCTAGAAAAGCCATATTTGGTCTTCAAGCATAGTTTGGAGACAGCTAGATCTGAGGATACCTGAACCATTTTCCTTTTCGGAATCTTTCGGCTCAGAAAACAAAGGAGGGGATTGCAGGACAGTGCAAAGGAAGCAGAGGGGCCGGCGGCTTAGAGAATAAGAACGCTCAACCTCTTTTTATATTCATTGTTCAGTCTTCAAGGTGGACTCAACACATTATGTGTTGGGGATTAAGCACAAGGAAACCCTGAGGCTCTACACTGCCTACGTGTGGCCACCAGCAGCAAGAAAACCGGTAACTGAATTACATTTGTCTGCATATGCCTGTCATGTACTACTTCATTTCATTTGCATAACTGAATGTAAAATGTGTAAATTTTATTATTAACTGGTGTGCCCTTTTGGGGACTAAATACATAACCTAATCCTTGGTTGCTCTTTTATCTCAATCCACGATATCCCCGTTTAATATTATACATTACCTGGATTGGTTATAAGCCTGTTAACGGACCAAGCCTATATCGAACGAGGAACTTGTGGCAGTTGTGAGGTAGCACCCGGAGAACCCGCTCACATAACAACAAAACACATCCTGATAATTTAACCAATGGCTACCCATTTATTTTGCTCACATACAGAACATAACCCGGGTAGCATGTTTGAGACATTTTACATTGATTATAAGCACCGTACATAAATACACAATACATTTACATATAACATGACATAACACATATATTACACGTAACATCAGATACCATATTCATCAACGGGCCCTGAGGGTCCCAATGGCGGTACCAGCTGCCTGGCTTTATTTACCCAGCCCAACACTACCTCGGAGTACAGGCTCCCTCCGGCCGTGTCTCGCCACATGTCCGGACCAACCTGGCCAGGCTTTTCCACACCGCATGTGATCCATCACATAAGCATTAATGGATCACATACGTCCTTTCACACGCTCACAGCCCATCATATAATTATCCATGGACTGTGGCTCCTTTGGGTTCAGAACAGGGATTGAGCAACCTGAGTCATGGGTACGCCATGCATCCCCAATGGGCTCCCCCTGGACGTATCTCGCCATACGTCCAGGTCAGAGTCACTTGGTTCAACCACAGTTTCCCCACTCTAGGAGCCCTTCTAACCCCTGCCTCTGACCATCGGTACATACACTTCAACGGGTGCCTACATTGACTATTTTAGTCGAACCCAATGGTGGCTATGCCCACCTGGCACACTTCATACATCTGCCTCCTGTAGGGCTACATACACTTCAATAGGTCCCTTCACTGATTACTTTAGTCGGACCTAATGGTGGCTATGCCCACCTGGCACAATTCATACATCTGCCTCCCGTAGGGCTACATACACTTCAATGGGTCCCTTCACTGACTACTTAGTCGGACCCAGTGGCGGCTATGCCCGCCTGGCACAATTCATACATCTGCCCCTGTAGGGATACATACACTTGCTAGGTCTTTTACAAAAGCTATAAACTACTCATACGGTTCAACAGGTCCCTCACTGACTACTTAGTCGGACCTAATGGCGGCTATGCCCGCCTGGTACATTTTATGCACAGGGTGCACAGTTCACACTAGCATACGGGAACTGCTTTCTTTCCGGGCACGGATCTGGGTCTCGCTACCTGGGTCACGGGTACACCAAGCATCCCCAAGGGGCTCCTTCCCGGACGTATCTCACCACACGTCCGGACCAGCATCCACCTGGGTCAGCCACGGCTTCCCCACTCTAGGTGCTGTAACGACCCCGGTCCTGGCTACCGGTATGGAGCTAGCACGTTACCTTCATATTCGCACACCACAGAGCTCTGGACTGCTTTGCACTCAGTGTCCCTCAGTCTGAGACTCAATCAAACACAGACTGGCTCTCTGGCTCCCTGGCTGATGATCAGGCTGATAATGATCTCACTCAATCAGCTGGCAGGCTCTTTATCGTGCCTGTCACTCCCACACTGACACATCCAGCTGGGCTGCTTTTACTCAGGACACACCCACCTGGGCTGCTACCAATTAGGACACACGGTTCCCATACAGCCGCTCATCAGACTCATCAATGTGTCAGATCTACAGCACTCTCACATTTAACAGCTTGTGTTCCGGGTAGCTTTACACAGCATCATCACAGTAAAACCGGCCAGTGTGAACAGGATCATACCCTGATCCTGCATGTGATACGCCCCGGCCATGGGGACCAGTATTTTGTCCTAGTGTTATTGAGGAACGTTGGAAAGTGATGGACTGGAGGTTTATATATATATCACTGGCCTGGAATGGTTATATATATACAGTATATATATTTATACTTGAATGTTTATATTATATATATATATACAGTTAGGGCCAGAAATATTTGGACAGTGACACAAGTTTTGTTATTTTAGCTGTTTACAAAAACATGTTCTGAAATACAATTATATATATAATATGGGCTGAAAGTGCACACTCAGAGCTGCAATATGAGAGTTTCCACATCCAAATCGGAGAAAGGGTTTAGGAATCATAGCTCTGTAATGCATAGCCTCCTCTTTTTCAAGGGACCAAAAGTAATTGGACAATGGACTCTAAGGGCTGCAATTAACTCTGAAGGCGTCTCCCTCGTTAACCTGTAATCAGTGAAGTAGTTAAAAGGTCAGGGGTGGATTCCAGGTGTGTGGTTTTGCATTTGGAAGCTGTTGCTGTGACCAGACAACATGCGGTCAAAGGAACTCTCAATTGAGGTGAAGCAGAACATCCTGAGGCTGAAAAAAAAGAAAAAATCCATCAGAGAGATAGCAGACATGCTTGGAGTAGCAAAATCAACAGTTGGGTACATTCTGAGAAAAAAGGAATTGACTGGTGAGCTTGGGAACTCTAAAAGGCCTGGGCGTCCACGGATAACAACAGTGGTGGATGATCGCCACATACTTTATTTGGTGAAGAAGAACCCGTTCACAACATCAACTCAAGTCCAGAACACTCTCAGTGAAGTAGGTGTATCTGTCTCTAAGTCAACAGTAAAGAGAAGACTCCATGACAGTAAATACAAAGGGTTCACATCTAGATACAAACTATTCATCAATTCCAAAAATAGACAGGCCAGAGTTAAATTTGCTGAAAAACACCTCAAGAAGCCAGCTCAGTTCTGGAAAAGTATTCTATGGACAGATGAGACAAAGATCAACCTGTACCAGAATGATGGGAAGAAAAAAGTTTGGAGAAGAAAGGGAACGGCACATGATCCAAGGCACACCACATCCTCTGTAAAACATGGTGGAGGCAACGTGAAGGCATGGGCATGCATGGCTTTCAATGGCACTGGGTCACTTGTGTTTATTGATGACATAACAGCAGACAAAAGTAGCCGGATGAATTCTGAAGTGTACCGGGATATACTTTCAGCCCAGATTCAGCCAAATGCTGCAAAGTTGATTGGACGGTGCTTCATAGTACAGATGGACAATGACCCCAAGCATACAGCCAAAGCTACCCAGGAGTTCATGAGTGCAAAAAAGTGGAACATTCTGCAATGGCCAAGTCAATCACCAGATCTTAACCCAATTGAGCATGCATTTCACTTGTTCAAATCCAGACTTAATACGGAAAGACCCACAAACAAGCAAGACCTGAAGGCTGCGGCTGTAAAGGCCTGGCAAAGCATTAAGAAGGAGGAAACCCAGTGTTTCGTGATGTCCATGGGTTCCAGACTTAAGGCAGTGATTGCCTCCAAAGGATTCGCAACAAAATATTGAAAATAAAAATATTTTGTTTGGGTTATGTTTATTTGTCCAATTACTTTTGACCTCCTAAAATGTGGAGTGTTTGTAAAGAAATGTGTACAATTCCTACATTTTCTATCAGATATTTTTGTTCAACCCTTCAAATTAAACGTTACAATCTGCACTTGAATTCTGTTGTAGAGGTTTCATTTCAAATCCAATGTGGTGGCATGCAGAGCCCAACTTGCAAAAATTGTGTCACTGTCCAAATATTTCTGGACCTAACTGTTATATATATATATATATGTGTATATATATATATATATATATATATATATATATATCTAAAATATAAAGCTGAATGTGTGTATGTGTGTGTGTGTGCATGCATGTGTGTATATCCGGGATTGGCATCTACACCGTCGCAACTACAGCCACAAAAATTTGCACAGTCACACATCTGGACCTCAAGAGCGTCATAGGCTATGTTGTGAGGCGAAATTTTAACCCTGTGCGTTCCAGTTCACCAAACAATTTTGCTCCTATCTACATAATGGGGAAAAAGTGAATGGAAAAGTGTTGGAGGAAAATCGACAGCTGTCAGCTATAGAGACAAAATTTTGCACAGTCACACGTCTGTACCCTGGGAGCGTCATAGGCTATGTTGTGAGGCGAAATTTTAACCCTGCGCGTTCCAGTTCACCAAACAATTTTGCCCCTATCTACATAATGGGGAAAAAGGGAAAGGAAACGTGTGGGAGGAAAATCGACAGCTGTCAGCTACAGCTACAAAAATTTGCACAGTCACACGTCTGGACCCCGAGAGCGTCATAGGCTATGTTGTGAGGCGAAATTTTAACCCCGCGCATTCCAATTCACCAAACAATTTTGCCCTTTATCTATATAATGGGGAAAAAGTGACAGTTACCAGTTGACAGTTGTGAATGAGAGGGGCTTAATGATAGCACCAAAGACTAACAGCACATACCAGCATATAGTCACTAAGGTGGGGCCACACAACACAGATACACACACACACCACACAGACCCCCCCACAGGGTCACACACATACACACCCTATAGGGACACATGCACTCACCCCACAGGGACACAGACACCACAAAGAGACATACACAACAGAGACACACACCACACAGACCCCCCCCCCACAGGGACACACACATACACACCCTATAGGGGCACATGCACTCACCCCACAGGGACACACACACACACACACCACAAAGAAACACACACAACAGAGACACACACCACACAGACCCGCCCCCACAGGGACACACACATACACACCCCAGGGACACACACACCACACAGACAGACACAGATGTGCACAAATCACCTCTCACAACTCGCCTCATACATGTGCTATCTTTATTTTTCAAACATACACATCTGATTAAAAACAGCCAATGTGCAACACATGTGCCATATAGGGAATTAAGGCAGATGTCAGTCACATGAGCTGTCTATTATGTGTATGTGTGAAGTAACATACACTGCCCGGCCAGGGGGAGGGTTTACTGTTGGCTGGAGATTTATTAGGTTGCCTATAGCAATCAATCACAGCTCAGCTTCTATTTTCCTACAGGTCATTAATATGACATATTCAAATTTTATTTTGTTATAGCTAACAGCAGTTATTTATTAACCCGGGCGTAGCCGGGTACTACAGCTAATATATATACCGTATATAAGCCGAGTTTTTCAGCACAAAAAATGTGCTGAAAAGTCCCCCTCTCGGCTTATACACGAGTCATACGTGTATACAGGGCCGCCCGCCCCCCCCATCGGTATACAGGCGCGGCTCCCCCTCCATCAGTGGGATACAGGGCCCCCCTTGCTGCCGCACACCTGCAAATGTAAATGACGTCATTTCCTGTGCGCCGGAGGAGGAAGCATGAAGACCCAGAGGAGCGCGGTGACAGCGGCGACAGGGATAAGTATAATCATGTATTACTTTGCAGGTGTGCGGCAGCAAGGGGGGCCCTGTATCCCACTGATGGAGGAGGGGGCCGCACCTGTGTACCACTTTGGCTGCTGGGGCCTGTATATACCACTAGGGCTGCTGTATATACTGCTGGGGCCTGTATATACCACTGGGGCTGCTGTATATACTGCTGGGGCCTGTATAGACCACTGGGACTGCTGTATATACTGCTGGGGCCTGTATATAACACTGGGGCTGCTGTTTATACTGCTGGGGCCTGTATATACCACTGGGGAGGCTGCTGTATACCACTGGGTCTGCTGGGGCCTTTATATATACCACTGGGGCTGCTGTATATACTGCTGGGGCCTGTATATACCACTGGGGCTGCTGTATATACTGCTGGGGCCTGTATATACCACTGGGGCTGCTGTATATACTGCTGGGGCCTGTATATACCACTGGGGCTGCTGGGGTCTGTATATACCACTGGGGTTGCTGTATATACTGCTTGGGCCTGTATATACCACTGGGGCTGCTGTATATACTGCTGGGGCCTGTATATACCACTGGGGCTGCTGTATATACTGCTGGGGCCTGTATATACCACTGGGGCTGCTGTATATACTGCTGGGGCCTGTATATACCACTGGGGAGGCTGCTGTATACCACTGGGGCTGTTGTAATACTGCTGGGGCCTGTATATACCACTGGGGAGGCTGCTGTAATACTGCTGGTGCCTGTATATACCACTGGGGAGGCTGCTGTATACTACCACTGGGGAGGCTGCTGTATACTACCACTGGGGAGGCTGCTGTATACTACAAATGGGGAGGCCTGTATACCACACTGCTGGGGGCTGTATACCTGTGCTGGGGTCCACCCTCGGCTTATACACGAGTCAATAGGTTTTCCCAGGTTTTGGGGGCAAAAGTAGGGGGGTTGGCTTATACACGGTTGGCTTATACACGAGTATATACGGTATACATATAAACATTCAAGGCCAGTAATGTACATAAACCTCCAGTCCATCACAGTCCAACGTTCCTCAATAACACAAGCACAAAATGCTGCCCCATGCTGCCACCAGTTCCACGTTCGATATATGCCCGTTCCGTTTACAGGTTTATAGTGGGTCATAAACCAAGCCAGGTAATGTATAACATTAAATTATATATATATATATATATATATATATATATATATATATATGTACATTGTGGTGATGTGGCCGGTATGGTCCCGTGGCCGGGTTCATCACATGGGTATTCAGCGCTGGATCCTGTTCACATCAGCCTGTTTTACTGTGTGTGTGTGCTGTGTGAAACCTGTCCGGTACACAGTGGGTTAACAGCTAAAGAATAGATGAGCCGAATGAGTGGCCGAGAGAGCAAGGAGTGCTAATTGACCAGTCCCAGGTGTGGGTGTGTAAGATGGGTGTGGCGAGCAGGAATTAACCTGCCAGATGTCTGTGTGAAAGTCAGACTGGAGATGGGAACGCAGTGTAGTCCAGACCACTGAGATGTGAGGAGGTGTGAGAGGCCCACTGGGACGGGATACTTGGTACCGGATTGGGGGTAGCAATGGGGATGATCACGGCAGTCCTTGGTCCGGACCGTGTCCCGAGCCCACAAGTAAAAGGGGGGAATATTTACAGGGGAGTTTGTCGTGACGCCACCCACGGGTTGTGGTCAATGAGGGGACCACCACTGCAGGGTACTTCTGTCTGGAGGATGGATGCTGCAGCATGGTGGATGAGCCCGCCACGGGTCGGGGCAGCTCCTGACAGGGTGTAAAGATGTAATAAAGAGTTCTGTTTGCAGGGAATCACACACGGGAGACTGAAGCAGGGTTCACCGGGTTTACTTGCAAGTTCTCAGTGCAATTCAAACAGTTCACGGTACAGTTCACACAATTAACTCACTGAACCCTCTGCTGCCAGGTTATCTCTCTGAGACCCTTCACTTTCTCTGTAACCTTTCCGTTTTTTCTCTCAGTTCTTCCCTGTGGGCTGTATGTGGGCAGCTCGGTCCCTTTATCTGACTTCCCCCTGTGTGTGTGGGCGGCAAGCCGGGTCCTATACACTGCTGATCCTCCAGCCCCTGTATTGGGTGACAAGACTTGGAATCTGTGCCTCCCCATCAGTGTGTTCGTGTCCCGGCGTATAGCTACAGTCACCCATAGCCGGAAAAAATACACAACACAGAGTTAAAATAATTTTATTTGAACAAAATACACACATTTAGTGACCCCATCTTTAATTAAGGGCAGATCCACATGATGTCTTCTCTACTTGACACGTTGTGCTGTCAGCTCAGCTTCATCAGTGACCAGGGCTAAACCAAGCACTTGGCTCACCGTGTTAACACAGAATCTATTAGGGACAATGTATTTCTTTCTAACATGTCTTTGTAATATACGTGACTCTATATATGAGATTTATTAAGAACTCTCTCCAGTCCTTTAAGGATACTCAATCCTTCTTTCAGCAGACAGGTGTTAAAATTTTAATTAGTTGAACTCTGAGACTGGAAGAGTATATATGCTCACTATGTGTGTTATTTGTCATCTGACTGAGAAACACTGTTTTTCTCTCAGTCGAAACGCGTTTTTTAAAACATTTTTCTGTATGTAATCTTTTACTCTAATAAAGAAGAATTTCTATTGATGAGATGGAATCTTTTCTCTTTGTATATATTTATCTCCTCACCAAATGTGCTGAAGGCTCAATTATTCATGGTGGTGACCTTAATCTCACTTTGGATCGTGCTATGGACTCCTCAGTGGGTAGGTCTCCTATTCTCGACTCCCATATTTCAGCTTTAAAATTTAAACTTCTCGATATGCAATTAGTTGACGTCTAACATCTCCTCAACCCAGAGATATGAGACTACCTACTTTTCTGCTGTGCATAAATCATACAGCAGAAAAGATGTTTTCTTAATTGGCCATTTTCTGCTCTCTTACGAACCGATCTCAACATTGACTCTATGGTCTGGTCTGATCATGCATCGGTCTCTTTGTCTCCAAGTGTTCCACACTCAACCTCGGGAAAATGGCTCTGGTCCCTAAATCCCATTCTTCTTATAGACCCCTCTTGTCAACTCCCTGTTAAAAATACCATCTCTTATTTCTTAAATCATCATTTTGATTATATAACCCCTCTCCCAGTTCAATGAGAGGTTCTAAAAAGGGAACACTTATCCAGCAGGGATCTAGAATTAAAAAAGACAGAGCCTTTAATCTAGAATGAATAACATCGCTTATTGAACATTAAAATTAGACCTTAAACAAAATCAAAACTCGCAAACTCTTGCAGATTTATTAAAAGCTAGAACAGATCTTAGCTCTTTGGTGGATTTGTCATCTGCTCTCCATCGCTTACAGAAATTCTTCTATGAATTCTCCAATAAACCTGGAAGAGCCTTAGCTGGATTCCTCAACCTCTTATTCCTTCTACCGTTCATCCTGCAATTAAACTTCCCTTGGGTGATTCCCTACATAAAGAACAAGAAATTACTAGTGGTTTCTGTGATTATTATGATTCCCTATACAGTTTGAGGGAACCCTCAGCAGATACCTTATGTCCCCTTCAGACTTTCAAACAAGGGTGTACTCATATTTTGCAAAAACTCCCCTGACAGATGAGTAATTCTCATGTTTAGATGATCCCTATTTGTAAGAATTTCTAGCAACCTTAAATGCCTCGGCCAGAGGAAAGAGCCCTGAACCTGATGACTTAGTCTAGCTTCACATTTCAGGACGGTTACGTTGCGTCCCATGCGCATGCGCAGCCACAGGTGAAAACGCATGCGAACGCGTGTAAACGTTGCGTTTTACATACGCATGCGCATAGCTTTGCGCACGCAGGTCTGCAACGTTCACATGCGTTTGTCTGCGTTTTGAGCCTTGCGCATGCGTTTTCCATCTGCATGCGTTTGCTAAACTTAGGTAGGATGTGTTGTGGGCTGGTTCATGGGCGGAGATTATGCTGGACGCCAAAAACTCTTTTTGAGCATGCGCACTAAGGTGTCCGCATGCGTTTCATCTGCAGCTGTGCGCAAAACCATCCGCATGCGTACAGTCTCATGGCGGGCTAATGTTAATTGTATCCGCAGCGTTCCCTTGCGGCATAAAATCTTCTTCTCCGTCCGCATGCGTATAGTTACGCAGCTGAACGCGAACGAACGTGGCTATGTGCGGATGACTGCGCATCCCATGTTAAAGATAGGTGCGCAATCCGGGACACAGAGCCACACCGTCCGCGGCGCAAACGTCCTGAAATGTGAAGGCACCCTTACCTGCTAATTTTTATAATCTATTTAGTTTTAACTCAGAATTATTTTCACTTATGACTAAGGGCCCTTTCACATCAGCGTTTTTCGTAATTCGCGGCAGATGCGGTGAAAAAACCGCATCTGCCGCGTTTGCCGCATAACGGTTCCACTTGCGGCACGGTTGCGGTTTTTTCCATAGGAAGTATAGGGGGACTTGCGGCAGATGCGGCAAGTGCGGTATTGCACTTGCGGCAGGTGCGGCAGAGAAAAAAACCGCAGTAAGCCGCGGTTTTTTTTCTCTGCCGCACCTGCCGCAAGTGCAATACCGCACTTGCCGCATCTGCCGCAAGTCCCCCTATACTTCCTATGGAAAAAACCGCAACCGTGCCGCAAGTGGAACCGTTATGCGGCAAACGCGGCAGATGCGGTTTTTTCACCGCATCTGCCGCGAATTACGAAAAACGCTGATGTGAAAGGGCCCTTAGACATTCAATACTATATCTGAAAATTGCCCATTTACCCCTCAAATGCTCTCTGCTACTATCTTGGTTATTCTTAAACTGGGGAAAGAGGAAACATTGTGTTCCCAGTACCGTCCCAATTCCTTAATTATTATAGAGATTAAAATGTGTTTTCTTAATTTATATCTAATCACTTAGGTCCTCTTCCTAAATCTATCCATAATGACCATCGGGGTTCGTTTAACATACAGAGGCCTGTGATAACAGTAATAAGACTCTTTGTCACGCTGGACCAGAGAATGTCCAGCGCATGGTGCAACATAAAGGTACTGAGGGATGTATTTGGGGAAAGAAGGTCCTGACAACGGAGTGAGGTGGATGGGACACATCCTGTCACAAGCCTGCGATTTATCCTGTCTCCCCTGTCATCCCTAAGCGTGTCATTTCCCCGCTGCCGTTCTTTGTACCTGGTCCCTGGCTGTCACCTCAACTAACCCTGGCTAGGACTCTGGCCTGCAAGGACACTAGCCTTGCCATTGTAGATAATAAAACACAAGGAAGGTAATCAAGGGACTAGACAACAAGGATACAATGCTACGTCGTATCTGCTACCAAACTCCATAAGGCTGCCTTCACATTTGCGTTTGTGTCTGCATGCTGATGGCATGCAGACACAAACGCAGTGAAAAGCAGGGTCATTTTGATGTGTCCGCAGCGGAGAATGTCCACCTGCGGACACATCACTATGGAGCCCGGGCAGCCAATCGGCGGTGTCTGGGGGCGGGCCGGAGGCGGAGATCAGCGGCGGAGATCTCCTCCTCCCGGCCGCCGGGACATGTCAGCGGGGTTAAACAGCTGATGTGACAGCTGTTTGAATCTCCCGTGCCGAAACCGAGAGGAGATGTCGGCGCGGGAATATTCAAACAGCTGTCACATCAGCTGTTTCTCCCCGCCGACACCGCTAGGAGATTACCGGCGGCGGGGAGGAGGAGATCATCAGAGGCTCCAGCTGATTCTCCGGTGGCCGTCGGTGATCTCCTGTGACATCACCGGCGGCCACCGGGAGAGATTTCAATGGGTCCGCAGCGTTCTCCTGCGCTGTCATGCGCAGAACACTGCGGACCCATTGACACCAATGCATTCTTTTGTGCGCTTGGGAAAGCTTGCTGATTTCCCAAGGTCCCCGAGCGCACAAAAAATGCAACGGGCACGGACGGGGAACCCTGGAGGGATCAGATATCTTCTGCATACGCACCCGAACGCAGCAAACGCTGCCAAACGCAGGCACTATGCGTTCCTATGTTAAACATAGGAACGCAGTGCGCATGCGCTTGACTGCATATGAGAACGCAGCATATGCTGCCTTCCCATACGCAAATGTGAAGGCACCCTAAGGCAGCAGAAAGAACAGCATCCAGTCAGCCGATCTCCAGCAGCAATAGCTCTACAAGGTCCACACTCCAGGCTGGTCTGTTCGAATCGGAATGAACTGTAATGGACAACAAATGTTGGGGACCATGTGGCTACAGGGAGGAAGGTGATGCAGTGACACACTGCAGCAAACTAACCTAGCACTACCAACAGGGAACTGACATTAACCCTTGCTAGTACTAAAGAAATCAACGTTTAAAATCCACAGCTCTAAAGCTGTCACTTACTCATGACGCCCTTTCATCATATCTTATATGTATAGGCTCAAAACACCTGCCTGTCTACTCTCTATTGACATGGAAAAAAACTTTGATTGGGTCAACTGGACCTTTCACCATTCATTCCTGTGCCAACTAGGCATTAAAAATCATATGATGTGAAGAATCTTCTCCCTCTATCAAAATCCCACTGTAACGCCCACTGGAGATCACCACCTGGAAGAGCAAACCTGAGCTACTATCATGTCTTTTCTAGAGCTCAGCTGGAGAGGTTAGGTTTATGTTGGTAGGTAACCACCAGAAGCAACTCCAGGGGGTCTCGGTATCATGGCAGCTAACTCCAGGGACTGAGCTCCAAAAAATAGGCACATTCTCTGGGTAAGGGCCATTCGGGATGGCTAAATGGAGGTACAGATGGTGTGGCAGGACTGGTGCAGATGGTACAGCAAGACTGATGATGGTAGTACGGCAGGACTGGGCAGATTGTACAGAAGCAGAGAGGTCCAGATGGGTGCTGTCAGGTCAGCAGAACTAAGAAAAGACACAGATCAGGCAAAGCACAACACTGGACAAAGCATAAGGAACTGATAACAGGCAGCGTGTCTAAGCGTGTAGACCACATTGCTTAGGCACCTTCCAAATGGGGAAGGCACTTTAAATACTCTGTACTTCTCAACCTCAGGCTGAGAAACATTTCTGGGTAGAGCACGCTGGCCCTTTAAGTAGTGGAATCGAGCTGCATGCATGGCCTACACGGGCACCAGGAGACCAGACCCTGGAAGCAGGAAGCATCAGATGCAACCCGGTCAGACGACTCGGGACCGCTGGAGGTGTGAGTACACCACGACTGCCGGTCTCCCTGCAGTGAAGGTGTGGGTGCTGCAGCAGATGTAACAACCACAGTCCATATCAGCATTAATAGTTTCTTTTTTTCACCTTCACCTTTCAAAAGTGCCAATGGAACAAGAAAGGGGTGTCACCTATATGTTATAGTGATAGAACACCTAGCAGTTGCATTTCATACTCATGATATCACCAGTCAGTGTACGCTAGCTCTTTAGGAAAATGATTTCCTTCTATACCTGACAAACTGTTGTGGAGCCCACTGGGACGGGGTACTCGGTACCGGACCGGGGTACTGCTGGGGATATCATGGCGGTCTTGGTCCGGACCGTGTGCCGGGTTCCGAAAGTAAATGGGGGGATATTTACAAGGGAGTTTGTTGTGACGCCACCTACGGGTTGTGGTCAGGGTGACCACCGCTGCTGCAGAACCTCCGGGGATGATGTTGGGCAGCTGAGGATGTAATGGCTCTCCGCAGGTAGAGCTGGGTTCCCCGGGGCAGTTGTAGTAATAGACTATAGATGGTGCTATGGATGCTACAGGATAGGGGTAGTAGTAAAGATGATGGGAGTTTGTGAGGTACGCAGGGTTTGAGCACAAGGATCACACACACTCATGGTTTTGAAGTTTTCCAAGGCTTTACTGCAGATTTTGGTAGCAGAATACTGTTCACGGAGTCTGTACAGGGGCCGGGTTGCTCATACCTTGACCGGGTCCTCAGCTTCCTACTCCTGCACCTTGTGTGTTGCCCTGCTGCTACTTTAGCTAGGCTGCTGGCCCTGTTTCTCCTCTCAGGTACCCCCTTTGCTAGGCAACTTGAGTCTGTGTGCTTCTGACCCCGCCGTGTTGCTTCGCTGAGGTACAGTGTAGATCTACAACCTCCACTATCCCGTTGTTTTCTGTGCTGCGTGTTTCAGTCACAGATTCAGATCCGGTATCCAGTCTCTGCGCTCCTCTGGGGCGAGTTATGAGGTAACTCAGTCTCCCAGCTATGTTCCTCTGTTTCTTGTACTCCTCTCCTCAGACCCTGGCTTCAGGCCTGAAAGTAGTCAGTGGTCCCTGTCGGGAGCTCAGCTCTGCTCCGATTTACAGGTCCTCCTCCTAGTGCTCCCTGCACTAAACTGAACTGTCAACTGTCAACTGTCAACTCTAAACTCTCTACTTCCTCCTCAGACCAAAATATATAAGGGAGTTGCATTAGCTCCCCCTTCTGACCTAGAGGCGCTAGTCCAGTGTCCAGTGTTGTGTGGGGAGTTAACCCTTGGATGTTACTGTGGCACATTAACCCCCTGGGGTGCCACATTCTAATATTTATTTTCCAGTCTTAAAGGGGTTGTCCGGTCTAAAATGATAATTCTGCAGTCACACTGTGTAACTGTAGACTCGTCAATTCTCCCATTGGCCGCACTGAGCGATGCGAGAATTTGTGGTTTATAAACTTGGAACAGACTGCAGTTAGGAAGTATGCATGTTCCCAGCAACAACATGACTAGTGGGCGTGGCCTTGCTCTATACAAGTGTATGGAACAAGGCCGCACCCGCTAGATAGATGCTCCACTAGTCAGACACGCCCACACCATACACTTGTATTGAGCCTTAGCTGTGTACACTAGTTAGTTGTTGCTGGGAACATGTATACTGCATAATTGTGGCGTTTTCCCACCTTAGAAACTGGCGAATCCTCACAGCGCACAGTGCGGGCCCTTGGAAGATTGATAAGTCTGCAGTCACATCGAGTGACTGCGGAATTATCAGTTTTCGACTGGACAACCCCTTTAATTAAAGAGTTTGAACGTTTTGTTGCAGTCTCAAATTTTAAGGTGAACTAGACAAAATCAGAGGCTCTTAACATTTTCTTCCAATCACTCTTGTTCGTTGCATCCAATCCTCCTTCCCTTTTAAATGGCAACCCAAAGTAATTAAATATCTGGGTATCTGGGTTTTGGTTAATCCTATTTCCTTCTAATTACCCTACATTACTCAAATGGACTCTCACGGATCTGAAATTATACAATCTTTCTCAATGTAATATGATTTATATACTGTAGTCCCATGTCTTCCTGTAATGTATACATGTCTCGCCCCAGGGCCGTGGGGTACTTGGAATCGGGCTTTGGAGCGCGTCCGGGGGAGTCACAGGGGTCGATACTCGGCTTCCGTGACTCTTGGGATCGACTTTCAAAAAGGGATGCTTTGGGGGATAGGATTTAGGGGATAGGTGTTGTGATGCCACCTGTGGTATCCAGCTAATGGGTCGGCACTGCAGTGCGGGACCTCCGGAGATGATGGATGGGCAGCTGTGGTGTTATCGCTACCCACTGGTGGAGCGGTTTCCCGAGGCAACTGTTACAGTCTATGGCGATGGTAGGCCGTTGGGGTGCAGGATTCAGGGGGCTAAATAACTGACATACACGTAGGCTTGTTTCCTTTACCTTTACTGTAGTGGCAAACTTCAGGGTACAGTCCACAGTCAATAGTAGGAATTCGGATAGCCTGGAAGCAAGTTAGGGATCTCCTCACCCGGCTGGTTCTGAGGCCTCCTTGCTGCGCCTCTGCCTGCTGGTCCTAGCTGCCTATAGCTAAGCTGCGACCCTCTGCTCCTGCTAGACAGTTCTGCACTAGTATGGCAGGCAGCTCGAGCCCTTCCCGGGTATCTTTCCTCTGACCACTTTCCCTGGGCTCTTCTATGCTGCTGTGCCTCCAAATGCTTTGGTGGCCAGGAGACTTGGAATCTCCTGTCCTCCTGTCCTGTTTTGGCTGCTGGGCCTAGAGCACCTGCGCAACCTCGGACTCTGGTGTCCGGTTCTGGCACTCTGCTCTGGGATGGACTGTTCGGCTGGCTCCACTTCCCAGGCTCTCTCCTCTCCTCAGACCCTTGCTCATAGGTCGCTCACACTGGCTGTTCCTTACTCAGCTCCACCCGGACGAGCTTAGCACTGCTCAGGTCCACAGGTCCTCTTCACAGTCCTCCCAGAAACTGAACTCTCTGGCTTTCTGACTAACCCCGCCTCTAGCCAGAATTTAAAACGGAGACTCCCCTGAATCCGGGTTAGAGCTCCCACTTCACATAGAGGGTAATGCCTTTCAGCCCGCGACTGCTGCCCAGCAATCCAACTCCCCAGGGGCAGTGGTCGTACGATGTCCGGGGGTCTGCTGGCTCTTTATCAAGGGCCACTGGAGTTTTTACGGCTTGTGCAATTACAAGCACGAGTGTTCAGCGTGTGGAGGCCCACATCCTGCCTTCCGGTGTACTAAGCCAAAAGCTGGTAGCCGAGCCGCAGGTGCGGTTGATGGGAAAGACTCCGGTGAAAATACACGAGATGGCTCCTTGGCTAAACAAGTATCCCAATAAAGCGGTGGCTGAACATTTACGGTCGGGTTTTACTTTTCGTTTTTTTATCCCCTTTTTTCGGTCTGAAACCCCTTCGTTTTCAGATAACCTTCGGTCCGCCGCAAAACACCCGGCTATTTTACGTGAAAAGATCCAGTCTAAAGTCGCAGCGGGCAGGATAGAGGATCCTTTTGAGAATATCTCATTTGACAATGTTAGAGTATTACTGCTAGGCCTTGTTACGAAAAAAGTTCCGTTTTATATATACTGTATATACTCGTGTATAAGCCAACCCGTGTATAAGCCGACCCCCCTACTTTTGCCCCCAAAACCTGGGAAAACCTATTGACTCGTGTATAAGCCGAGGGTGGACCCCAGCACAGGTATACAGCCCCCAGCAGTGTGGTATACAGCAGCCCCAGAGGTATATACAGCAGCCCCAGTGGTAGTATACAGCAGCAGCCCCAGTGGTATATACAGCAGCAGCCCCAGTGGTATATACAGCAGCAGCCCCAGTGGTTAGTATACAGCGATGCTGCGTGTCCACCGGGCTACCACTGATACATTTGAGGTCCTGTCCTTAAGTCAAACAATGAACGATCAGCCAACTGATCGTTCATCGTTTGTAGTGTCACACGCAACTATGTCGTTTCGACATTGTTCAAGTGTCACAGAACACGTGACTTTTGAACTATATCGGCAACGATATCGTTATGTGTGACGTGGCCTTAAGACCGAGATGTTGGAGATTATGGAACCGAGGACCGACTTGTCCTCCGGGAGTCCGGCGGTGCATAGCATCTCGGTTCCGGTTTGGAGAAAAAAGTTATGATGAGTATTAAAATTACTGGTTGGTTGAATAAGTTACAAGAAAATTAATAAAAAGCTGTGGCTGACCCCGTCCACCAAAGGTCATTGAGCGTGATGTTGTTATTCATAGTTAAGAAAAGGGGAACAAGGTTGAGTAATAGCGGGATTGGGGTTAATATCCGCAGTCACCTGTGCAGATTGTGCTGTGTTTTTTCTGCAGCAAAAAGACCCTGTGTGAACATAGCCTTACACCTTTTTAGTACTGTAAAAGCATTTTACATGCATGTTTTTTTAATACTAAATATTTTACCATAAAAAAAAACAAAATGTAAATTATAGATCTAAATTAAACAGAGCCTAATGATACTGTTATGTTTTTTTTTTGTATCTTCCTTGCAGAGAACACTTTGTGAAGAGGATTTTTATGTGATGGATGTGACAAATGTGATATATTGAAGCTGTTTCAATTAGCACTATCACACAAGTCTAAAAATACTTTGAACTGATTAACACTGTTTGGTTTTAAATACCTAGCACTTGGCCTCCTTTGCTAAGATATAATGCATATTACCGGCACTAGTGGTTACTGTACACACTATGAAGTTCTGAAATTGATACAGCACCATGACTTTTCTACAGAGCTGAATTAAAGGTAACTTGTCACTGTTTTTTTATTAGGTATAAGGTTAGCTTCACACCACGGTTTTTGGGATCCTGTTCTGTCCGTTTTGAAAAGGACAGAACAGGATCCGTTTTTGCCACCCATGTATCCCTATGGTGCCGGATTGGTCATAAAAGGCCATCCGGTTTTGTGCATTCAGCGCAGGATTCGTTTCTGTCCTGCTTTTTATCGTCCCCAAAAATGGAGCCTGCAGTGTTATTGAGCTCCGGTTAAAAAATCAGAAAAACTGGACAGAAACTGATCCAGGGCAATCCGGCACACATAACATGGGAGTCTATGGGCGCTGGATCCAGGAAATAAATCGAATTGTTTCCCGGATCCAATTTTTAGCACAGTGCATGCTCAGAGATCCTGACGTGCAACTCCAGCACCATGGACAGCAGGATTTCAAGCACAGGCTGTAATTTCAGCATCATGGACAGCAGTATTGCAAACACAGGCAGACGTCAGCAGCATGGACAGCAGCAGCAAACGAATCCTGCTAAAAACAGGATCCAGAACCATATTTGGCCACTCTTTCTGCACATTCTGTCATGTCAGGTTCTGTCCGGGTGATCCTGCAAAAAACAGGATCCACTCTGGCAGCCAAAAACCGTGGTGTGAAGTAGCCTAAGCTGTGGCCAGCGGCATTCTGTATAATAATATTTATCGGGTGGGCCCAGAGGAACCTCACGCAAACACTGGGAAAACATACAAACTCCTTTCAGATGTTGTGCTTGGTGGGATTTGAATTCAGGATCCCAGCGATGCAGTGCTAACCACTGAGCCACCGTGCCCCCCTATACATGCTGTATGTACAGTAAGTCCCCAGAACTATCTGCAAAACAAAAAAGAGCTTTTATTATACACACCTGAGGGGTGACCTTCAAATGAGAATGTGATTTGTACTACAGTATACTGTATGCAGCAATACTTGCCTGAATGAGCAGCTCTCCCCCTCAGTCAGCTTCAGTGCTGTCCGAGTACAAACACCTCCTCATGCAATCATGTGACCATGATGTGACCACAGGTCCTGGAGATCTCTTTCTGAGCAGAGAACAGTGGTGAGACCTGTGCGTCGATATGATCTGCGGTGACATTCCACCCACGTGATTGCATGAAGAAGTGTTTGTACGGTGTAATATTCTCACGATATGAGGCATTCACAAGAGTAAACTTTAACTGTACTTTATTCTTGTCTTCTTTCTTTCTCCATCATATAGCAGAACAGTCTTTCCAGCATGTTCCAAAGTGAAACCAAAACTCAATTCCCCACCTCCTTCTTCCTCTTACCCATCATACAGCAGACCTAGTTCTCTTAAAGAGGCAGATCTAATTATTGTACATTACATCATCCAATTTTTTTTTTTTTTTTCAACTTAGAAGAAATACACTGACAATATAACCATGTGAAAATAAATATATATGTCGGTTTTGGCCTATTTAGTCTATTCAAATCAGGCACCGAAGAGAAACAAAAAAAACACAAAAGAAAACAAAAAAACAACAACCAAAAAGAACTCTGTATGTTTTCTGTTCTTTTCTCTTTTATACTTCTTCAATAAGCCGCGATGGAGCCCTCCTTTCTCGTGTTGGATAGCGTCTGGGCTCAGTGAGTGTGTCCATTATTGAAGAATTGTTCACTTCCGGGTGATCCTTTCCACCATCGAGTACCAAGTCTTCCACCAGAGGAAGATCATTACCATCATTTTGCGGTATGATTTTAAAATGTGAAGAATTTCGAGTTATGAAGTGTCCATTTCGCTCAGCTGTGACCATGCTGCCTTTCTTATCAGTAACATTGTATTGTGCAGGATTATAAGTAGCTGAGGTCTTGTTGGTTGGTTTTTGACGCACGACGACAATATCCCCTTTTTTGATGGCACTTGGCTGTGCTCTTCGCCTTCTGTCTGCATAACGTTTCATAGCTTGTTTGTTAGAAGAGTCTGCTGATCGCACAGAAGAGTCACTTGGTAAGGGATGACTGGTCACATCAGGGATACGTATCCGTGGAGTTCTGTTGAACATTAGATGAGCTGGAGCAGCATTAGTAGTAGAATGTGGCGTATTATGATAATTGCACATGAATTTGTATAATGACTGTTTCAGCGGGGTGTGCTCCAGACTCGCTGCCTTGACTCTTTTCTCCATAGTGCGCATGAAACGTTCTACTATACCATTGGCTTGTGGCCAGCAAGGTGTGATTTTCCTGTGACTGAACCCCAAGTATTCAGAAAATTGTGTAAACACATGTCCATTGAACGGAGGTCCATTGTCTGTTTTAACCACTCTTGGAATGCCATATGCAGAGAATATGTCATCCAGTTCTGGTATGACACTAGTGGCAGATGTTGAAGATATGAAAGAAATGACAGGGTATCTAGAATATTCATCAATTGTTACTAGAATGTACTGGCCATTGGGTAATGGTCCATATATGTCGACTGCCACTTCCTCCCAGACAGCAGTGGGTAGCGGAGACATTTGCAGTGGTTCTAAGTTTGATGATGGAGTGATGAATTGACAGGAGGAGCAATGTCTAATCTTCTCTTCCACCAATTGATCCATGTTTGGGAACCACACTTTTTCTCGAAGTAATTTTTTAGTACCAACAATTCCCAGATGACCTTCATGTGCGATCTGTATGACTAAGTTGCGCAAAGTCTTAGGTACAATCAGTTTGGTATCTCGAAGAATGAGGTGTTCTTCAGTGACTGATAATTCATCCCGTACACTTGAGAATAGTTTTAATTCCTTCAGATCAATCTCAGACTTGGGAAATTCTTCTTTTTTAATTTCATGCCACCTTCGATTTTGTATGATTTCTATTAAAGCACATAGCGTCTTGTCACTCGTTGTTGCATTCACAAAAGTGATCAATGGAGAGTGGTTTAGGCACTGCATGAGCTGTAATGAAGCGTATGTATTCTTCAATGGAGGATCGCTCAGGTGAGGCATCATTCATAGGATGTCTTGAAAGGTAGTCAGCCGGATTGCTGTATTTTCCAGGTTTGTGAACAATTTTGTAGTTATAGTCCTGTAGACGTAGACCCCATCTTTCAATGCGTGCAGGCATTTTAGCTCTGGGATTTCCAAAGATCGTAAGGAGTGCTTGATGGTCAGTGACAATGGTGAAGGGAGCTCCATCTACTTATATAATCGGGAGTTAGGAATTCGGGCACTGTAGCCGAATCCCAGACTCCTTAGCGGCACTGCGAGTGATGACGCGCAGCCGCTCTACAGTTAAAAAAAAAAAAAAAAATCCTCACCTCTCCCCGAGCCCCCGCCGTCTCCCGCCGTCTTCCACCGTCTTCCGCTAGGCTCCCGGTGGCTCTGCAGGCTCCCGGTGCCTGCAGTGCTCTTCTATTGCACTCAAGGACCTGTGGTGATGTCAGAGTCACGTGACACCAGCTTACTCCACGTGACTCTGACATCACCACAGGTCCTTGACTGCAGTAGAAGAGCACTGCAGTTACCGGGAGCCTGCAGAGACACCGGGAGCCTAGCGGAAGACGGCGGGAGACGGCGGGGGCTTGGGGTGAGGTGAGCATAATCTTTTTTTTATTTTTTTTAACCCCTGCCTTGCAGGAGCGCCACCACAGACACCTGTATACTCTGCCACCACACAGATGCCTGTATACTATGCCACCACAGACACCTCTATACTCTGCCACCACACTGATGCCTGTATACTATGCCACCACAGACACCTGTATACTCTGCCACCACACAGATGCCTGTATACTATGCCACCACAGACACCTGTATACTCTGCCACCACACAGATGCCTGTATACTATGCCACCACAGACACCTGTATACTCTGCCACCACACAGATGCCTGTATACTATGCCACCACAGACACCTGTATACTCTGCCACCACACTGATGCCTGTATACTATGCCACCACAGACACCTGTATACTCTGCCACCACACAGATGCCTGTATACTATGCCACCACAGACACCTGTATACTCTGCCACCACACAGATGCCTGTATACTATGCCACCACAGACACCTGTATACTCTGCCACCACACAGATGCCTGTATACTATGCCACCACAGACACCTGTATACTCTGCCACCACACAGATGCCTGTATACTATGCCACCACAGACACCTGTATACTCTGCCAACACACAGATGCCTGTATACTATGCCACCACAGACACCTGTATACTCTGCCACCACACAGATGCCTGTATACTATGCCACCACACACACCTGTATACTCTGCCAACACACAGATGCCTGTATACTATGCCACCACAGACACCTGTATACTCTGCCACCACACAGATGCCTGTATACTATGCCACCACAGACACCTGTATACTCTGCCACCACACAGATGCCTGTAAACTATGCCACCACAGACACCTGTATACTATGCCACCACAGACACCTGTATACTCTGCCACCACACAGATGCCTGTATACTATGCCACCACAGACACCTGTATACTCTGCCACCACACAGATGCCTGTATACTATGCCACCACAGACACCTGTATACTCTGCCAACACACAGATGCCTGTATACTATGCCACCACAGACACCTGTATACTCTGCCAACACACACATGCCTGTATACTATGCCACCACAGACACCTGTATACTCTGCCACCACCACCACACACGCATGTATACTCTGCCACCACCACACACGCCTGTATACTCTGCCGCCACCACCACACCCGCCTGTATACTCTGCCGCCACCACAGACGCCTGTATACTCTGCCACCACCTCAGACACCTGTACACTCTGCCACCACCACAGACGCCTGTATACTCTGCCACTACCACAGACGCCTGTATACTCTGCCGCCACCACCACACCCGCCTGTATACTCTGCCGCCACCACCACAGACACCTGTATACTCTACCACCACACAGATGCCTGTATACTATGCCACCACAGACACCTGTATACTCTGCCACCACCACCACACACACCTGTATACTCTGCCACCACCACCACACACGCCTGTATACTCCACTACCCACAGACCCACCTGTATACTCTGCTACCCACAGAGCCCCCTGTATACTCTGCTACCCACTGACCCGCCTATATACTCTGCTACCCACAGAGCCCCCTGTATACTCTGCTACCCACTGACCCGCCTGTATAAACACAATTCATTTCACCCTGCTCCCGATGCAATTGCATCGGGCCTTTTTACTAGTAGAGAAATAAGTGAAAGTGTTCACATCCCCAGACAACTGCCAAGCTTTCTTTTTCAGGTTGTGAATATTTCTTTTCAGTGCTTGTTAAACTTTTACTTGCATAAGAAATGATGTGAGGATCTTGATTATTATCCTTATATTGTGCTAAGATAGCACCCAGCCCCACGGGACTGGCATCCACAATGTTTTGGGGTTTGCTTGTCTTGGGCATTCTTATGCTTGAGATTATGCACATGTAAATGATCCCCACTCTCCATTGCAGTAGCCTGATGATCTGCTGTTTCTATAGCACGGGCCATTTTGAGTAAATCATGTAGAGAGAGATCCTGCTGCAGAGCTTTGCGCCTTATAGTATTGGATGAGCAGGTGACAATTACTTGGGTTAGAATTTCATCAACTTCTGTGAATGCACATTCATGTGCCAGCTCTCTCAGCCGGGTGACATAGGTGTCTATGGATTCTTCTGGGAGCTGCTTAGCAATTCTGAATTTGTATCTTTCATATCTGATATTTTGTTTGGGGTTGAAGTAGTCAGTGAGAGCTTTGGTGCAATTCCTGTATGTGTCTGTCTCGACTGCAGGTAATGTGCTGTATACATCATAGACTCCTGAACCTGCACAATGTAAGAGTACAGCCTTCCTTCGTTTCTCCTCTTTTATGTCCACGGCTTCTAGAAAGTTCTCAAATCTGTTTAGCCATTTTCTCCAGTTATGGGAGAGATTAGTAGCATCAGTCATATCAAACTTTGGGAAGGTGTGTAAGTATTCAGCCATGATAGAGTCTCTCAGTGATGCTGGTGTGTAAAGCAGTAAACAGTGATCAGTACTCACAGCAGCCAGTGGTTATATCATCCCATCCTCGTCGCCAGTTGTAATATTCTCACGATATGAGGCATTCACAAGGATAAACTTTAACTGTACTTTATTCTTGTCTTCTATCTTTCTCCATCATATAGCAGAACAGTCTTTCCAGCAGCATGTTCCAAAGTGAAACCAAAACTTAATTCCCCACCTCCTTCTTCCTCTTACCCATCATACAGCAGACCTAGTTCTCTTAAAGAGGCAGATCTAATTATTGTACATTACATCCGGCACTAAAGCTGGCTGAGAGGGAGGGACCTGCTCATTCAGGCATGATGTATTGACCCCATTGGGAGTGGTGACTGGTTAGTGAACAATGGATTTATATTAATTCTAAACATTATGCAATTGTAACAGCAAGCTCAGTATAACAGTCTAGAAGTGCAGGGACCACGCAAAAAATATTTTTCTCACTGGAGTTTTCCATGAAAGGTTTGTCCTATGACATCAACCTTATTTAAGTGGAAGCTGGTGTAGTGATCAGCTGACTGATTCTCTTACCCAGGGGTAGGGAACTCCAGGCCTCAGGGGCCAGCCAACAGGTCATTTTTTCAGGATTTCCTTAGTATTGCATAGGGGTTAGAATCATCACCAGTGCAGGTGATTGTAATATCACCTGTGCAATTCTAAGGAAATCTTGAAAACATCACCTCTTTGAGGCCCTTGAGGCCTGGAGTACCCCACCCCTGCTCTAACCTCTGCCAATTAACTATTTAAAAGAAGTTGTGTCTGGGCAGACATTTATTGAGTTGAACATTTGTGAGATTTTTCATCATCAGTGAGTGCTATAAATCTGTTTTATATTAGTCAGAGGAAAATAGGAAAGAACAGTACTAATACATAGTGAATGACTCAACACCATAAAGAGCACTCTGAAATAACCTGTAGGAGTAGATCCTTGAAGTCTGTGATTATGCTCATGTACGAGAACTTTGCACTTACATACTGTACCTATTACTTTGTACTCAACTACAGTATTTTTACTAACATTTAAAATGTCAAATTCAGCACATTTCAATACCTCCCATAAGAATGTCCAGATAAGGCCCCCAAAATACTAATACTAAACTACACAACTAAACTACACAACTTTCCAACTAAAATAGGAGAAAGCAGCATAGCAGAGGAGGGATCTCTGGCTATACGGTAGGTGAGGACAGTTTCACTTCACATAAGATCACACTGGCTACAGAGGTAATTTACTTGTTTGGTACAGAAAATCAGCAACATCAAACAGTCAACATACGCGCTCATCATGGGAGCATAGCCTTACAGTGTAACCGCCGTTTAATCACTTGCTCTACATTGTTAAATAAAAATTTAAACTGCGGTTACACTTTAAGGTCCATTCTCTATAAAAGTCTGAAACAAAATCAAGACTGTTGGCAAGCATACGCAACTTAAGATCATCTCTTTACATAAAAGCCTTTGTCTGTATGTTTGCCCTGAAACAGCGCCACTTAAAGGACACTGGCAGCAGCGCAGGAAGACCCAGGTATCTCCTGATTGGCCAGATTTCCAAACTCATGCAGAGTAACTGATGCAGCCGTCATCCTTGTACACCAGGTCATGCGCAGTAGCGGACCGGGTATAGCGGTGTCCATATTGCTAACCCCGGTCATTACTTTAGCAGTAATTTAATAAATACCAGCATTCATCATATTTTCAATACATATACCTACTTTGTTGTTTGCATTTTAGATAATCCAACTGCTATTATATAGTTTTAAGGACCTGTTACACGATACGATATCGTTAACAATATCGTTTGTAAGTCACGGCTTTTTGGGTGGAGCAGCGACGTCGTTGCGTTTGACAAGTTGAAATGATTAACGATAAATTAGCTGATCGTTGATGGGAGGTTTTTGAACCGGACCTTAAACCAAACGATGATTATCCGTTCAACCTACAGCATCGGTGTGTGTGACACCTTGATAACGATGTCCTTATCGACTTCGCCTATTCAGAACTGATGGACGTAGGTGACAAAACGACTGCAAGTATCATTCACTTGTCACGGAATCGTTGCTGCATCGTTAAAGATATCTGTATGTGGAGCCCACTGGGATGGGGTACTTGGTACCGGACCGGGGTATCACAGGGGGTATCATGGCACTCTTGGTCCAGACTGTGTCCCAAGCCCACAAGTAATGGGGGATATTTACAGGGGAGAAAGTCGTGACGCCACCCTTGGTGTGTGGTCAGGGCGACCACCGCTGCTGCAGAACCTCCAGGAATGATGTTAGGCAGCCGGTGATGTAACAGCTCTCCACGGGCAGAGCCTGGTTTCCCGGGGCAGTGGTGATAATAGTCTATGGATGATGCAGAGTAGGGGTAGTGGTAGAGATGATAGCAGTAAGCGAAAGCAAGTAGGGCTTGAGCGCAAGGATTAGACAGACTCATGGTTTTGTAGTCTTCCAAGTCTTTACTGTAGGTGCTGTCCACGGAGTCTGTACCGGGGTCGGGTTGCTCCCACCCTGGCCGGGTCCTTGGCTTCCCACTCCTGCGCTGTGTGTGTGGCTCTGCTGCCGCTTTAGCTAGGCTGCCGGCCCTGTCTCCTTTCACGGGTACCCACTTGCTAGGCAACTTGAGTCTTAACTTTGTGTTTCTGACCCCGACGTGTTGCTTCGCTGTGGTACAGTGAAGATACATAACCTCCACTAGTCCGGTGTTTACTGTGCTGCTTGTGTCAGGCACAATTTAGGATCCGGTATCCGGTCTTTGCGCTCCTCCGGCACGAGTTATAAGGTAACTCAGTCTCCCAGATGTGTTCCTCTGTTTCTCTTAACTCCTTCCCTCAGACCCTGGCTAGGCCTGGAATTGAGCAGCGGACCGCGGGGTGAGCCTAAGGCAGCTCCTTTACACCCAGGTCCCTTCTTCCTCAGCCCTCCCAGGAACTGAACTGCTCACTTCCTCTCCACACCAGAATATATAGGGAAGCAGCTTTAGCTCCCCCTTCTGGCCTGAAGGCGCTAGTGTAGTGTTGTGGGTTGTGTGGGGGAAATTAACCCTTGGTGATGTTTCTGTGGCACATTTCACTAGTGATCATTGAATGACGTTCAAGCGATCTAGGTCAAGTCAGATCGTTGGTCGGCTCGTCCGACCATTGAAGCATGAAACGGGGCCTTTACATGCACCTATTTTTTTGAATTTTTTAATCTAAAACATTAATAATACAGTGGGGAAAAAACGTACGGTATATAGTCAGCCACCAATTGTGCGAGTTCTCCCACTTAAAAAGATGAGGTTGGCCTGTAATTGACATCATAGGTGACATCAACTATGAGAGGCAAAATGAGAAAACAAATCCTGAAAATCATTGTCTAATTTGGAAAAAAAATAATTCACATTTTTGTGGAAAATAAGTTGAAGTACCGTATATACTCGTGTATAAGCCGAGTTTTTCAGCCCAAAAATTGGGCTGAAAAGTCACCCCCTCGGCTTATACACGGGTCAATACGGTAATATATGTGGTGGGGGCTGTGTCCGGGTGCTGGGGAGGCTGGAGGAGGCGGGGGGGGCTGATGACTGAGCGGCCCGTCACGTGGGGCCGCTCATTAGATATGCACGGCTCCCCCCGCCATCACAGCGGCAGGGGGAGCCGTGCATACAGCCCCCCAGTGTATACAGGCAGCCCCCCACTGTATACAGGCAGCCCCCACTGTATACAGGCAGCCCCCGCTGTATACACGCAGCCCCCACTGTATACAGGCAGCCCCCACTGTATATAGGCAGCCCCCACTGACAGTCGTCCCCCCATCATGGAAAGAGCCTCCACACTTTGCAGAGTCCCCCCCCGGCCCCCGCTGCATTATCTTACCATCCAGGGTCTTCACCGCGGGTCCTCCAGGCCTCCTTCCTCGCGCGCTGTCTTCCCGGTCTCATGTGACCCGGCGGTCGCAGTGGAATGACGTCATCGCGCCGGGTCACATGAGACCGGGAAGACAGCGCGCGAGGAAGGAGGCCTGGAGGACCCACGGTGAAGACCCTGGATGGTAAGATAATGCAGCGGGGGCCGGGGAGGGGACTCTGCAAAGTGTGGGGGCTCTTTCCATGATGGGGGGACGACTGTCAGTGGGGGCTGCCTGTATACAGTGGGGGCTGCCTGTATACAGTGGGGGCTGCCTGTATACACTGGGGGCTGCCTGTATACAGTGGGGGCTGCCTGTATACAGTGGGGGCTGCCTGTATACACTGGGGGCTGCCTGTATACAGTGGGGGCTGCCTGTATACCACTGGGGGCTGCCTGTATACACTGGGGGCTGCCTGTATACAGTGGGGGCTGCCTGTATACACTGGGGGCTGCCTGTATACAGTGGGGGCTGCCTGTATACACTGGGGGCTGCCTGTATACAGTGGGGGCTGCCTGTATACCACTGGGGGCTGCCTGTATACAGTGGGGGCTGCCTGTATACACTGGGGGCTGCCTGTATACACTGGGGTCTGCCTGTATACCTCTGGGGCCTGCCTGTATACACTGGGGGCTGCCTGTATACTTCTGGGGCCTGCTGTATACCTCTGGGGCCTGCTGTATATACCTGCTGGGGCCTGCTGTATACCTGCTGGGGCCTGCTGTATACCTGCTGGGGCCTGCTGTATATACCCCTGGGGCCTGCTGTATATGCCTCTGGGGCCTGCTGTATGCCTCTGGGGCCTGCTGTATACCTTTGGGGCCTGCTGTATACCTCTGGGGCCTGCTGTATATACCTCTGGGGCCTGCTGTATATACCTCTGGGGCCTGCTGTATATACCTCTGGGGCCTGCTGTATATACCCCTGGGGCCTGCTGTATATGCCTCTGGGGCCTGCTGTATATACCCTGGGGCCTGCTGTATATACCCCTGGGGCCTGCTGTATATACCCCTGGGGCCTGCTGTATATGCCTATGGGGCCTGCTGTATACCTCTGGGGCCTGCTGTATATACCCCTGGGGCCTGCTGTATATACCCCTGGGGCCTGCTGTATATACCCCTGGGGCCTGCTGTATATACCCCTGGGGCCTGCTGTATATACCCCTGGGGCCTGCTGTATATACCCCTGGGGCCTGCTGTATATGCCTCTGGGGCTGCTGTATATGCCTCTGGGGCCTGCTGTATGCCTCTGGGGCCTGCTGTTTATACCTTTAGGGATGCTGTATATACCACTGGGGAGGCTGCTGTATATACTACTGGGGAGGCTGCTGTATACTACCACTGGGGAGGCCTGTATACCACACTGCTGGGGGCTGTATACCTGTGCTGGGGTCCACCCTCGGCTTATACACGAGTCAATAGATTTTCCCAGGTTTTGGGGGCAAAAGTAGGGGGGTCGGCTTATACACGGGTCGGCTTATACACGAGTATATACGGTAATATATAATCTCACACATTGTAAAATATCCCAATGCGATAGGTAGAGTCGGGCCCCTGTCAAGTATTATAATATGTATTAATTTAGAAAAATGTATAGCATAGCATGTGCAAGCCAGGTTTATGATGCCTACTCAAAGATTCATTTAGCGAAAAAGTAAATGAATGTAACACATCATAGCAAGTTTTCATATTAATAATCTATCCTCAAATAATTCTGACCATGCTCCTCAAGTCAAAAATTAGGGCCACACCTGTCAAGCCAAACTATGGTGATACCATGTTTTCCATAGCAAATCAATACTACCCAATAAAACCCAACGGTGCCAAATACCATCTTGCAGTACCCATAGTAGTACAACCAGCAGTGACAAAATACCACCATACAGTACATACAATAATCCTTTGCAGCACAAAACACCATAGAACTGCACGCACAAAATAATTCACCCTAAGTGCCAAATACCACAGTGCAGTGTGACCTACACCCCAAAAGCTCCAAGCACATTCTACAGAGCAGTATTGTTCACTTTATATAACTCCCCCCCTCCCAGTAACAGCAGCATTGTACCCCTTCTCAATAAAGGGTAGAAGAAGTGCTTATCCAGTACAGGGAGGAAATGTTACGCTAGGGTATACAGATGTCTGGCGTACATCGCAACACAGAGGGGGCAGTAGAGAGGGAATAGAAGAAAAGCCCTAGTGATAGAAAGCAGGAAATAGGACATGTCCTGGCACTCACCTGAATCTGTTCCCTGAAGTCCCTAGCGCCTCTATACGGGTCCTTCCCCTTGTCGCCATTATGTGCCTAAGCCCTTACTCGCCCTGAACTCACCCTGGCTAGTAAGAAGGCTGGCAAGTTCGCTAGATGCACCTCTGCAAATAATACAACACAGGGGAAGGGTAAACAAATGTAGAGGAATAGACACACACAGAAAAGCATTCCAAACTCATCCAATGCAGCAAGACTCCAGAACTGCATTAAACACAACTCCACAGCTTTTATTAGAGATAGGCTCCTTCTGGACAGCATAGAAATGATTATGTAAAAGGCGCCAGATGATAAAACGTTATTTTTTAGTAGGGGAATGGCCAAAAGAGCTGCACCTGAGGATTAAGGCTACAAAAAATAGCTAGCAAGGAAAGAGTCCTTAAACACTGCAGTACTAAAAGAAAGCAAATACATTTGAACACTAGTTGAAGTCCTGCGGTCAATAAGGCATTGTCACCTTTGGTTCCAGACCCACAAGAGGTCTCCCAAGGGGGATGTATTGGCCAAAAGATATTAGCCCGATATCCAATGACAAGGTGATCTCATTGTATCGGGACCCTAATCTGAAATGCCTTTATGTGCAAAATATGCCTGTCTGGGTAGATCCTAGCTATATAGGAAGGTGAGTGCACCATGGCTGTAGGGCTGAGGTGCTCAGCCAGAAAAAATACTACAAATCAATCAAATTTATTACAGTGGTGTTCTAAAGTCCTGCATAGGCGTGAAGAAAACTATATATTTCATACTTCTGCATCTCTACAGTGAAACTGGTGGAACATATATGTTTTTGTAATCCCTCATTGTATGCCATACTCATTTTTGAATGTCCCAAGTGTATAAATTGTTATGGTATGCGCATTTTTGATATTTTTTTTTACAGCATAACCATACCTACACCTGTACAGTGTGTAGAATGGTGAACAGGTTTCTAAGTTCATTAACTTTCAATGCAAGTTCACACAGACTTAAATGTTACTTTTTAAGATTTATCATTTTTTATGACTCCTGAAAAGGGCCTTTTGAGTGCATCTTTAGCTTCTAATACTTTATTGGCCGGCCTTTGCTCTTGAGCACCAACGTGCATCTCTGTGGCATTGAGTGAACAAGCTTCTGCAGACATTCACGAGTGATGATGTGGTTCCAGGTCTGTATCAGAGCCTCAATCAACTCTCTCTTGGTCCTTGGCTGTTTTTTAGTTATCTGTATTGATACCTTGTGCCACAATTTTTCAGTTGGATTGAGGTCCGGTGACTGGGCTGGCCAGTCAATAGTAGCCACCTTGTTCTTTTTCTTCCATTCCGTTACAGTCTTAGCTCTGTGACAAGGAGCATTATTATCCTGGAAGATATAATCCCCTGAAAACAGGTGTTGAGCAGAAGGCAGCATTTTCTTATTAAGGATGTCTATGTATTTTTTTGAATTAACCATACCCTCCACAATATGAAGCCTTCCAGCACCATTGGCTGCCATACAGCCCCACACCATGACTTTCATCGGATGTTTCACAGAGAAGCTCAAACACTCTAGCTTGTACTCTTCATGTGGAAACCTTCTCACATAAGACTTGCCATCATTTCCTAAAATGCAAAAAGTGCTTTCATCACTAAATAGCACGTTTTCCCACTCCTCCTTCCTCCATTTTGAATATTTCAATGTCCACAGTTTTCGCCTTTGTCTTTGTATAACTGTCATCAATGGCTTCTTTCGGGCCTTGCACCCTCTCAATCCTGCTTCCAAACATCTCTTCCTAATGGTGGGTTTACACGCCGCGATATCGTTTCGATATCGCAACTCAATGGCGCGGGAGCGCGCAATTAGTGCACGTTCCTCCCGCATCGCATTGAATGTTTACACGCTGCGATATCGAAATACAACGTCCGTGCGATGTCTCCGCCTCCCAACCCAGGATCGCATAGTTAACATGGGAGTGAATGGGTGACGTATGAAATCGCATCGTAATTGGGCGTTTACACAGCACGATCCGGCTTCAATCGCTATGCAATATCGGGGCATTGAATAGCACGCTCATTCGATCCCCGATATCGCATTGACATCGTTCCTGCATCGTATTGGACGTTCACACCATACAACGCAGGAACGATATCGGGTCCAACGATCGAACCACGTGACTTTTGATTGAAATTGTACTGCGATATCGCAACGTGTAAACCCGCCATAACAGTTGATGTTGCTACCTCAATATTGCACTTTTCTTGCCATTCTCGCAGAAGCTGAGGAGAGATGAGCTTTCCTTTGGCAAGGGATGTTCTTATCAGTACTCTATCCTCCCTTTTAGTTGACTTTCTGGGCCGACCAGATCTGGGCCTGTCCTGGGTAATTCCAAGCTGCTTATGTTTCTGCAAAATTCTTACGACTGTACTCTGATTACAGCCGACCTGCCTTGTGATCTGGGGGCCAGTATAACCCTCTTCATGTAGCACCACAACTCGCACACGATCCTCCGCTGACAAAAATCTGAAGGCTCCCATCATAAAGCTCTACAGTATGATTCACTAGATAGACCAACAGATAAAACAAACAAAGCAGCAGATGTGATGCAATGTAATGGAAAGTGATTGGCTGCCATATCCAGGTTATGATTGATCTCAAGAACCTCATCTGTGATTAGCTAATTTTGGATCTGAAGTTGTACAATATTTAGTTGTGCTTTCAATTCCCATATTGTTGCAATAATTTCAGGCAAAACTGCTTCAAAAGCTAAAAATATTACAGGGAGAGAATGCAAAAATATATTCTGAACAAAACCATATATAATAAGTCATATTAGCATCGAAGATATTCGACAGAAAAGGTTTAAAACTTGAAAAATCTATTTATCCTATGCCTATGCAGGACTTTTGAACACCACTGTAACTTAATTCAAGTGTTTGTTTTTTCAGCACTGGAGTAATGCTTTAAATGTAAGCCCTTCCCCCTGTCATACAGCGGCGTATCTAGGGGGGTGCAGCCGGATCCTTTGCCCCGGGCGCAACTCAGAGGGGGCGCCGTGCGCCGCCGCGTGCCCGCACCGGCTCCTCCGCTCTGCCCTGTCCTCACTGGGACAGAATGAATGGAGCGTTCCTGTGTAGCCCCGCCCAGTGTGATGTCGGTGCCCAGCGGCAGAGTAAGCAGCAATGTGAGCGGAGCGCTGCTACAGGCGAGCAGAACAGTTCCGCCTGGGGACATGGAGGAATAGCGGACTGTCATCACCTCTGGGCGAGCTGTACTCAGCGCTGTACACAGGAGGAGCAGCCATGAAGTCACCCAAAGTGAAGAGTTCCAGGAGAGGTGAGGAGGTGCACGTACTACCCTGCAGGAGACTGCACAGCTGTGGGACACTTTCATGCCTGGTGAAGAGACCCTGGCACATGCCACCACCCACCCCATAGAAGAGGGAGACCCCAATAAGTCATGTGGATTCATTTTAGGATTAGTCAGTACCAGCCTGTGAGTTCAGCATTCTGGTCCTTGCCATGCTACCTGGTGGCCGGTGCCAGCTGTGCTGCCCTGATCCACTGTGACCTGGTGGCCGGTGCCAGCTGTGCTGCCCTGATCCACTGTGACCTGGTGGCCAGTGCCAGCTGTGCTGCCCTGATCCACTGTGACCTGGTGGCCAGTGCCAGCTGTGCTGCCCTGATTCACTGTGATCTGGTGACACGTAGCCAGCTGTGCCGCCCTGATCCACTGTGACCTGGTGGCCCATAGCCAGCTGTGCCGCCCTGATCCACTGTGACCTGGTGGCCCGTAGCCAGCTGTGCCTCCCTGATCCACTGTGACCTGGTGGCCCGTAGCCAGCTGTGCCGCCCTGATCCACTGTGACCTGGTGGCCCGTTGCCAGCTGTGCCGCCCTGATCCACTGTGACCTGGTGGCCCGTAGCCAGCTGTGCTGCCCTCATTTCACTATTTGGAAAGACTGTTCTGGCCAGGACCTGAACCAGTGATGGCGAACCTTTCAGAGGCCGAGTGCCCAAACCGCAACCCAAAACCAAATTATTTATGGCGAAGTGCCAATACGGTAATGTAATCTAAATTACAGCAGTTTTTATCATAAGTGCTGCACAGGGGGGATCATGACCCTCTCCTTGTAGCTATGTGCTCCATCCTGACCCTCTCCTTATAGTCATGGGCTCCATCCTGACCCTCTCCTTGCAGTTATGTGCTCTATCCTGACCCTCTCCTTGTAGTTATCTGCTCCATCCTGACCCTCTCCTTGTAGTTATGTGCTACATCCTGACCATCTCGTTGTAGATATGTGCTCCATCCTCACCTTCTCATTGTATGTTCTCCATTCTGATCCTCTCCTTTTATGTGCTCCATTCTGATTTTCTCCTAGCTGTATGATCCATCCTGACCATCTCCATGCCTTTATGGCCCCATCCTGACCCTCTCCTTGCAGTTGTGCTCCATCCTGACCCTCTTCTTGTAGTAATGTCTTTATCCTTATCCCCTTGTAGTATGCCCCATCCTTGTCCCCTTCGGTAATATCCCATCCTTGTCCCCTTGTGGTAATGTCCCTATCCTGCCCCCATCATGTAGTAATGCCCTATCCTTGTCCCCTTGCAGCAATATGCCCCATCCTGCAGTAATATGCCACATTCTTGTCCCCTTGCAGTAATATGCCCCATCCTGCAGTAATGCCCTATCCTTCTCCCCTTGCAGTAATATGCCCCATCCGTGTCCCCTTAAAGTAATAGGCCCCATCCTGCAGTAATGTGTCTCATCCTTGTCCACATGCCATTAATATGCCCCACCCTTATTCCTTTGCAGTAATATGCCCCATCCTGCACTAATGTGCCTCATCCTTGGCCCATCCTCGTCTTAGTATTGCCCGATCCATCCATCCTCCTTAGTATTACTCCATCCATCCTCCTCCTAGTATTGCCCCATCCATCCATCCTCCTCCTAGTATTGCCCCATTCATCCATCCTCCTCCTAGTATTGCCACATACATCCATCTCCTGGTATTGCCCCATCCATCCATCCTCCTCCTAGTAAAAAAGTCATACTGACCTTTCTGCTTTCACCGCTGCTGCAGCTTTCATCTTCTGTTGTCTCCCGCGCTGAGGGCGGTCATGTGACGCTGGCCTGGAGGGTGGGTCTAGGAGTGTCGGAGAGAGGAGAAATGTCTCCTCTGATCCGACACAGCTTTGATCTGCCAGCTTCGGCAGTGTAGTGGCGAGGCCGCGTGCCAGCGGAGACGGCTCTGTATGCCCTCCCTGGCACGCGTGCCATAGGTTCGCCATCACTGACCTGAACTACCTGCCTGTTTTGGGCTAGGACTCTGTATGGCCTAATTCTCATAGTCACGGTGTGATATCTCGGATATAGTTATATATCATAGAGAACCAACATGGGTATATGGATATAGTAGGGGAGTGGGGGGGGCACCAAAATAAATCATTGCCCCGGGTGCCAGAAAACCTAGTTACACCGCTGCTGTCATATACACTTTAGGGCCATCATACTGTGGCGGTGGCATTCTGGGGACATTACACTGTGCTGGAGGCACTGTAAAGTCATCACGTCCTATACTGTATGTGAGGGGTGAAACTGTCTGGGTGGAGGATTCAATTTCAGGATACCGTACTCAGTGTACATGGGGGCATTTTTTGTGAGCATTGTATTCTATAATGAATGATGAACTGGTAAGGAAACTAAGAGGCTTCAATATGGACATCATTACTGTGTACATGTCACAATACATGTCCTTCTCCTGATTTATAAAAGTTTGGAGATGTGACTCCACCAAATAAAAATATATATACCGTACATTTATTTTTTTGGCGAGGATGGGCCAATTAGAACTTTTGCTATATGGCTCTGTGTTTTGTATGTACAGCCATGTTCATATGATGTTTAGGCTTCTGTTTAGAGTATACCCTGAGATGCATAAATTTAACGGAAGCCTCTGATGGCTGCTATACGTGTGATCTGTCTCCATAAGGCTCCATTGTAAAGACCATTTCTTGTTACTATTGCCTGGGATATTTAAGTTGGCTGTGCTGCTGCAATTAACAATATCCAGTAAAAAAATGCATTTTTTGAAATGCATGTGTTTTTTTTTACAACAAATGGACATGGATGACCCTGTACAATAACCATCAGACATATCTGTTTAACATATAAGTCCTGGTGTATGTGTGGAAAAAATCCTAATAAAGTAATGTCTAGTGTGTCTTGCAGTCAATATGTGCTTTATTTGCGTATATTCCCCATAGACTTACATAAGATGCAGAAAATGGGTATCTAAAATCGAGGGCAGTGAAAATGCATGTAATGCACATATGACTTTATCAATGAAGTTTTATCAAAATTAAAGGGAATCTGTCAGGTCAAAAATCCATATGTATCTGATATCATTTTCTAATTCCTCTGGTGAAGCTCTTTTTATTCATACAATTCTTTTATTTATACTCCCTCCTAACCTATGTAAACTGCCAATAACGAGATTCATTCTATCTGTCAATCACAGTGAGTGATCACTTACTTCTCTGCTGCCCACTCCCCAGGGAATGAATATTCATGACATCACTGCACTGCACACAAACAATGTTTAGAAGAAATCACTCACATGGGGGGCGACTGTATCCTTTTGTCTGCTGTTCTTGTATGCAGCAAAACAATTGTTTAAATAAAAAACACACAGAACACACAGAATCTTGGCTTGTGCTCAGAGTAAGGGTACGTTACACTTGGTGATGCACCAGTGATCCCAACAGCGATACGACCTGTAGGGATTGCTGGTGCGTCGCTGTTGGGATTGCTGTTGAGATGTCAAACAGAGATCTCACCAGCGATCCCAACAGTGAAGCAACAACGATCTGGAATGATACAGAGGTTGTTGGGACACTTCACCCTGGAATCAGACACATATGGAGTCACTTTAGCTCTATGGGAGGCTTATGGGCCTGAAGTATCTTCTTCTCTGGTAATTTCCAGTATATAAGGGAAATGGTTTTCATCTACCCTACATTAATATGGTTGATATGAAACCTGAGTGTCCATGACTTTAACAGTAGCCGGATGCCCACCACTGTATACACTGTCTCCGGGAGTTAGTGAATGCTCCCCCGTGACCCCGATTCTGGGACCCCTCTTTTGAAGCTATACAATATCTTGATCTATTCTTTGTCTCGTGAAAAAAGAGTGACAGGCAATTGTTGTGAAACTCCAAAAAGATCTCTGATGAGCCTCATCTTGAATTTCTGAGGCGAAACGCGTAAGATGGAAACAATGGAGATTCATTAACGTTTCTTTTAACGTCACAACTGAAGGAAGAACGTGAATGCACTGTGGACCAGCGTGGAATCAAAGGACTAGGGAGACTATTTGAGTTAAGTTGACCCTGGCCCGATTCTGTGTCCTGTTGTTACCCAGACATATTGTATGCATCCTCTGACAACTTTCTATTGTTGCTATTTTTGATACCCGTAGTATCTAGGGCTATCATAGGGCGAGCCGCCGTGGAGTGGGGGCACCCGAAACTTTAGGGTGATTTACCTCCACTGACAGGTAGTTTGCAAACATAGGGAGAGGAAGGGGTACATGTATTGTTATGTGCTGTTGTCCTTCAGCGAATTTGTATAATACACCTGTTTGTTCACTCTTTGTATACTATGTTAGACTTGACCAGTCATTTTTAAAAAGAATAAAATAAAAGATTCTTTTAAAACTATCCCCGAAGTGGTAGCTTTCACGTCTTTAGCACCCTGTCACTCAGACCTGTAGTATTGAGGTCGTTGGTCGTTGTCCCTGTCAAACACAGCGATGCAGCGTTCCCAGCGGGAGTGCAACGACCATAAAATGACCCATAGCACTTTGTAACAATCAGCGATCTCACAGCAGGGGCCTGATCGCTGCTAAGTGTCACACATAACGAGATCGTTAGCGAGATCGCTGTTAAGTCATAAAACCTGTGACGTTATAATGATCTCGCTAACGATCTCGTTATGTGTGACAGGAGCTTAACAGATGGGGGAGATTGCCTTATCTGATAGCTGGGCTAGGTACGTGCCTGCAGTCTGCTCCCTTCCCCTCCTTTTCAGAGGCACCAAAGGTAAATGAAAATGCAAGTGAGATACAGAGGACAGGGAGGAGAAAGGGAATGCCAGCCTGGGAAGTAGTTAATAATAAATGAACATGTACATGCTGTGGACTATTCAGCAGTGAAAGTAATGGATTGGACTAGTCAAATAGATGCCTGCTGAGTGTGAAGTTGCTTATAGCAAGAGAACTACAAAGGGTACAGTAACAATTTTTACATATTCTGAATGGGCTGCCCAGGCACTATTCAAGGGTACTATTAGTATCATACTGAAAAATAACCTGCCAAAGTCACTTTAAGAGGCTCAACAAACAGGAATTTTCAAAAACAGCAGTTTTATGTAAATTGAACATTCCAAAAAATGCAATTAAAATGTATGTAAAGAAAAGGACTCAGAAGTGCAAGTAAGCTATTTGGTGCAGAAAAGCTAAGGAAAGTCTGCAACACCAAATATTCATTGCGGGAACTTAACCTAAAATGTATAATATCTGCAGTTTTTGCACACTATGAAAAAGGCACACAAACAAACCTCTGGAGTCTGCCCTGCCTGAAAGGATGTGTATAAACTTCTAATGTAAACTTGCTTAATCACTCAAAAAACGAGTTTTACCAGTTTTCTGTAGCACAGCTGTAGAGGAATAAGTCACAAGGTGAAGCTAAAAAAAAGTCTGCAATTAATTTTTGTTTTTTTTTTGTATAAGAAAAACTTTTAACCCTATGATCGGACGGCCATAATTTCTGTCTGAGTGCTATTCATTATACTACTGACTGCACAGCACTCTGACCACTAGTGCACATCAGCGAATGGTCAATGTGAAAAAATTATCATCATGTGCTAGTCTTTTTCATTTTGCAGATGGGACAGTGCAAATTTTAATTGTTGAAAGTGTACGTCATGAAGACGTCTCCAATGTGGATGTGCTCACAAAGATGGACATGGACACAGTCCTGTCCACAATATACATCAAGCTCCCCTGTAATCTACAATTCAGACATAATGGAAGTTCTGCTCTACGGGTACTCTACAAATTATTTCCATGTGCAGTGTGACTTCTGGGACACCAGAGATGGTGAGGGCTGTAGCGTTGGGTGGCTAACATGAGCCAAAGATGTCTATTTGTGTCTGTTTGCTATAATTTTTCCCCTAAGCTATAAGCGAAACACTGGTGGTGTGAGTCACTTGGTCCACCTATTATGGCATAAGATGGATATTGTATGATCATCTTCCATAAATTATGGTCTACTGTACTGCACTGCCCCGCGTCTCCTTCCTGGCAAGGACACCCACACACTCACCACCTCTGCCGCCCACGTCTCCTAGCAACGTGTTTAGGGCATGCGCTTGCGCATGCTCCCAGCTTCTTAATGGGAACTTTCCAGCTAGTTTATGCCCCAAAACCTATCACTACCTGTCCCTACAGCTTCCAACTACATCACTAACCATCCCTGCCTGACCTACAACTGTCCTGTAATCACTGAGAAAAAGGATTTTATAACTTTCAAGTTCCTATGGTAATTAGGTTAGTGTCTATGTAGTGTCTTTCCTGGTCCATGTTCCCTCTGGCTCCGTGGTTATCACGCCCCGGAGGGCGTGATAACCGAATTTCCAGAGCACTCCCAGCACCGTATTCACCAGTTTTTTTGGTCCATGCCACTGCACACATACACCTCCCACGGGGGTCAGTGGTAAGGGTCAGATAAATTAATGGTCACTGTTACTGTGAATCCTTTTTTTCCTATTGGGGAATCTCTTAGCAACAGTGGGGAAAAAAGCATTTAGTCAGCCACCAATTCTGCAAATTCTCCCACTGAAAAAGATGAGAGAGGCTTGTAATTGACATCATAGGTAGACCTCATCTATGAGAGACAAAATGAGAAAACAAATCCTGAAAATCATATTGTCTGATTTGGAAAGAAATTTATTTTCATATTTTGGTGTAAAATAATTATTTGGTCACCTACAAACAAGCAAGATTTCTGGCTCTCACAGACCTGTAACTTCTTCTTTAAGAGGCTCCTCTGTCCTCCACTCATTACCTGTAGTACTGGCACCTGTTTGAACTTGTTATCATTATAAAAGACACCTGTTCGCAACTGACATGACCACTACAGAGTCGGGGAAGGCTCTGTACCGGGCAGTTACTAATTGTTCTCACATCTTCACTTCTCAGTTCTTTGCATTGGGAGTGCTCTTTAATGCTGATCTGCCCGCTGGGGTGCCGAAACCATTGTCCACCACAATGCCATCCTTACTCTTCGCACCACACGGTTCTTCTTCCTTTTGAGGCCGCTCCCTTAAAGCCTCCTTCAGGCAGGGTCACAACTCTTGATGGAAGGCCCCTTTGGTTTTTCTTTAGTACTCGGGGCGGGCCTGCCATTTCGCGCCTTCCCAAAGGTCCTTCCCACGACGAGGGCTAAGACATACCCACGGACCTGCACATTGCGCCTGTTCTTTTTCCACCGCCATTTTGCGAGCCAGTTCTTACACAGTCTTGTAAAGTTCTTTAAGGCGCACAAGACCCGTTTTTTCTGGGCCGCTAGCATTCTGTTTGTGATGCCAGGTTGACACGCCCACTCAGGGTCGGGGAACACTCGGTACCGGGCAGTTACTAGTTGTTCTCATGTCTTCACTTCTCGGTTCTTTTCACGGGGACAGACGGAGGCCGAGGCCTGGTCCCGTGACCCTGGCGGTGTAATTTTATTAAACAGGGGTAGATGATAAGGAAAGTCTTAGGGGAAAGGGGTATTCGTGATGCCACCTGCGGTATGTGGCCAGGACGGCTGCCGCTGCTGCAGAACCTCTGGAGATGATGATCGGCTGCTTGGATGGTGTCACTCCCCGTAGGCTAAGCGCAGTACCCAGGGCAGCGGTTTACACAGCACTCAGTTCATACCTTGGCAGATGTCTTCAGGACTCCTCATTACCCCAATGTTTCAGCTGGCCAGTGCGGCCAGTAGTCACCGCTTAAGAAAGTCACTCACACACCTCAGCTACGGTTCCGTTACCTTTACTGGAATTGTTTTAAACATGGCCGCCAGGTGCGTCCCTTGCCAGGCTCCGGTTCAGCGGTGTCTTCAGGACTGGATTGTTGTTATTAAGCCTCGGTTGGTGCCTTTTCTCTCTAGGTGGTTAGTCTCTGGTGGCTCTACGTTCTCTCCCAGTGTTATAAGGGGTAGTTCTCATCTGAGGCAAGTGGGATGTCGCTCTACCCCTCAGGCTCTCAGTGCCTCTGCAGCACAGAGCTCAAGTACCAGTGGTCACGGGTGCTTTATTGTGTCCCGGACACCATTAGGTTCCCTCCTGGGCACTGCTCCCTAGTTCAGCCACCTTCCCCAAGATGTGATGGGTGTTTGGCCCAGCTCCCATTAGAAGCCTGGGACCTCCAGTTTTGGTTCGGGCTTGCAGCTTCCACACTGTCTGCAGGGCCGGTCTCTGTGTCCTCCACCAGCCCCTCTGTCTCTTCACATTCAGGCGTACAGGGGTTGATGCCTAGTTCGCACCCTAAGGGCTCTTCTCTCCTTCCACCCTTCTAGTCTCTCCCTCCCGTGCTCCGAGCCCCGGGAGCCAGCACCACACCGGTTCTGCGCCCTCCTGTTGCTGCTCCTACTCCGCTCAACGGTCTGTTCTTACTGACTTTTCTGACACTTCCCTGTCCCACACTTGTGATCTAAGGCCTCCCTCAGGGTCCTCCCATTGTGCCAGAGGATAGTGTGGTGTAGTGTGGTGTTTCTACTGGGCTCAACTCCACCATCCCAGTCCTGGTGAGCAGGGGCACTAAACTCCCTAACCGCAAGAGTGCAGTACCTCTGATGGCAACCTACCCAGAGGGGCACCACACAACCCCAAACAGTCACACTCCAAACTCCACTGTGGTGAAGACCAAAGAGCTGTCAAAGGACACCAGAAACAAAATTGTAGCCCTGCACCAGGCTGAGAAGACTGAATCTGCAATAGGCAAGTAGCTTGGTGTGAAGAAATCAACTGTGGGAGCCTCAACATTGCAATAAAATAAGAGGTGATTAAAATATCATATCTACCCAAAAATGGTATTGGTAAAAACGTCAGCTCAGCGTAAAAAATAAGTCTTCACGCAGCTCCAGATCCCGAAAAATGAAAACGTTACGAGTCTTGGAAAATGGCAACTATTTTGTTTTCTTACAAATTTCCAATTTTTTTTACCACTTCAATAAAAAACAAACGACCATATTTTTCTGACTATATGATGCCAATTACTTCCCCCAAATTTTGTAGGAAAGTGGGGGATGCGAATATATACGGACTGTGGTGTTGTGTGGGCAGTGCTGGGGAAGCAACGGCACTGGAGTGTCTGGAGGAGGCTGGTGCGGGCTGTAATCACAAATTAGCCTACTATAATATGCACTGCATCCCCCTGTCCATCACCTCTCAGCGCTGAAGCAGGCACTGAGCCATTGGGGAGGGGGGAAGGGGCGTCACATATTATAGCAGACGTAGTATACTGTACCCCCCTCCTGGATATAGTCCCCCTGCTGCCACACACACAAAAATAATAGACAATGTAATTTACCTGTCCTCCACTCCTCTGCAGCATCGATGTCTTCCTGTCTGTGCATGACGGCATCCGATCATGTGACCGGCACAGCACAGTTATGGCATTGCTGCATGGGACAGTCACATGATCAGATGCTGGTGCACACAGGAAGAAATCGATGCTGCAGAGTGAAAGATGGAAGGGAGCGACGGACAGGTAAGGTACATTGTTTATCATTTTTGTGTGTGGCAGCAAGGGGGGCCTTATAGCGTGAGGGCGGCCATACCCAAGATGGGGGGGGAGATGCCATATCCCAGGATGGGGGGAGACGCCATATCCCCGGATGGGGGGAGATGCAATATCCCAAGATGGGGGAGATGTGTATATTCCAGGATGGGGGGAGATGCTATATCACAGGATGGGGGTGCTATATCCAGGATGGGGGATATATATTACCTGGAAGGAGCACACGATGGGGACATTACCCCCATAAATGTCAGCAGCAGACATTTTTTCCTTATTTTCCCCCCCCTAATTTTCTCCTCTAAAATCTGGGTGCACCTTATAGTCCAAAAAATACAGTATACATGTTTGATATCTGCGTACTCATACTGAACTGGTGAATCGCATTACCAGGTCAGTGTTACCGTGCAGTGAACATGGTAAATAAATAAAAAAATCAATTGTGAAATTGCATTTTTTTTTTGCAATTTTATCCCACTTGAAATGTATTTTCCATTTTCCAGGACACTATGTGCTAGAATGATTGGTGTCTTTCAAAAGTACAACTCGTCCTGTAAATAAACAAACCCTTATATATATTGACGGAAAAATAAAAGGGTTATTTAAAGAAGAAGAGAAAAAAAGATAAATTGGAAAATGGCCATGGTAAGAAGGGGTTAAATTATATTAGAAAACATTAGACTCCTGCATTAAATAGAGACACATTTAGGATTAAAATAAATGTTAGTTTCAGACCACCCTTGAAGTGTTTTTTTTACATAACGGAAGGACATAATAAGTGCCAACAGACTGTCCTGTTACATAATTCATAGTTTCTTTCTCCAAATTATACTTGAACAATCTCAATTAAAATGATAGGACAAATCCAATCTGTATTATTGTCCGGTGCTTGCCAGGAGAACAACTATCCTGTTTACATTAAAGAATCCTCATTATGTCCCATGAATAGGTGATTTTGTGATTGTCAGACATACGAGCCTGTGGATAGTTTGATGTTATGGATTGATACAAATGAATTATAATTAGAAGTGAAAGCAGAAGCTTCCTGGCAGGATATACGGTATGTGGCCCCAACATAACATATTCCATCTCCCTGACAATTCTCAATAAAACTGGGTGTAGGTTCCTTGGCTTCATCGGTCTACTGCTAATACATCATAGGAAGACTGGATGTTTACAATACACTGCAATATTACAGTATAGCATTGTAATAAAAAAGACAACATATATTTAGGCTCTCCGTAGGGGGACCAATACAAAATGTAAAAAAGACAAAATATGAAAAATATTTTTTTAAACAGATATGTATATAGAAAAATCTATCTATATCATGCAGATATCCATCAAGCAGTATCATCAGGGAGGTGTCTGATCAGTTCCAAATTTATTCTGCAGCAAGACAACGACCCCAAACATATAGACAATGTCATTAAGAATGATCTTCAGCATAAAAAAGAACAAGTAGTCCTGGAAGTGATGATTGGATTATATGAAGACAAAGAGTATGTGCACATGGTGCACATGCAGTTTTTTTCATTTTATCCTTCACTCCACTTCAGGTTTTGAAAGCTGTGGAAAGGCTAAAAAAGTGGCTAGTCTATTCCTTCGTTGGCTTCTGCTTGGAAAGCGCCATAAATTCATACATAATTATGACGCGCACCCAGGGCTCGAGTGCTTGGCTCTCAGGTGGGTTCAGTCTGTCTGGGATGTCACGGGTGGCTTGCCCGAGGCAGTGGCCCTGGGGGTCAACTAAAAAGGGGTAAAATAAAGTATATACAAGTTTGTGACGCCACCTGCTAAGTCTGGTGATGCTCACCAGCGCCGCCACAGTCCTCCGGTGGTCGATGTTATTGCGGCCTAGATGGATTAGTCCCCGCAGGCGGGACTGGACCGCCAGGGCAGCGATACTGTAAGAAAGAAGTTTATATTGAAAGGATGCAGCAGAGTCAAGACTTCACTTCACCGGGTAACTTTACTGAAACTTCGCCAAAGTCATACAGTTTAGCGGTGCAATAGATGGTATACTGGCAAATGCGACGGTTGCTGCAAATGGAACTTCTGGCTGTAGATGGATCCCTCCTTATGTACCTTTCTTTTCTTTCTTTCCTTGCCTCCCAGTGGCGGTGAAGTCTGACTCCTAAAGATGATCGGACCTCCAGCTGCTTTTCTCTTCCTTTCTCTCTCCCTCCTGTGCGGTCTCCAGGATAACCTTCTCTAAGCTATGCACTGGCCTCTGCTCCTAGCTTTTGGCTCCCTCTTCTTGACTCACTCAGGAGACTAGGGCTGTATCTATAATATCCCCGTTCTTCGGATTCTCTGTGAGCCGTGTAGGAACTCACAGTTGCGGGCTCCGGTACCCGGTTGCTTCCTATGAACTAGCTCATTGCTGAGCCTCAGTTCCTTGCTTCTATTGTGGAATCTGTACTTTCTGGGCTCCTCAGCTGAGGAGACCCACCTTGCTCCCTTCAGGCTGGCTGCCTAGTTCCTTCTATTCCTCCAACTCCTTCACTGCTAGTCTGCTCCACTAACTAGTTCCCCCTAGAGGCCACTATATACCTTCCTGGGGTCCCTCCCACCTACTATCCTAGTGTGTGGGTGTCAGCTCTAGGGTTCCATCTAGTGACCATTGTTCCAATTGCAGTGGGGTGACTACACCGCTTTTCTGGGTGCAGTACTCCTTTTGTGGCACCTACATGGTGGGGCACCACAATTATATTTAAAGAAAAGATGCTGGTGGCAATGTTGCAGCAAAAACAACAAGAAAATTGACAAAAAACACGTTTTCCTGAAGGATTTTCTGCTTTAAAAATGTTTTGGGTATGCCGGTGTCTATAAGAGGTCATGTACACATACCTAAAGAAGGACTTAGACAAACCTACGCTCACAAAAAAATCTGGCAGGGGCAGCCTGATGCACTGGTGCAATCTGTGCAGCCATGCAGGGGCTCAAGGGGTAAGGGGAGTTACTTATATTTCCAAAGTAGGTGGAATTGTGCATTATGATGAGCTATTGAACTGCAAATGGATCTTTCATATGATGTTCTATATTCTTCTTGCACAGTGCCCCTTTTATACAGAACACAGAAGTGAAAACAGATAGATCTCTTAAGGTACCTTTACACGCCGCGACGGCAGGCTGGATACATCCCGCTACTTCACGTGCACGAGCACGCTCAAACGGCTACAAACGGTCAACGCATCTCCTTTACACGCCGCGACAAGGTGCGCTACGCCACGCTACATCTATAGCTAGCTACATCGCCGGGTGTGTCAAGTAGCCACCTGTAGCTTAGCGTACCACGTTTACACAGCGCTACAATAAGCTACTATGGGCGGACCTGGTACAGCAGGGACAGCACATAGGCGTGCCACAATCTTGGATTACGAGCCGTCCGTACGATGATAGGACAGCGCAATATCATCATGATTGGGCAGGCATCGCAGGAGGCTGAGACATCCAGCACGCTCGAGCGATTGTGTAGTGTGACTGGTCAGCTCCTTAAATATGCCGCCCTAGGCAGCGACTACCAATCGTCATGCAGGAGCTTCCTCCAATGATCGGTGATGGGGCGCGGTATCCCGGAGCCTGGGTCACGCCTTAGCTACATTGCAGCTACAGCCCCGGGTGTCCAGAGTTCCCTTCCGTTGCCTCTTTACACGCCGATACAGCTCGCTACCATCGGCGATGTAGCCATCAGTTTTCGAGCAGACCTAGGAAACAGATGTATCTGTTGCCGGCTGCAGCGTCACGTCTTCAGACGCCGCTACGACGGGCTACATTGGCGCTACAAGCTACATTTGTAGCCTGTAGCGGGATGTATCCAGCCTGCCGTCGCGGCGTGTAAAGGTACCATAATAGATAGTTATTTCAGGGCATCTCAAAAGTATTATATTCAAACAAAACCATAACGGTTTGAGAGAATTATAGACCATATTTAGTGTATAAGTAGTTACAACACACAATAAGTGCAATAAAAAATAACTTTTATTAATGTTACTGCATTCATAGGATATATAAATATTGCGTGGAAGTAAACATATCATTTAAAGTGGTTGTCCGGGCTTTTTGTAGAATTTCTATGTGTATCAAGGCTGCAAAATGTTGACAGTTTGTAATATACATCCTGTCAACATTTTGCTTTGTCACCCAGATATCACCTATTTGCATCTGCCAGAGAGCGACCAGGGGGCGTGTTTGTGTTGGAGCCTGCATGTAAATGAAGAACTGGTTGTTTACACCCAGAGCCCTCCAAACATATCCCCTTCCCCAGTCTCAGTATGTCCAGCCACCCCCAGGCTCCTACAGGCCCGCCCCAGCCTTCCATTTCACCCCCTGGACTAGACACATGGACCACAAGGTAAACATGGTAGCCAGCTGATCTGAGGATCCATAATGTAGTCTGAAGATCCATAATGTAGTCTGACTTTACTCATACTTGGTTCCTCTTTCTAATTCTAGGCAGGAGTCACATACCAAACTATCCTTAGTAGGTATGTACCCTAATTAACCATTACTTTTACCCATGAAAATGTCAATACTAATTATCTATTCCTTATCCCGACAGCCAAATAGGTAGACACCTGGGACTACAATCACCAAAGTAGGACATAATACTATAAAGAAAAAAAAAACTCACCGACCTATAGGACCTATAGAAGGTATTGACCATGGTTCCTTATGCCACTCTCCAATAGATTGGACCATCACCAGTACCAAGTTAACGACATGTTGCTTTAATGAGCTATTATATCTTTCTCTCTCTCTCTCTTAATTTCAAATTCTTCTTTTTGCCACTCTTTTCTCTCGCTTTTTTCTTCTACCACATTCTCACAGTCTAATTTTAACACCTCACACCCCAGGTCTTTATAAGACCTGACCGCACTGTGCTCTTCACTCTGCTCCACAGACAGGCAGTGTAGGGAGAGGTTCTGCTGATTGAAGGACAGATTTGTGGCCTTTCAGCTAGTGTAGGCGCAGGGCTGACAATCTAATTACCACAACAGTCCTTCTGAGAACTAATAGAGTTGTATACAGGCAGGCAGTGAGGCAGAGTATATAGCAAACTTCGTTGTGCCAGTATACCAGCCTGCATCACATCTGGGGCTGGTGTACAGGCTGGAAATCTCATCCATCCCAAAACAGTGCTTTTAGGGATTAATTTAGCTCTCTATTATTTTTTTTATTTATTTATTTATATAGCGCCATTATATTCCATGGCACTTTACATGCTAAAAGGGGCAGACTAGGACAAGTAACATAGTAACAATACAAGTAACAATAAATGTGGACAATTCAGTCGTACAGTTACAAGAGGGAATCCTGTCCGCAAGGGCTCACAGTCTACGAGGGGCAAGTGGGGATACAGTGGGGCAGTGAGTTCCAGAGTATGTGTGAAGCACGGGAGAAATCCTGTATGCGGTTGAGCAAAGAGGAGATGAGGGGGGAGTAGAGGAGGAGCTGTTGGGAGGATCGCAGGTTGCGTGAGGGTAGGTATCGGGAGACCATATCAGAGATGTATGGAGGGGACAGGTTGTGAATGGCTTTGCATGTCATGGTTAATGTTTTAAACCTGGATCTCTGGGAAGTAAGGAGCCAGTGAAGAGCTTGGCAGAGGGGGGAGACAGGGAAGTAGCGGGGGGACAGATGGATTAGGCGGGCAGCGGAGTTCAGGACAGATTTGAGAGGTGCAAGGGAGGTATTGGGGAGGCCGGTGAGCAGGAGATTGTAGTAGTCGAGGCGGGAGATGATGAGAGCGTGAATAAGGGTTTTAGCAGTGTCGTGGTCAAGGAAAGTGGGGATCCTATAGATGTTTTTGAGCTGGAGTCGGCAGGAGGTGGCGAGAGCCTGGATGTGGGGCTTGAAGGAGAGGGAAGAGTCAAGGATAACCCCGAGGCACTTGGCATGGGGGACTGGGGAGAGAGAGCAGTCGTTGACGACAATGGATAGGTCAGGTAGTGAGGGGGAGCGCCTTGGGGGGAAGACTATGAAATCGGTTTTGTCCATGTTCAGCTTAAGGAAGCGAGCAGAGTAGAAGGATGAGATGGCGAACAGGCAGTGTGGAATTTTGGATAGAAGGGAGGCGATGTCAGGACCAGACAGGTATATTTGGGTGTCGTCGGCGTAGAGGTGGTACTGGAAGCCATGGGACTCAATGAGCTGCCCTAGGCCGAGAGTGTAGATTGAGAACAGTAATGGTCCAAGAACTGAGCCCTGGGGGACCCCGACAGATAGGGGGTAGGGCGAGGAGGATGTGTGGGAGTGTGTGACACTGAAGGTCCATTCCGTGAAGTATGAGGAGATACAAGAGGGGGCAAGGTCCGTGATGCCAAGATATTCCAGGATCTTAAGTAGAAGGGAGTGGTCAACAGTGTCGAAGGCAGCGGACAGGTCGAGGAGGGGGAGGACAGAGTAGTGGCGCTTGCTTTTAGCAGTTAGTAGGTCGTTGGTGACTTTGGTCAGGAATGTTTCAGTGGAGTGGAGGGGTCGGAAGCCAGATTGCAGGCGGTCAAAGAGGGAGCAGGAGGAGAGGTGAGAGGACAGCTCAGAGTGTACATGCTGTTCAAGTAGTTTAGAGGCGAAAGGGAGGAGAGATATAGGGTGGTAGTTGGAGACAGTTGTGGGGTCGAGGGAGGGTTTTTTGAGGATGGGTATGATCAAGGCGTGTTTGAAGGCTGAGGGGAAGGTGTGGCGCCCCGCAACGAGTGCGTCACAGCATGGTACTGCACCCCTGACCGAAGGTGCAGTATTCTCCGTCTCAGTGATGAACAGGTTAACTCCAAGGCTCCATACACCACATGCAACATCCAGAGGCAGAGGACCAATAGGGTCCTAGTGGAAGGAGTGTGAAATGTGCAGTGTGGGGAAAGAGCAGAACAGAAAGTTAGAAGGTGAGAGAGACAAGTACAAGACAGATGTCAGAACAGAGAGGGCACCGAGAAGCGGTGACCCAGACGTGAAAGGGGCCAAGTAACCAGTAACCAAGTAACGGGTCCAAAGACACCCACGCCCAGTCCATCCGGAGACCGGTTCCGAGGTAGCACAGAAGTCCATCTCTGTACTACAACCTGGAGTGATAGAGGGCTTCCTAGGAGCGCATCACGACAACCACCATCACCGCGGCAGTGCTGGAAGGGGTACCCACCATTGGGGTTCAGGGGACCCATTGGGAGTCGGTAGGCCACCAGCTCGGGTCCTCAGTAGAGGTTCCCCAGTATCCCGACCCGGTGCACGAAAGCAAGCGAAGAGTAAACAGGGACAGCGAGATTAGAGAGGAAATTGTGGAGCCTTGGAAGGACACTATTCATCGCTGGGACCACCCGGTCCGTTACCTGAAGGTCTGAACCAGTTAAAGCGTGTGCCTGTTGACCTGCAAAGAACAGAGTAAAGACTCATGCAGAGGAGCACTGTGTCCGAGTATTCTTTCTGAACTGTTGCTAACTCACCAAACCAACTGAGCTGCCGTATTCCACCAGTGCAGCTCCAGACCCCGGGGACTTACGCTCTTCCTGTGGGGAGCGGTTCCATCTAGCTGCCGCACATCCCCCGGAGGTCCAAGCAGTGCCGGTGCCATCACCGGACACCCACAGGTGGCGTCACGAAACAGACTTTATTTCTTACTTAACCGTGCATTGACCACCGGGCCTCCGTAGCCTCAGGCACCTAACCGTGACCTCAGCCAACTCCTGAGACCCGAGAACTCGGCTACGGTGAGTCAAAGGTGCCAGTGGTAAGTGATAGGTTGAAAAGATGAGTTAGGGCTGGGATGATAACGAAGGTGAGGTTGGGAATGAGGTGGGATGGGAGCGGGTCATGGGCGCTGGTGGTGAGGTGTGATTTTGACAGGAGGGAGGAGAGCTGGTCTTCAGTTATGGGGAGGAAGCAGTTGATGGAAGGAGAGGGCAGTATAGGTGAAAGAGGAGGCTGTGGAGACAGTGGATCAAAGCTGTCTCTGTCAATCTTTTCTTTGAAGAAGGAGGCAAAGTCTTCAGCAAAAGATAAGGGGAGAGGGAGAGGGAGCAGGCGGGCGGAGTAAGGAATTGAAGGTTTTGAAAAGTTGTTTGGGATTGCGGGACAGGGAGGTTATTAGGGATAAGAAGAAGGTTAGTTTGGCGGTAGTAAGTGCAGTCTTGAAGGCAATGAGGGACTGTTTGAACAGCGCAAAGTGCTCAGTGGAACGTGATTTTTTCCATCACCTCTCGGCGACCCTGGATGCTCGTCTCAGGTCTTTAGTGAGGGTGGTGTGCCAGGGTTACCTGTTAGTGCGTGGAGCGTGGTATGTGACGGGGGCGGCTAGGTCGAGGGCCTTGGTTAATGAGGTGTTGTAGAGGGTGGTGGCAGTGTCTGTGTCACCTATAGATGTTATGTTGGCGAAAGGGAGAAGGGATTCAGAGAGTGAGTGTAGATCAATGTGTTTTAGGTTTCTGCGTGATGATCAAGATTGTGGAGAGGAGGTGGTGTAGTAGGGGAGGTGAGAGAGGAGAAGGTCAGCAGATTGTGGTCAGACAGGGGGAGGGTTGAGTTTGTGAGGTTAGTAAGGGAGCAAAGACGGGTAAAGATGAGATCCAGCGTGTGGCCATCTTTGTGGGTGGCAGAGGAGGACCATTGAGAGAGCCCGAAGGAGGAGGTCAGGGAAAGAAGTTGAGAGGCGGTTGGGTGGGCAGTGTCAATATGGATATTGAAATCGCCCATAATGATGGTGGGGATGTCAGTAGAGAGGAAATGAAGTAGCCAGGTGGTGAAGTGGTTGAGGAAGGTGGGGATGGATTCAGGGGGGCGGTAGATGACGGTTAACTGGAGGTTACAGGGGGAGAAGATGCGGACAGAGTGGGCTTCGAAAGATGGGAGAGTAGCAGAAGGGGGTAATGGAATAGGGGCGAAGAAGCAGGTGTCGGGTAGGAGTATGCCGACACCTCCGCCGTGTTTGTCAGAGGGGCGGGAAGTGTGGGAAAGATTGAATCCGCCGTAGGATAGTGCAGCAGGGGAGGCCGTGTCGGAGGGGGTGAGCCAGGTCTCTGTGATACCAAGGAATGAGAGTTTATTAGACATAAATAGTTCATGGATGTCTGGGAGTTTATTACAGACTGAGCGGGCGTTCCAGAGTGAGCCTGTCAGGGATATTAGTGGAGCAGGGGCCGGGGGGATGGGTCTAAGGTTGGTCAGGTTGCGAGGGTGGGTGATGGTGAGGTTATGAGAGTTGGTGATGGGACCTGGGGTGGGGTGTAAGTGACTGTGGGGATGTGGTGGGGGGCCGGGATTAGGGGAAATGTCGCCAGCGAGTAGGAGGAGCAGGGAGAGGGTTAGCAGGTGAGAGCAGGAGAGTTTACGTCGTGGTCGTGCCTGATTGGAGATGGAGGATTGAAAGTGAAGGAATAGTTCAGAGGAGTGGGTGAGGTGGTTAGGTAGGATGGAGGGTGAGAGAAGTACTTTGTTGCTGGGTGGAGGGATGAGCGAGGGTAACAGGAAGTGGAGAAGGATGGGAGTGAGAGTGCAAAGGAGGGGATACATTGAGGATGGTGAGCAGGGGATGGGAGTAGCATGGGTCAGATGCAGCGGGAAGGAGAGCTGTAGTGGTGGGTGAGTGGTCAGTAGTGATGAGTAGTCTGGGGTTTACATAGTGAATATATAATTGCAGCACAAGTGTACAAATTACATATCTGTTTGTTTGTCTTGCATGACTTACCCGTTTCCTGCCCCGTTTAACTGCACGGTGTAGCTGCATAACACTTGTACAGTCGGCACTTATGCAGTTGGCATGATTGCAAGACCCCTGGCTCTACATATATAGTGAGTTTCTACTTAGATCTGGGTCTATTAAACTTCTTAATCAATAAATCAAAGAAACTCAGGACAGCAGGAGGCAATAAATTCAAGACAAATATAGGCAGGAGTGGGTTGTAGCGTAAATTAGAATACGCAAAAACACTCTGTATTCTCGTCAGCGTTTGTGTCTGACCAGTCCACCTGCTGGGCTTTAATCTCTAATCTCAGTGTCCATCTAAAAACCAACTCTTGTCTGCATTAATTTAGCATCTTAGTGCGGCAGGAGTAGGTTGTAGCGGAAATTAGGATACGCAAAAAAACTCGGTATTCTCGTCAGCATTTGTGTCTGACCAGTCCACCTGCTGGGCTTTAATCTCTAATCTCAGTATCCAGATAAAAATCAACTCTTGTCTGCATTAATTTAGCATTTTAGTGCGGCAGGAGTATGTTGTAGCGTAAATAAGGATACGCCAAAACACTCTGTATTCTCATCAGCGTTTGTGTCTGACCAGTCCACCTGCTGGGATTTAATCTCTAATCTCAGTGTCTAGCTAAAAACCAACTCTTGTCTGCATTAATTTAGCATTTTAGTGCGGCAGGAGTAGGTTGTAGCGGAAATTAGGATACGTCAAAACACTCGGTATTCTCGTCACCGTTTGTGTCTGATCAGTCCACCTGCTGGGCTTTAATCTCTAATCTCAGTGTCCAGCTAAAAACCAACTCTTGTCTGCATTCATTTACCATTTGTGTGCACCAGGAGTGGGTTGTAGCGGAAATTAGGATACGCCAAAACACTCGGTATTCTCGTCAGTGTTTGTGTCTGACCGATACACCTGCAGGGATTTAATCTCTAATCTTAGTGTCCAGCTAAAAACCAACTCTTGTCTGCATTCATTTACCATTTGTGTGCACCAGGAGTGGCTTCTAGCTCCAAGTAGTATACGCAAAACACGGTATATGTGTCAGCGTTTGTGTCTAACCGTTCCAGCTGCCGGGATTAAACTGCTGTAATCTGTAATCTCAGTATGCAGCTAAAAACCATCTTTTGTACGCCTTCATTTAGCTGTATACAGGCAGCACAACATTGAAAATGCGCAAGGCCGGTGGCAAGGGACAAGGAACTGGAAGTGATGGTGGTGCAGGCAGAGGCTGAGGCCGTGTACAAGCTTGAATTGCGCCACGACAAACGCCCACATCATCTCACTCGACCTTCCTGTCCCGATTTCTAGGGAACCGCAGCAGTACACCACTATTAAACCAAGACCAGTGTCAACAGGTTGTTAGTTGCATAGCGGATAATGCTTCCAGTCAGTTTGACACCACCACAAATACCCTGTCTTCCACACGGTCAATTGTCAGTAGCCGTGAGACTGGACCGCACATTCCACACCTTGATCCTCCTTCCTCCCACCATGCCGAGTGCCCGGCCCTGGACATAACTGATCCCACTTGGACACTCTGAAGAGCTGTTCACTTATCCATTCTTAGATTCTGGCCTCGCGCCGGCTCCAGTTGAAGTGGGTCATGAGGAGATTGTATGTACCGATGCACAAATATTTGAGCAGCCACGGTCTCACGAAGGCAACGGTGGGAACGTGTCTCAACAAGGGGTGGACGATGATGAAACACAATTGCCAGAAAGTCAGGAGGAGGACGAGTGTCACATCGCCATTGGACTCGGTGGCCGGTGTTCCTGCCTCGGCCGCTGGGAGGAGCCGGATTCCTTCGGCTGGTGGGGCCGGTGATAGGAAGGCCTTGTGCTCATATGGACCTGCTCCAGCGACGTCTGCCTCTGTCGCTGAGCGCTGCTGTGTTTCCCCTCTGGGTGGTGTTGGTCGCAGAAGAGCGGGCCCTGCAGAGGTGTCCGTTAGGCGCAGCCTGCGTTCTTCTGTCAGAGGTGGGGTAGGTGGAGCCAGTCGTGCATCTCCATTTGGCCTGGTGCTAGGGGCGGTCCGGATGAGGTCATCAGGCTGTGAGCTCCAGCCTATGGGAGGTAACCGCACCCTTCAAATACATTGGAGAATGTCTTGCAGGCCGCCAGATATAGTTTTGGTTCCCCAGTGACATAGTGTGTGTTTGGTTTTGACTCTGACCTTTGCCTGGATTTTCGACTCTGTACCGCCTGACGATTTTGTACCTTCGCTGCCCTCTCGGTTTTGACTCTGACCTTTGCCTGGATTTTCGACTCTGTACCGCCTGACGATTTCGTCCCTTCGCTGCCCTCTCGGTTTTGACTCGTACTCCTGACTACGTTCTTCGCTTCCTGATTTTTCCCTTCCTAGACGACCTCCCTGCTCTGCTGCTCTCATAGGTAGCTACCTCCTGGGCTCCGCTATAATTCCAGATTCCTGTATAGGGGTTAAGGGTCTCGGGGTTTCTTGGGGTGCTGCCTTACCAGCAGCTCAGCCTCACAGTGGATGGTCGTCACAACGAGGGTGCGGAAGTGGAAGACGACGTGGTGGATGATGCAGTAACTGACCCAACCTGGCAGGAGGACATGCAGAGCGAGGACAGCAGTGCACAGGAGGAGTTAGGCGTAGCATCACAACAGGCCGGAAGAAGGAGGGTGGTGGCCGCAGGCAGAAGGCAGGCAACCGCTCCCCGGAACAACAACACGAGAGAAGTTGCCAATACAACTGTTAGGTCTTCCAGAGTCTGGCTGTTTTTTAAGGTGTCTACAGATAATTGCAAAAAGGCCATTTGCAACACCTGCCATGCCAGCATCAGCAGGGGTAGCAAAACTAGCAGCCTGACCACCACCAGCATGATCAGGCACATGTCAGCCAAGCACCCGACTTTGTGGGATGTACACCAGAGTCCAGGAAAAGTGTCTGCAGGTGACACCGCTGCGTCTTCCACTGTTGTGCGTGCAAGACAGCGCTGAGAAGACAGGCCCAAGAGTAAGGAACACAAAATGGGGTGCACTGGACAAGCCATCCTGGCTGCCAAGGACTACCCGAACCGCCACTATACTTGCGTTGTAACATGAACTACCTGACGAGAGAAGCCAAGTAAACCGGGTTGAAGTTCAGCTTTATGTCAGACTGTTCATTTGGCGCCGCCTGAGGAGTGGTAGACTGAGGAG
>JARQOC010000002.1:91048589-91154595 GCA_033576535.1 Allobates femoralis | reverse complement strand
TAAAAATACCTCCCGTTTTGTATTGCTAGCAAGGGAGAGCCACATACTGATTAATATAGCACCTAGCAGGATACGTTTAGTCTGTAATCATCATCAAACATCAATCAAACATTAAACAATGTTGGCTGAGGTCATTTACATAGAGTCAACAATCCACATCATAATACAATGGCATTCTAACAGGATTAAGTTTCTCTGACCTTACAGAGGAGAGATAATTGCATTACATAGGTCAACATCATCAAACATCTACAAGACTGGTAGGAACAATGGGTAAACAAAATACTGTCTGGCTAGATTTTAAAACTTAACCCATGAGTGGCATATTACAAGTTTGCAAACCAAAATACAATATTGGATATTATTGATATATATTGGATAAATAAGAAATCCTGATAGGTTATACATTAAAGGTCGATTAAAAGAGCTTATTTGAGAGCGAAGCACACGTCGCGTCATGAGCTCCTCTATGGGCGGAAGGATGAGAAAAGGGTGGATGTGCAGCCCCCTAGATTTATTTCTACGTTTAACCAGAGGTGGAGCTCTATTCGTGATGTGTTGAACAGGCACTGGCCGATTCTTAGATCCGATCCGATACTGAGGGATGTAATACCTGAAAGACCTCTTGTGACGGCCCGACGCTCGCGGAACTTACGTGACATGTTAGTCAACAGTCACTATGTTCCAGTTCCACCGAACCCGTTTGGATATACTGGTCCCCGTCGTCGGGGCAGTACCCCGTGTGGTCACTGTGTTGCATGCCCGAATGTCCAACGCGTGGGCTCTTTCACCTCCTCTGATGGCTCCCGGACTTACGATATCAGGGAATATATATCTTGCAGTTCAAGCCATGTGGTGTATTACGCTACATGTTCTTGTCAGCTGATATATATTGGAATTACCTCTAGGGAGCTACGGAGGAGAGTTAGGGAACACGTATGTGGCATTCTGGGTGCAGCACAGGTGGAAGATAAATCAACCCTAAAGACCATACCGAGGCATTTCCTTGAACACCACAATTGTAACCCCAGATCTCTTCAATTTAGAGGCATTGATATAATACATGGTGGGATTCGTGGTGGTGATTTGAGGAGATTGCTATTACAGAGTGAAACGCGGTGGATAGTGACATTAGACACTATGTCTCCGCGGGGGTTGAATGAAAATCTTTCGTTTGCCTCTTTTCTTTAGCCATCGCCGTTCTGTTTACAAGTTGGGTTATACCCATAATTTTAGACTGTGATAGGTCTAGTTGGACCATGGTGTTTTTAGTATTACTCTCTCTATTATGGTTTTTTTTTATCTGTAGTCCTTAGGTCTTTGTCTGCTCTTCCGGAAGGATTGTATGTGGCTTCTTGTAACTCTATGGACTAACACTGGTGGAATGACAACATGACGTGTCACGGATACACAACTTCATAAGACCCAAGAGAATGGAGAGAGCATAATGGAGGAAGCAGTATTGGATCCCGTGCTCTCCTTAGTACTGTAATTGTCATATAATCCCTGATGTCTTTTTTCTGTGTTTCGATACAATGCCTATATGTCACGCATGTCATGTACCTGGTATGAATATTTACTAGCCTCCTAGTGCTGGGGTCCCGGGTGCGGCCCCCCCCCCGGCTATTTTCAATCCAGGTGACGCGTCCTTGGATTGGGCCTGGTGTGGCCTGCGCCTGGGGGCGGGGTTGAGCTGGGTTGCCAGGGTTACCTAGTGCTGGGGTCATATGGCCGGATGTGGCGCCGCGGGCTCCGCTCCGATTGGAGCGGGGTCGCGCGACGTCATTTCCGGTCATGTGATATGGCCGCGGCGTCACTTCCGGTCAGGGTGACGTAGCTGCATGTGGCCGCACATAAAATGGAGAACGCGGCACAAACCTTCTATCCCCCTGATGAAGTGGCTGTGAGGGGTTCCCCCTAGCCACGAAACGGCGTCGGGGTCTGCAGCCCTGACTTGTTCCCTCCACCGGGTCCGGTAAGACACCGGTATTGGTAACTAAATGGTGGCAAACTGTCTGCTGTTCTAGTCTGTGTTACATGCTGTGATATAGCAGGGACTGCTGGTTCCAGTGGTTCCTCCATACTAATCTGCACCTTGATTGCACTTAATAATGCACTTTATGGTCTATATTGCCAACTAATCTGACTATCATTTGCACTTTGTAAAACATTGCTGTGGCAGTGGTTGTTGTCTGGTCACTTGACCAATACATTGTATATTACTTTTGTGCATATAATTGTTGATAGCAATTTGTATTTGTGCTGTTTATCTGGGCCATTAATGGTGAAATATATAGTGCAACATCTCTCATTTATCTAATCCAGCATTGTACATTTCTGTGAAAGCAGAATTTGCCCCTTACTACACATGTAAAGGGTCCTGCGTGACCCTGCATAAAGATATACATGTACCGGTGTTTTCAGAGGCCCTGATTCACTTTCCGTCCTTTTCTTGTTCAGATCATGAAATAAAAATAAAAATACATTATTGAATTTAGCAAAAGCTCTTTTCTCTCTGTTTAATATACATTAAAGGGGTCCATTTTGTCACATACCTCCCCCCTTCTTATTTAGCCAGACAGGGCAGTCAGATGTGATAAGTGTGGTGCCCTGTGAGAGGTAAGCCACAGAACCAACTAGTTCACTAAGGGATTTCCACATCTGGTACCTCACATACACCTATCACCTTCCACTGCAGGCCTGTAGGAGGAGCACCACTGGTTGCTGTTAAGCCAGATCCCCTATAAATACAGGTGCTGGGGACAGAGGTAGCCAGAGTGTGCAGTCAATAGAAGAGCTGTGAAGTCAGCTCAGTGCCTAGTGAGCTAAAACTGGTTGCCGGAGCCGTGCTAGGCCCGACACAGGTGCACACCAAAGCCAGAATGAGGGTCCAGAGAGCGAGGGCTCAAGGCAGAGGCGAGGAACACTACAGAGGGGGCAAAAGAGCCATACTGGCTCACCCCAGGAAACACCGGTCACTGGAGACCGAGTCTGCAGGAACACCTTCTAGGACTTGGCTTGAATCCACAGGTGGGGCCTCAGCAACAGCACCATCCATGCTTTGACTGACCTCTGCAGCCGGGAGCTGTGCAGCAGCACTCACCAGGCTTTGGCTGGCCTCTCCATTCTCTGGGCTCTGGTGACGGGCTTGCTCCGCATCCAATTGCAACAGTATCTGCATCATCTGCTTCCTGGTTTTGCCGGAGGACTCTGTATGTCTGTATCTGCACAGGCAGGCAAGAGCCTCTTTGTTATAATCTTTGTACCAGTTTTCCCCTACTGTGGCCATGATTTTCAACCAAAAGAATAGGTTAGAAAAACGAAGAAGGGAAGGGGTAACTGCTACGCATTCAGTATTGTTTCAGATCTAATAAACAATGAGTTCGATCTTCAAAACTTTTGTGCAGAGTTCTTGTAAGAACCGTGCAAGTTTTTAGTGAGAGGAATGATTGCTTAAACCAGATCACTAATGTTCTATGATCCCACCGCGCTACCACCAATTGTCACATAGACTTAGTCAGGACCTGCAGCTCTCTGGCGCCCCCATGGCCTGCTGGTCACATCCAGTATTGCCAGAGGATAAGAAAGGAGCCCAGCTGCTCTAATTTATGTTGTCTACTGCTGCACGTGATGTGACAGGATGTATATATACCATCAGTTCCTGCCAGGAACATATACAGTCATATGAAAAAGTTTGGGCACCCCTCTTAATCTTACTCTTTTTTTTTTTTAAAAATTGTTTTTTTGCACCAGTTCTTTCAGTGTGATATATGTAATAACTGATGGACACAGTAATATTTCAGGTTTGAAATGAGGTTTATTGTAGTAACCAAAAATGTGAAATATGCATTATTTCAAAAATTGACAGGTGCAAAAGTATGGGCACCTCAACAGAAAAGTGACATTAATATTTAGTAGATCCACCTTTTGCCTCTAGAGGCTTCCTGTAGCTGTTAACGAGTTCCTGGATCCTGGATGAAGGTATTTTTGACCATTCCTCTTTACAAAACAATTCCAGTTCAGTTAAGTTTGATGGTCGCCAGGCATGGACAGCCCGCTTCAAAATATCCCACAGATGTTCAATGATATTCAGGTCTGGGGACTGGGATGGCCATTCCAGAACATTTTAATTGTTCCTCTGCATGAATGCCTGAGTAGATCTGGAGCGGTGTTTTGGATCATTGTCTTGCTGAAAGATCCATCCCCGGCGTAACTTCAACTTTGACACTGATTCTTAAACATTATTCTCAAGAATCTGCTGATACTGAGTGGAATCCATGCGACCCTCAACTTTAACAAGATTCCTGGTGCCGTCATTGGCCACACAGCCCCAAAGCATGATGGACCCTCCCCCAAATTTGACAGTGGGTAGCAAGTGTTTTTCTTGGAATGCTGTGTTTTTGTGGCGCCATGCATATCACCTTGTTCTATGACCAAACAACTCAATCTTTGTTTCATCAGTCCACAGGACCTTCTTCCAAAATGAAACTGGCTTGTCCAAATGTGCTTTTGCATACCTCAGGCGACTCTGTTTGTGGCGTGCATGCAGAAACGGCTTCTTTCGCATCACTCTCCCATACAGCTTCTCCTTGTGCAGTGCGCGCTGTATTGTTGACCGATGCACAGTGACAACATCTGCAGCAAGATCATGCTGCAGGTCTTTGGAGGTGGTCTGTGGATTGTTCTTGACTGTTCTCACCATTCTTCTTCTCTGCCTTTCTGATATTTTTGTTGGCCTGCCACTTCTGGCCTTTACAAGAACTGTCCCTGTGGTCTTCTATTTCCTTACTATGTTCCTCACAGAGGAAACTGACAGGTTAAATCTCTGAGACAACTTATTGTATCCTTCCCCTGAACAACTATGTTGAACAATCTTTTTTTCAGATCATTTGAGAGCTGTTTTGAGGAGCCCATGATGTCACTCCTCAGAGAAGATGCAACTAGGAGAACAACTTGCAAGTGGACACCTGAAATAGCTTTTCTCATGATTGGATACACTGGGCTATGACGTACAAAGCTCAGTGGGGTTACCAAACCAATTTAGTGCTTCAGTAAGTCAGTAAAAAGTAGTTAGGAGTATTCAAATCATGAAAATCAGAAGGGTGCCCATACTTTGGCACCTGTCACATTTTGAAATAATGCATATTTCACATTTTTGGTTAGTGCAATAAACCTCATTTCAATCCTGAAATATTATTGTGTCCATCAGTTATCACATATATCACACTGAAATAGCTGTTGCAAAAAAACAATTTTAAACCCAAAAAAAAGAGTAAGATTAAGAGGGGTGCCCAAACGTTTTCATATGACTGTATATACCTCGATCCAGTCACCCTCAGGCCCACAATATCACATAAATACAAAAAGTTATGCTGCCACCACCGATTTCTTTAAAGTGGATCGGTCACCTGCTCTGGTAACGTATAAAAGCGGGTTTTGTGTGTCAGATCGTCATAGGACATGAAGAACGAAACTAGTAAATTATAATATATAAAAGATATACAAGAGACAATTTACATTCATGCATAAACAGTTATAAAAATAAAAGGTATAAAGTAAGAAATTGCAAGACCTAGCCATGCGGTGACAAACTTAGATCCGTTGGGGGGGGGGGGGTTCCCCAGAAAGGTATGATTCCTCCACACAGCGATAGAGTCTTGCTGTGTCCGTGCCCCGGGGTGAAATCACCTAAAAAATGGCTGCTCTAGTTTTAATAAAGGCAGGGAACCCGCAACCCCCACCTCGTAGGTTACCCCTCCCTGGTGGGAGGCTCCTCTTAGACCCTCCTCTGTCACCATGCTTAATATACCTTCATTCTTCATATCTGGGTATGGGGTGGACCCACATCCATGATACACACCTCATGTTTACTTTCATTTAATTCTGAGAATATGGATACCAAATATGGCATACTTATGATGTTCAGAAAGCCAGAACTCATTTCCCAGGTTCCTGAGTGTTGCATACTGTAGATATACAAGACATATCATTAAATGCGCAAAAATGTGAATAATCTAAAAATATGAATTATGTGGTTGTGGCATGAACGGGTCTTCTTAAATTTGACATTCACAAAACTGTAGGTTTAAACAAAGGAGTTTCTGGAGGAAAAAGAGTAGATACACTCAGCTTTGCTTTGGTATTTACGACTCATCATAAAGATTCCTACTGGAGGAGGGTGAAGTAAAAGTCTATGCAGGTTCTGCCCAAGTGAACTAGCTGGCTCTGGATGAGTGTTCAGACTTCTGGAATAATGCAGCATATTCATATATTCCTGACAATCCTCTACAATACAACTTGCCTAATAATTCTGCACACAGTGTATATACAGCACAGCAGCAGCCTCCATAGCCCACATCAGCCTCCATAGCCCAGCAGCAGCCTCCAAAGCTCAGAAACAGCCTCTAGAGCCCAGAACAGCCTCCATAGCCTGCAACAGCCTCCAAATGGCTCAGTAGAACCTCCATAGCCTGCATCAGCCTCCATATAGTCCAGCAACAGCCTCCGCAGCCCAGAAGAAGCCTCTTTAGCCCAGAATAGCCTCTATATCCCAGAACAGCCCTCATAGCCTGCAGCAGCTTCCATATAGTCCAGCAACAGCCTCCACAGCCTAGAAACAGTCTCTATACCTAGAACAGCCTCCATAGTCAGCAGCAGCCTCCAACAGGCTCAGCACAGCCTCCATAGCCTGCATCAGCCTCAATATAGTCCAGCCGCAGCCTCTAAGGCTCAGAAGTAGCCTGTATAGCATACAACAGCCTCCATTTCCCAGCAGCAGCCTCTATAGCCCACAGCAGCCTCCATATAGCTCAGCACAGCCACCATAGCTTGCAGCAACCTCCATATAGCCCAGCAACAGCCTCCACAGACCAGAAGCAGCCTCTATACTATAGAGTCTTTAGCCCAGAACAGCCCTCATAGCCTGCAGCAGCCTCCATATAGTTCAGCAACAGCCTCCACAGCCCAGAAGCAGCATCTGTAGCCCCGAACAGCCTCCATAGCCTGCAGCAGCCTCCAAATGGCTCAGCACAGCTTCCATAGCCCACAGCAGCCTCCATATAGTCCTACAACAGCCTCCACAGCACAGAAACAGCCTCTATAGTCCAAAACAGCCTCCATAGCCCGCAGCAGCCTCCAAATGGCTCAGCACAGCCTCCATAGCCTGCAGCAGCCTCGATATAGTTCAGCAATAGCCTCCAAAGCCCAGAAGCAGCCTCTATAGCCCAGAACAGCCTCTATAGTCCAGAACAGCCTTCATAGCCTGCAGCAGCCTCCAAATGGCTCAGCACAATGTCCATAGCCCGCAGCAGCCTCCATATAGTCCAGCACGGGCCTCCATAGCCCAGAAGCAGCCTCTATAGCCCAGAACAGCCTCAATAGTTTAGCAAAGCCTTCATAGCCCACAGCAGCCTCCAAATGGATCAGCACAGCCTCCATGGCCTGCAACAGCTTCCATATAGTCTAGCAACAGCCTCCACAGCCCAGAAGCAGCCTCTATAGTTTAGCAAAGCCTCCATAGCCCACAGCAGCCTCTATGTAGCTCAGCACAGCCTCCATATAGTCCAGCAGCAGCCTCCATAGCCTGCAGCAGCCTCTAGGTAGCTCAGCACAGCCTCCATAGCACACAGCAGTCTTCATTTAGTCTAGAAACAGCCTTCACAGCCCAGAAGCAGCCTCTATAGCCCAGAACAGCCTCCATACCCCGCAGCAGCTTCCATATAGCTCAGTACAACCTTCACAGCCCGCAGCAACTTCCATATAGTCCAGAAGCAGCCTCCACAGTCCTGAAGCAGCCTCCACAGCCCAGAAGCAGCCTCTATAGTCCAGAAGCAGTCTCCATAGCCCAGAACAGCCTCTAGATAATGTATACTATGGTGGTTCTCCTGCTACATCTGTCCCCTGGCCACATCTTGGCATATATAATCCCCATTGTGCTGCACACAGGAAAAAAATAATTAATCATACTCACCTTCTTTACGCTCCCCCGGGGCTGTGTCCTCCTCAGATGCTTCCTCCGGTCTGTACTTCCTTCCTGTATGGCTGCATCAGTGTGATGAGGTCACAGGGAGATGACTCATCATGCTGCTGCAGTCGGCAGAGGAGGAGGAAGCTCCCCTGCTCCCCGGAGCCAGCACATGGCTAATTTGTGTTGCATGCAAATTAGCCATGTGCACTGGCAGAGCTGCAGGAGCACTCAGCCACTGGCTGAGTGTCTGGCTGAGTGCTCCTGATGGGCCCCTCTTGTTGAGGCTGCCTTTCCTGATGGCCCCCTTACCAGCAGGGCTGCATGTCCCTGATGGCCAGTGGGCCCCCCCAGCTGCACAGGGCCCCGGGACTTGCCCAGGTACGACGTGTGCTGACGCCAACCCTGTACAGTGTCAGTGTGGATGTTATATCCTATGCTATGTTATCCTATCCAATATTAAATTCTAAAAATCCAATAAAAAAAAAAATGCATAGTGCATAAAAGTACAAATAGGGTACTAGGTGACATTATTTTGATAAAAAAATGCGCAAGCCATCCCACCACGATAAGGTGCCCAATTCGGACAATCACTAGTAGTATTAAAAACCTTACCAGCTGTCAGTGACATGGATATGAGAATGAAAGAGCAGGCCCTGGGTCCCAATATTACTTTTTAGAAGCACTAGGGAAAGTATTAAGTGTTAAGTTGCACTTAAAGGGGTTGTCCAGTCTAAATCCAGTCATCCTATGTGTTATTACAGACTTGTGAATCTTCACATTGCACACACTGTGTGCTGTGAGGATTCTCCAGTATCAGTGCAGGGAACAACGGTCACATGGTTGCATGTATATGCATACTCCTGTCCAGAATCCAACTGTATGGGCTCATCCTCTGTCAATGCAAGTATACTGAGTGAGGCTGTGCAACTCTAGTTGGATTCTGCCCAGAACCATACTTGCGGCCATGTGACCGTCGTTCCCAAATCTGACACTGGAGCGTCCTCACAGCACACAGTGTGTGCAATGTGAGGATTCACAAATCTGCAGTCACATAGTGACACACAGAGTGGGTGAATTTGTTATGATCTACTGTTATTTGTTCAATTGTGACTACAATCAAATGATTTGAATATTTTAATATATTTTAATTTACATCAAACAGAGACAGATGCAGACTTTTTTTAGTGAATTGATGCTCACTACAGAGATGGCAAGTTATACTGTTTTGCTCTCTAAACTTAATTGAATATACTTTTCTAACTTTCTGTTTATACATCACAAATTCCTAATCCTTTTAATAAAAACCTCCAGCCACCACTAGGGGGATCTCACTACCTATTCATTTTTACACAATCTATATCAGTATGTAGTGAGCTATGTTTAATTGCATCTGCTAAAACCGTACTTGCCGCGTCTGCCGCACACTTACCGCAAGCCCGATAGACAATGCATGGGGCTTGCCGCAAATGTGCCGCAAGTGCAGCCATTAGGTGGAAAATGCGGCAGATGCGTTTTTTTGACCGGATCTGCAGCATTTTCAAAAAAACGCCAGTGTGAAAGCACCCTAAGGTTTAAAATAATAAAATAATAAATACTCACCTCCTCAATCCTGCTCTGGTGGTCCCAGATGGTCCTAGTTTGCTTTGCCACACAATCATGAGTTGTAAGTCCACATTAAAAGCTCAGATGTCCATGTCAATCTGTCCAAGTATAGACCGCAATGCACGGACTGGTCGCTGGCATGACAGCCTTATAGAAATATATTAAACTGTCATTTTCGGGTCTGGAGCCGCGATCCGCCACCGGAGGGTGACAGCTGATAGACAGGTAATGTATGTGCGCAGCGCTGCATGAGGGGGGGCCATCCTGTGAGGGGGGGGCGCCGCCATACTGTGAGGGGGGCCGCCGCCATACTGTGAGGGGGGCATATAATGGGCTGGCACTACTGGGGCTGTATACGCTGCTTGGGACCTGCTATATACCAGACTGCTGGGGCTGTATACGCTGCAGGGGACCTGCTATATACCACACTGCTGGGGCTGTATACGCTGCTGGGGACCTGCTATATACCACACTGCTGGGACTGTATACTGTGCTGGGGACCTGCTATATACCACACTGCTGGGGCTGTATACGATGCTGGGGACCTGCTATATACCACACTGCTGGGGCTGTATATACGCTGCTGGGGACCTGCTATATACCACACTGCTGGGGCTGTATACGCTGCTGGGGACCTGCTATATACCACACTGCTGGGGCTGTATACGATGCTGGGGACCTGCTGTATACCATCACTGCTGGGGGCTGTATACCTGTGCTGGAGTCCACCCTCGGCTTATACGCGAGTCAATAAGTTTTCCCAGGTTTTGGGGACAAAAGTAGGGGGTCGGCTTATACACGGGTCAGCTTATACACGAGTATATACGGTATTTGGTTAAATATATGAAAAATCCAATATAACAGAATAATGATAGGGGGACACAAACCATGATGAGGGGTTTTCCTGTTGATTAGAGAATGAATAGTTTTATGACTATTCTGCTTCCTCTTTACATGTAAGTAAATCACTAACATGATGTTGTGGCTTTCTGGCATTAACCCCCGCAGTCTGCATTTCAAATGTCAGTGGTCGAGTCTTAATTCCTTTTTTTATGAAGGTTCTTAAACGGAAGCAATCAGAAAATGACCTCTTGTTAAAATCAGGTTTTTGTGCTAAATGTATTTACGGTACTTATTTTCATTTTTGGCATTGTTTTTTACCCATATTACAATCATTATTATAAACGCAAAATGGAAATCTTGGTGTTTTATACCAGTAAATACATACAGTAAATACCCTTAAATTTGGAAAAAAAAAGATATTATTGTAAAATATAAATGTTTTATATTAAGTTATAAAATGTATAAGATGAAAGAATATTCTGAATTATGATTCAGCCACAGAGTCAGAACAAGACACACCCAATAGATGAACTATATCCATCCTGTGTAACCATATGATGCCATTCATGGTCTCCTGAACCAGATAGTGAACTTGTCACCACGTTTTGGGATTTTAAATTAATAGCGCCACTTTCAGCAGCGCCTATGCTGCATTCTAAGAAGGCAGCTATTATGCCCTGACTGCCCCTATACAGCGAATAAATTACTTTTATCTCCAGCTCTGTATTATAATTACCTGTGACCGGTCCGATGGGCTTAATTGCAGAGCCTAATTAAATACAGTAAGGTAAGCGACACTCTATTATGACTTACCGTATATAGAAAATTAGAATAATATGGCATAGGAAAATTTGACTTAGGAAAAATTGGAGAAAATTGAGATACTTAGCATTAAAGAAATGGCCATATCAATAATCTGCCCAGTTGCCAACCTCAAGGTGTATCTCGTAACTGGGTTCCTAACCTCTGTTTTTCTGCCTATATTTGAATCCTCCTTTGTAGGCAAAGGATACCAGAGAACAATAGAAACTCTGAGCCATATGGGCAAGGACAGGTGGACAGGTGTATTTTGATATAGGTTCACACCCTGTGTAGTACACTTTCCCCGGTCAAGTTGACCTGTTCTGCTATTACTCTCTTGTATCAGTTCCTAGCCTGCCTATCAATGAGGTTATGTTGCGCCCTGGCGGTCCAGTCGCCACTGTAAGCTTGCAGCTACCAGGATCAGTAAGTCCAGTCACCCACAAACACACCCCGGTCCCAGAGCGAGCAGGTAAACCCAGGTAGTGGGATGGCTCAGGCAGCTGTGGGACAGCGGGGGAAGACAAGTGGTGGGTGGGAAGTAAGGAAGAGCAGTCAGAAAGTAGGTTAAAGCAGACACCAGGAAGTGGGGGTTGGGCAGTTGAGCAGAGAAACAAAGGGACAAGACACAGGAAGTGGCAGGGCAGGCCAGCGAGGGAGCAGAGAAGAGAGGAAAAATGAGAAGGACCCGGAGGGCTTGAACAGCATGTGGCTCGCCCTGGGTTCCAGGACAGCAGACTGCAGAGAGACAGTGGGAGTCCTAGGGGTGCGGGCAGTGAGCGATCCACCCGTGCACCCAAATTGGCTGCGAAGCAGAAGGACAGGGTGAGAACCAGAGGCCCGGCCCTGAGGCGGTGAGAAAGCTTCAAGCTCCAACCACAGAAACGGGCAGGCTGTGGGATATCTATGACCCGTGGCCAACTCCCGATGCAGCGCAGGAAAGGCAGCCGTACCAGGGCCAGGGGACCCTGTGAGTCGTCCAACGAAGGCCCGTGGCTGCTCTGCGTGTGAAAGCGTGTGGAGGAAAGAGGAGAATAGGCAGCGCTGAGAATGGAGCCCAAGAGAAAGGAACACAAGGGGGGTGCACTGGACAAGCCATCCTGGTTGCCAAGGACTACCGGAGCTGCCACTGTACTTGAAATGTAACCTGAAGTGCCTGACGAGAGAAGCCAAATAAATTGGGTTGAAACTCAGCATTGTGTCAGACTGTTCATTCTGCTCCTGAAGAGAGGTAGACTGCAACACCGAGTTGGCAGCAAGAGCCTGCCTGAGAGTGTTCCTGCCCTGCAGCCAGCTCAGCCCCGCTGGTCTTCCACCACCCCAATTCACCTTAACTCCAGATGCCCTGGGGACCCGCTCCTCCCGGGGGAGCTATACCATCACAGCTGCAACTCCATTATCCCCAGAGGTTCTGGACTGCAGCAGCTGCCCCTACTGGCCGCCTTCCACGAGTGGCATCACCACAAACTCTTTCTTTTATTTCATTTTTATTTTTCCTTTTTATCCCTTTTCAAATCCCCCTTTTTACTGACCACCCGACAAGGGATCACGGACCGGGTCACGCCACCGTGACAGTATCCCACAGCCCATAATGAAGTCGAAAGGGCCCGGTTCCTATTACCACACAGTCCCCGCTGGGGCGAGTCAGTTAATTTTTCAAAAGGCAGAGAAAGCAGTGTAAGGATGCTGAAATGTATTTCTAATATTACGTTCGGCCACTGGAGGTCATCAGTGGACACGAGTAGAAAGATATGGAACCAGGAAATAATTTTTAGTCAGTCTCCTGAGGTATATTCAATCTTCTGGACAAAGTACCTTAGGTCCGCGCTGCTGCCAAAAGGATATAAATGACACCAGAAACACCGTAGAAAAGGAAGAAAGGAGACACAGAGGCGTAATAGTGCCCTATCAAATGCGACACTGACTAAACACACGGGTCACATAGAGGTGCACTCATCTGATCTAGTTGTGTGCACCCACAACTAGTTTTGATGGCATGTAGCTGAAAGCTGCTGCAAGACCTTCACCGCCACGTAGCACATGTAAGAATATCCAAAGATCCAGGAAAGGTGTAAGATGGTCTGCGCTGCTTGAAATAATCAGTCAGATGTCTTCAAATAAAAACACCCCCTTCTTTATTTCCACCTACGCGTTTCAGTACCACTCCGGGCACCGTTATCAGGGTATTACATGTGTCACAAAGCAACAACTTTTATATCACATATACCGGATGTGCAAACAAGATAGACGTCATTGATGATGTGTAAGTCATCAACACAATGGGCGGTGCATCCCATCTCAAAGAAACAAAAAACAATATATATTTCTCTGACATCTTATCTGTCTTTTATTATGTATGCGCAGATTCGGGACCGAAACTATATCAAACTATTATTAATTCCTAAGCAATGAATAAATAAAAATCTATGTGACAAGTATACAAAGATCTGATCTTATTAGAACTCATCATGAAATGTGTCTTGCACCATGTATTTCAATTCAGTGGTGTTTTATCTGATGCTCCACTACATCAGTGTGGCTTTCCATTAATCCTTTCTCAATATCAATAAAGGATATACAATGTCACACAATTTCTGTGAATGCATATGTGAATAAATTAAATAAAGAATTACAACAAAAATGTGAATAAATAAATCAATAAATGAAAAATAATACTAATAAATGAATAAAGATAATAATAAATAATACATCTACCTAGTGCATCAGTTTTTCTTATATGTGATTTTATTGTATATGTGTGCTTTATAAAATTCTGCCTATACAAATGTGTGCTGAAGTAGACTATGTGTCAACGTGTGAACCAGAAAGAACCTCCGTGGATAGCAAAATGCACCTCTGGGTGGTTCAAATCACCCCACTCCTCTCCTCAAACATACAGAAAGAAATATATCCAGATGTGAACATCCATATAGGTAATAAAACAAACATGTAAAATATCAGATCTTATATTAAAATATAAATATATAAAAAAATATAAATAAGCTAATCATTAAAATACAATATTAATCACTATGGGGACCCCTTTTTCTCTCTGTAAAAATTCTAGCAAAAACATATTCTTATATATAGACTGTCATATTCATACAGAAACACCGGGATGTCTGGATAAAAGTGATGACTTGCTTTATTTTCCAACGCGTTTCAGAGCCACATGCCGAGCTCCTTCCTCAGGGAACATCAAGAATACACTGAATACAATCGCATTTAACAACAAAAAAGGCACCAAAAGATGATGCGGACATGATTGCTGTGACATTAGCAAACAGGGTGGATCTATTCATTACGTCACAATGTATATCCATTAGTTGCATATAAGTAGAAATATTAAGCAAAAGTATTATTCCATAAGGTGAAAGATATATACATCTATTGTTGAAAACATCCAAGAAATAAAACTATTGTTTTCCAAAAGGAAAGAAATCAGTTTTATATCCAGAGTAGATTAGAACCTACAAAAATAAAAGTGATCTCCTTCATAGACCCAATTATGCTCTATCTGTTGTGCTAAATATCCACACATATATCCTTGTGGTAGAATGGGGGATACATTTATAAATCAAAAAATAAATAAAGTGGAAGGTAAATGAATTATCCTGAAAAACTGAGCAATGTGTTCAAGAAATAGTAAAAATTATTATGTGTTATTATTATTATGTGTTAAATATTTGTGGTGAAAAAGAAAAAGAGAATAATTGGGATTGAACTCATAATGAAAATGTATAAGTAGGAATGTATATGCCAAACAATATGTGCTAAACTGTCAGTGTTGAAATCATCTGGATAAAAAGTTACCGTATATACTCGTGTATAAGCCGACCCGTGTATAAGCCGACCCCCCTACTTTTGCCCCCAAAACCTGGGAAAATCTATTGACTCGCGTATAAGCCGAGGGTGGACCCCAGCACAAGTATACAGCCCCCAGCAGTGGTATACAGGCCCCAGCAGTATGATATACAGCAGCCCCCAGTGGTATATACAGCAGCTCCCAGTGGTATATACAGCAGCCACAGTGGTATATACAGCAGCCCCATTGGTATATACAGCAGCCCCCAGTGGTATATACAGCAGCCCCAGTGGTATTGCAGCCCCTATATACAGCAGCCCCAGTGGTATTGCAGCCCCAGTGGTGTATACAGCAGCCCCTATATACAGCAGCCCCAGTGGTATTGCAGCCCCTATATACAGCAGCCCCAGTGGTATTGCAGCCCCAGTGGTGTATACAGCAGCCCCTATATACAGCAGCCCCAGTGGTATTGCAGCCCCAGTGGTATTGCAGCCCCTATATACAGCAGCCCCAGTGGTATTGCAGCCCCAGTGGTGTATACAGCAGCCCCTATATACAGCAGCCCCAGTGGTATTGCAGCCCAAGTGGTATTGCAGCCCCTATATACAGCAGCCCCAGTGGTATTGCAGCCCCAGTGGTGTATACAGCAGCCCCTATATACAGCAGCCCCAGTGGTATTGCAGCCCCTATATACAGCAGTCCCAGTGGTATTGCAGCCCCAGTGGTGTATACAGCAGCCCCTATATACAGCAGCCCCAGTGGTATTGCAGCCCCAGTGGTATTGCAGCCCCTATATACAGCAGCCCCAGTGGTATTGCAGCCCCAGTGGTGTATACAGCAGCCCCTATATACAGCAGCCCCAGTAGTATTGCAGCCCCAGTGGTATTGCAGCCCCTATATACAGCAGCCCCACACAAATGCTGGCACACATCCCCCCCTGTTGTAAGGCCCCCCCTGCTGATTACTTACCATCCCTGGTCTTCAGCAGCACCTCAGCGCCGGTCCTCTGTGCTCCGGTCCTCCGTGGTCCCGTCCTCTGTGCTCCGCTCCATGGCTGCATCCGGGGTCCCTGCGCGTCGCAGAAGCGATGACGTCATCGCTTCTGCGACCCGGCCGGTCACATGATACAGCCGGGGAACGGAGCACAGAGGACGGGATCGCGGAGGACCGGAGCACAGAGGACCGGCGCGGAGGTGCTGCTGAAGACCAGGGATGGTAAGTATTCAGCAGGGGGTGCCTTACAACAGGGGGGGACGTGTGCCAGCATTTGTGTGGGGCATTATCTACAGATATGCACTGCTCCCCCTGGCGCTGATTGACAGGGGGATGCAGTGCATATGTAATGAGCGGCCCCACGTGACGGGGCCGCTCATACAGCAGCCTCCCCCCGCCTCCTCCTGCCTGCCCAGCCCGACACAGCCCCCACCCCACTCACCCCTGTATAGTGACTCGTGTATAAGCCGAGGGGGGGACTTTTCAGCCCAATTTTTGGGCTGAAAAACTCGGCTTATACACAAGTATATACGGTATATGTATTCTAATTATTTATATCTTTCTATAGGAATCATTACTATCAAGAGCAGATGAAGAGGAAGAGGGAATAATAATAATAATAGTAATAAATCATCACTACCAGCAAATTACATCCAAAAATATGTATCAATAATGATTAAAAATATTTAATAAAAATATTTAGCTTTATTTTAAAGGACTTCTTATTTGTTTTAAAAATAATTTATTTATAATTAAACGTTAAAATCATGTGTTAAAAAATGGTTATATATATGTTAAATAAAAATGGATCAAGGATGGGGGATGAATAAAATCTTTTTATATTCCTAATATTATAAGTGTGTGCTGAATTACTTATTATAAGATATATAAGTTGTAAAATTATGTTTTAATAATGATGTTTTAAAGAGGACTATATTTATGTCTGAGTTTTTTATGAGTTCTTTATGTATAGGTATAAATAGAAATAGAACCAGATCAAACCGGTCTGGCTATTCAGTAGCCCGCACTCTGTGTATTGCAATGAGTACAGAGCCACCGGTCCGAGCTAATCCAGGGACAGGTACAATCGGATGATTAAATATCATTCATGAATTGGTATAAGATTCCTTTAGAAAGAACAGGTGTCAGGGAATATATTAATGGGTAGATATAAGGAATTTAGAAAAAGGGGAAGATTTCAGAAGATATATTTCTTTGATTGTAGTATCTGTTATGAAGCAAAATCATGAGGGTTTATATACAAAAGATTATCTCAGAGTGTTCCTGCAAATAGTTCTTATTTGCGAATTTATTATATATATAAATTTGGAAATGAGCAGTCTATATAGTTAATTTTTATTATCAAGTTTGTGCCGGTGTTAGATAATGTTTAAATCCAGCCTCAGTCTGTAGAACTGACTTGGGTTCATGAGATTTTTCATTAAGCATCGTCACGCGCCAGTAGCTATTCTCAAGTGCCGGCGCTTGTGTTCGGGATTAAGTTGTGACAGTAGGCGCGTGCCCAAGGGGCTCACTGGGGATTCAAACTCTGGGTGGCAGAATTCCTTTGCCAGCCCTTAGGTGAGGGGGGGGCTTGGAGGTGCTGTCAGAGATTTTTGGTGGTCGGGGGGAGGAATGATGTCAGAGATTTTTGGTGGTCCGGGGGGGTGCTGTCAGGCTATCGCCGGCCACTCACTGTGCCGTCTCTGCCGCGAGCCGCCACATCTCAATGCCAGCCGCAAAGCGCCGCCCCATTTGTGTGGAGGGGAGGCCCTAGATGAGGGCTATATCACCAGCCCAGGGGGCACTTGCTCCCCTGCCACCTGGGCCAGTCCGCCCCTGCGCATGCCTGCAATGAAACAATGTTTCAATCCAGCACGCGCCCGCGATAAGCTGAATGAAGTGGCGCGTGCCGCTCATTACCATAATAAATGGCGTGCGCTCATAGTTCTGTACATAATCACAGACGCATGCCAGTGATTAAACTGTTTCAGCCCTGCACGCGCCTGTGCCAGGCTGAGGAAATTGGCGCACCGCTCATTAACAAGGGGAATGCTCGTGTTCAAGCTTAAATGTATTAAAAGGCTTATGTCTATAGTTCACAGAAAGGTGCCATATGTTAGATAAATAAATAAGTGCCCGCTATAAGTCTCTAAAAAACATTTTGGGATACTAGTGTTGGATTACACAGGTCAACAAAAAAAATTTTTTTTTCTGGTGCCCAAAATATTTTAATGAGTTTGGGGTATTTTTGGGGTGCTGATTCTGAATATGCTATCAGTTTTGCCAGATTGGCTCAAGTTTTGGAGATTTTTGGTATCTTATTTATAGCACTTGTTGGTAAATGCGACGCATCATCTCATTAATTTCTTTGGATTAGTACTTGAACTGAGCAGTTCTCAATATAGTTTTGTGTTAATTAGTGTTCTAAAAGTTTGTTCATAGCTTGATTTTTTGCACTAACTTTATGTTGTTTTCTGTTGTCCAGTGAAAAGCATGAACTCATCAAGAAGAAGTTGTCTTAACGATCCAGACTCATTCTGTTACATTTGTGGTGAATATACACTGACAAAACATAGAAGAAACATAACAGACTTCGTTAAAAAAGTGTATTTTGCCTATTTTGGGGTTATGCTTGGGGACCAAGACAAGTTTTGGGCACCACACATAGTGTGCAAAGCATGTATCGAATTATTACGAAAATGGAGCAAAGGACAAAGAACAAGCTTCAAATTTGGTGTTCCAATGGTGTGGAGAGAGCAAAAAAATCATCATGATGACTGTTATTTCTGTGCAGTGCAAGTAAAAGGATTCAATAAGCATAAGAAACGAAAATGGGAGTATCCTAACATGGAATCTGCAAGAAGGCCTGTCCCTCATTGTGAAGATGTGCCTGTACCTGTGTTTACCATGTTACCTGACCTTCCCCCACCTGATGATGATGATGAAATGCAGGGTATGGAGCTAAGCATTAGTTCTGGAAGTGAACTAGAATATGAAGGAAGTTTCAGAACACCTACGCAATTTACCCAAGGAGAGCTCAACGATCTAATAAGAGACCTCAACCTCTCAAAAAGTGCATCCGAACTTTTAGCTTCAAGGCTAAGTGAAAAAAATTGTCTGACGCCTGGAACTAAAATTACATCTTACAGGACCAGAGAAGAAGCACTTCTTCCATTTTTCTGTGAAGATGACCTACTTGTATATTGTAAGGATATTCCTGGCCTGATGCTGCAAATGGGTTTACAAGTATATCGTCCTGTAGACTGGAGGCTTTTCATAGATAGTTCTAAAAGGAGTTTGAAATGTGTTTTGTTGAACAATGGCAATCAGTGTGCATCTCTTCCAGTAGCTCACTCAACTAAACTTGCAGAACAATACCAAAATGTCAAAATGGTCTTGGAGAAACTGTGCTACCATGAACATTCGTGGCTGATATGTGTTGATTTAAAAATGGTCAACTTTTTACTTGGACAGCAAAGTGGATACACAAAGTATCCTTGCTTCATCTGCATGTGGGATAGTAGAGCAAAACATCAGCACTGGGAGAAACTGAATTGGCCTCCAAGGTACACCTTGACAGTAGGAGCATCAAACATAGTGAACGAACCTTTGGTGGACAGGGAAAAAATCATTCTACCACCACTTCACATAAAGTTAGGATTAATGAAGCAGTTCGTCAAGGCATTAGACAAAGATGGTAATTGCTTCATGTACATCTGCAGATCTTTCCCTGGTCTTAGTAGCGAAAAACTGAAGGCAGGAATCTTTGATGGTCCTCAAATTCGGAAACTCATTAAAGATTCAAATTTTCCTAAGGAAATGAATGACATTGAAGCTGCTGCATGGTGTAGTTTTGTGTTGGTAGTGAAGAACGTCTTGGGAAATCAAAAGGCAGACAATTATGAAGAACTGGTACAAAACATGCTATTGAGATTTAGAAATCTGGGTGTACACATGAGCATTAAATTGCATTATCTTCACAGTCACTTGGACAGATTTCCAGAAAACCTTGGAGATTTTAGCGAAGAACAAGGGGAGATATTTCATCAGGATATTATGGTGATGGAGGAAAGGTACCAAGGCAGATGGGACAGACATATGATGGCTGATTACTGCTGGAATCTACAGCGTGACTGCCCCAATAGCTCACATAGAAGGAAATCATATAAAAAGCGCTTTTCCAGCGATTAAATGTCTATCTTTCATGTCTTGTTCATTTTTGAAGATTACTTTCTAAAACTAGTTAAAATAAACTAAAATCAACATTTACTTTGTTAAATTTATTGTATTCATGACAATATCAATAAAGTTAATGCGCGTGTAGCAAAAAACGTCTTTTTTTTTACACATTTTACGAAAAATCTCAAAAACTTGAGCCAATCTGGCAAAACTGATGACATATTCAGAATCAGCACCCCAAAGTTACCCTAAATTCAATGAAATATCATTGGCACCAAAAATGCTGTTGACCAGTGTTATTAAAAGAATTGTGTATACTCGTGTTGGATTATTTAAGAATAGAAAGTGAATTAAGATATAAATATAAATGAGTGAGTGAAAAGGCATCCAGTATTAGATAAAAGTCACTATAAATGAAGATCTTAAATAGATAAAAGTCACTATAAATAAAGATCTTAAATAGATAAAAGTCACTATAAATGAAGATCTTAAATAGATAAAAGTCACTATAAATAAAGATTTTAAATAGATAAAATATACAAATCTGTTTTACCCAACAAGATCATAATAGTTGTCATAAATTATATCTAGAAAGATGCTATAAGATGAATAAAAATAAATATATAAATACATAAATATATAAATATACATCATGAATTGTATCTTAAAAAATGATATGGGATACAAAAATATTATGAGATACATAAATAAATATATATATAAATATTATTTTTTTAAAACAAATAAATAAAATGAATATTGCCCTATGATTGATCTTGTATATTAACCAGCCATTTACTAGAAATAAAGGAATATAATAAAATGATATTCCAGGAGTTTTTATGATATAACTTCAGATATTAAATTTAAACCTTTGGGTTTCAACGTGTCCAGTTTATACATCCAGAATCTCTTTTTTTTGTTTAAAGCATTTAATCTGTTGTTGCTATTAACAGGAATATGATCTATTGCAGTTACCCTCAGTTTAGTAAAATCCCTATTGTGGACTATAGCAAAATGGTTCGAAACCCCATGCTGTTTGAATCCTTTTTTTATATTGGATCTGTGTTTGTTCATTCGACAATGTAGACTTTGTGTCGTCCGCCCCACATACTGTATACCACATGGGCACTCCAAAAGATAAATAACAAAAGTCGAATTGCAATCAAGGTCATGTACAATAGGAAAAATTTCTTTGGTAACTGCAGAACTGAATATGCTGCAGGTTTGCATCACTCTACAACAAAGGCACCGTTTCCCACCACATTTTCTCGATTTTTTTTGGATCTGATTGTCGGACAGTGTCACTTTCCGTAGGATTCCTTAACCTACTAGGTGCCAAGATGCTTTTTATGTTTGGTGCACACCTATATGTAATCCCAGGTCTTTTTGGTAAAATTCTGTTTAAAATCATATCATTTTGTAGAAGTGGCCAGTGCTTTATAAAAATGTCTTTATTTCTCCTGTTAAAAGTCGTGATCAAATTAAAAGAAAAATCCTTATCATTAGTTTCCCCTCTATTTTTCCTTTGTAACAGGCTTTCTTGTGTGAAACTTTTACATTGTTCATAGGCATTATTGATCAATTCATTTGGGTATCTTTTCTGTCTGAATCTGGTTTTTAGAATTTCTGATTGTTCTGAGAAGACATGTACATCTGAGCAGTTTTTCTTAATTCTTTTGAATTGATTTATATGTATATTGCGCAGCCATTTATTGTAGTGTCCACTGCGAAAGTGTACATAACTATTTTTATCAGTTTTTAAAAAAAAAAGTTTTTGTCTTTATTTTGTTATTTTCAAGATATATGGTCAGATCAAAAAAATCGTTTTTTTCTTTGTCTATATGGGGTTCAAAGGAAATCTCCCATAGGTTATTCTGTAGTTCATTTATAATGTTTTCAATATCATCTATGTATTTTTTGTACAAAATTAATCCTTTGGAATTGGTATTATTGTAGATATGTACTTTCTCAAAAAGTCCCATGAATAGGTTTGCATAGGAGCATGCGACCTTTGACCCCATAGCAGTCCCCCTAGTCTGGTGATAATATTCACCCTGAAATGTAAAAAAAATTATTGTTCAAAATAAAATCAAGACCTTGCAGGATAAATTCCCTCTGTTCTTGTGGGATTCTATTATCTCTTAAAAGATATGTCTTTGTGCATTCAATTCCAATTATATGATCGATATTAGTGTAAAGCGATGCTACATCAAGAGTTAAAAAACAGTATGTGTCCCTCCAAGTAAAATCCTTTAATATACTAATAAGGTGCGTGGAGTCCCTTAAAAAGCTATATAAAGAGAAAACGTGAAATTGTAATATTTTGTCTATGTAGTTTGCCATATTGCTGGTTAGAGAATCAATCCCAGATATAATAGGTCTTCCAGGGGGCTTTTTTAGATTCTTATGTATTTTTGGGAGTTGATACATGAAGGGTATTGCTGGACACTTATTGATCAGGAATTTTTTCTCTGTAGCATTAATTAGATGACCATCGTCAGAGGCTTTCTTAATCATGGAATTATATTCCTTTATTAATTGGGGAAAAGGATAATTATCAATTTTTTTGTAATATGCGGTATCTGATAAGATATTATGTGCCTCTTTTATATAGTCCTTATAGTTTTGAACAACAATTCCCCCACCCTTATCAGCACTTCTGATAACAATACTTTTGTTTTTTTGCAAACTACGAAGAGCTTTTCTTTCATTAGTATTTAAATTGTTCCCATCTATTGGTTTTATATTTTTTATAGACCAAGGAAGACATCAAAATGTCAAGATCGGAAACTTAAAGCAATATGTCTCCAAAACAGGAAATGCACAACAAAACAAATGAACAACAAAAGGGAGGAAACTGGAGTCAATGTCTGTGACCGAACTGTAAGAAACCGCCTAAAGGAAATGGGATTTACATACATAAAACCTAAACAAAAGCCATCATTAACACCTAAACAGAAAAAAACAAGGTTACAATGGGCTAAGGAAAAGCAATCGTGGACTGTCGATGACTGAATGAAAGTCATATTCAGTGATGAATCGCGAGTCTGCATTGGGCAAGGTGATGATGCTGGAACTTTTGTTTGGTGTCGTTCCAATGAGATTTATAAAGATGACTTCCTGAAAAGAACATGCAAATTTCCACATTCATTGATGATATGGGGCTGCATGTCAGGTAAAGGCACTGGGGAGATGGCTGTCATTACATCTTAAATAAATGCCCATGTTTACATTGATATTTTGGACACTTTTCTTATCCCATCAATTGAAAGGATGTTTGTGGATGATGAAATAATTTATCAAGATTATAATGCATCCTGCCATAGAGCAAAAACTGTGAAAACATTCCTTGAAAGAAGACACATAAGGTCAATGTCATGGTCTAATTGAAAACCTTTGGAAGTTGAAGAAAATGGTCCATGACAAGGCTCCAACCTGCAAAGCTGATCTGGCAACAGCAATCAAAGAAAGTTGGAGTCAGATTGATGATGAGTACTGTTTGTCACTCATTAAGTCTATGCCTCAGAGACTGCAAGCTGTTATACAAGCCAGAGGTGGTGCAACAAAATACTAGTAATGTATTTGAGTGTTGTTTTGTTTGTTTGTCATGATTCCATAATTGTTTCCTCAGAATTGAGTGATTCCATAGTTTTTCCCCCTGTTTGGTCTACAAAAGTAACCGTTACTGGCTAGCATATTTTTTTTTCAAGATTTCTTTTAGTGTTTCTTCAAGGCAGAGAGTTGCCATTTGAAATGACTTTAGTTTTGTGCCGTGTCTGTGCTCTGCTTTTTTTCTACACAATTAAACAACTGAATGTACATCCTCCGAGCCAGGGGATTCCATAATTTTTGCCAGGGGTTGTATATGTGTCCCTGCTATGTGGTGTGTAATGGCTGTGTCTGACCACATAGGGACATGATCTGATCATACCACATCTCCTGAAGCAGCTACCTGCCTGTTAGTGCTTAGACCTTTTTTTTTTTTAATTAAAAAAAAATGCTGGATAACCCCTTTAATAAAGATCATGATGTAAAAAAAATATTCCTCAAAACATTTAAATACCGTACATATGTAACAAAATAACGATTTAACCAATAGGTCATTTTCTTATGGCAGCTTCCCGTTAAGGCTTTCTTGTAAACAAGCGGCATTTAGGTTTCAGTACACACATTTATGAAATTAGTATGAGCAACAACACATGGGCTCACCACAGCAGGTATTTACGTACTATGCAAAAGTATAGTGAATGATTGTATATTCTATGCTTAATGCAATGATTTTCAGCAGGTCATGGTAAGTTTATACATTCTATACTTTGCTTTCCTGTTCAACGTAGATAATTACATTTATGGATAAAACAGCAAATGTACAAACACATTATTGCTGCAGACGTAATGGCAAAGTAATTGTAGCGAATAGCTTAGATCTCATAATACTTTCAGGAAATTGCTATTAGAAAGTACATTCTGCAAGAGGAAAAAAAAATGACAAAACAAGATTGCTGATTCTAAAACAAGAGGTGTATGTTCCCCCATTCCTAATGGAATGTTTAAACAAATATGCAAAAACAAATAAATGAGTGTAATGTTTTATATATCTTGTAAGATGATGGCGGGATACGTGGTAGAAAGGGAGGTATATATCGCAGAAATGGCTTTCCTCTGTAATATAAACCCGGCTACGGCTCTAGTACACTTAAGGCCCCGTCACACCAGGCGACGGGGCTGGGGATGTCGGCGGTGACTGGCGGGAGCGCGCACGTTTTTGCCGCCCCCGCCAGCGTCGCCGTCCCCCGTTTACACGGGGCGACACTGTAAGAGTGTGTAAAAATTTACTTCCTGAATAAAAAGGTGGGGGCTGTTAGCTGAGGAGGTTGTCACGGAGACAGGGAGGACTTTATGACAGTTTGGGCTGAGGTAAACTAGTCTCCTGAGGTGCTGTGAGGAGAGCGGCTGTGGAGATGTCTGAGCCAGATAAAGCTGAGACCGGACACTGATCCACTGGACAGCAGAGCCCCTGGAGGGGACCAAAGACTTATTCCCTGCTAAGAAGCGAGTATACTACTGCCAGGAGAGGAGTGCTTTAGAGGAGACGGGTCGGCCATACTGTGAGAGAAAAAGACTGAATCTCTGCTGTGAGACTGCAGGCCTCGGTGTGGTGTCTCTAGGTGAACACACTTGGCCTCCCAAAAAGCTACAGAGACTAAGACCCCCCTTCAGACAAGAGAACACAATATCCCTATTTACTACAGTTGTGTTTTATTTATTTTTCATTTTTGGCGCTGAAGACCATTGGAAGTGACTGCGTTAACAGTACTTCCCCAGGCCTGTACAGACTGTAATTGGACTAAACTTTACTATTAGATAAGGTACCCGGGTATCCAACAGATCAGATATATAAATATATATGTACATATATGTACACTAGGTTTATATGTATTGTATGTATAGAGTTGATAAGATTGTAAATGGGTGTGTTATTTCAGTGATCCTCACTAAACTGCATCCATCTGATTTACACCTGTCCTGCTGCTGTGTGTAGTAAATCGCTTATTTTTCTGTATAGATTTTAGGTAAATTTATTTTTGGCATTGTCTCCTCACACTGAGGAGGAACATTAAGGTAACACACCGACCCCTAGCTTGATGCTGGGTGTATGTAAATAATTTATCTATTTCTGGGGAAATAACATATCTGTGCATCTTACTCTAAACTTTCCATCTGTTTCCCCAAGTAAAAGCAAGTATTTTATGTTGCTTCTGCCTCCGTCTCTGTTTCTGTGACTCACTGGATCTAGTACGGACCTCTGGTCATTACAACACCTCCAGCCCCGCGCCGGCGAGCTGTCAGGCGGCATCGCCGCCGGGGTGTCTGGAAACCCCAGCGGCGATGCAGGACAATAGGAGCCTATGGCTCTCATCGCCTGACAGGTCACCGGCGCCCGGTTACATGGGGCGATGTATGCACATCGCCCCATGATCGTCGCCTGGTTTCAGAGCACTGTTCTGAAACCAGGCGACTGCCAGGCACCGCCGACATCGCCCCTTTACATGAGGGCGACATAGGGGCGATGTCGCCGCCGATAGGCCACGCCCCCACGTCGCCTCTGTAATGGGCGGCGATGTCGCCCCGTGTGACTGGGGCTTTAAAGTTTTAAAGTTTTAAAGTGAGGAATTCTGGGCAGGTCTGGTTGCTCACTGTGAACATTAAGGAATATATTCTGACATATAAATCAAGCAAAATCCCAACATTCCATAATCATTATAATTCTGCAGTGTATTATTACATTGCATATAATTAGCATTCTTGTCACACCCCCAAGGTCCAGGGTACTCGAGACCGGGCTCATGTCTCTCGGATGTCAGGGTGCCGTTGCACGGTCCCGCTGTCCTTGGTGCGGCAATAAAAAGGGATGAAAGTTTATAGGATTTCATGACGCCACCCGTGGTGTGTGGTCAGCGTGGACCACCACTGCCGTATTCCTGCCAGGGACAGTGATGAGGAGCAGCTTAGATGGTGAGCCCTCCACATGTAGGGCTGGTTGTCCCTAAAAGGGGTTTGCGTGCTCCGGACACTGCACTTATTTCCCCCTGCAGCTCTTCCAGCCAGCACACAGGAACAGCTAACAGACGGCTCCGTAGGTGGAGGCTCTGCCGCTGTTCAAGAATAACAGTCTCACACACTTTTTGAGCTGACCAGGTACTTTACTTGGGAGACCGCAGCATTTCTTACTACAACACAGTTATTTACACACTTTTCAAGTCGGTTCACCACACTGCTCTGGGCTCAGGCTCTTACCGCAGCTGAGACAGTTCCTCTGCGTCACTCCCCTCAGTGTATCTTTCAGGCCCTGCTGTGCTGTCTCTGTCCTCACCTATGGCTTCGGTCCGGCCATCACGGGCTTTGTAGTGATGCTTGCCCCTCTTTGAGTCACTAGCCCTAGTACGATGGCTTTGTCCTACTCCTTAGCGCTAGTTAGGTCGCAGGTCATAGAGCTCCTGCACCCTGCCGGGGGTTGTGGAGGAGATCATGTAGGTTTCCCCCTGCCACATCTACAGAACTGGCTCTCTGGCTGTCCTGGCCTAGCCACCAGTGACCTGTGTTAGTTGGGCTCACCTGGAACCTTCAATCTCTTTCCGGTTTTCAGCCTGGGTCCCTGGCCGGCCATTAGTGGTTAAGGCCCCATTGTTCTTTCTGCCTGAGTAGTCAGCACTCTGCTTAAGGGTGTCTTGGCTTGGGGATGCTTCCTGTCTCTACCCTCCAGGGAATTCCATCGATTGTCTCGCCCAACTTAGTGTTCAAGTGTTTTACTACTGTTCCTCCACCCCTTTGTCCAGGTTTTCTCTTTCTCTCCACCCACACGTCTGTATACTCCCGCCATCCCTTGCCTGACATAGAGTGATTGGCTCAGGGTCGGAGTGCCTGTGTGTTGGTGTTTTGTGAGTTGACCGTCTTACCTCATCCAGCTGCAGTTCACCCTGTTGCCGCCCTGTCACAGGGGCGCCACATTCCCCTCTGCTATTTATTGTTCAGAGCCATTTCTGACCCTTCTGACCCAAAGATATTATATTTCCAGAGCAAAAGGCCACCTCCAGATAGGTGTCGCTTCCAGTTAAACTATGGGTGCTACCTCCCCTAGCAGAGGTCGAGGTGACAAATAGTAATTAAGGCCCCTTCCAGTTTTGGAGAAAAGACGGAGTTGCACACAGGATTCCTTAGGACGTCTTATTAGTGCGCAGGGACTTACATGGTGAGGGGAAGTGGGTGGGGGGACGGGGGATTAAGGCACGATGGCTTTTTCATGCCATGAGTGGCGCTTCCACGGGTACAATCCATGGAAGCGCCACTCACGGCGTGAATCGGCCATCATGCCTTAATCCCCCGTCCTCCCACCGGCTACCTCTCACCATGTAATTCCCTGCGCACTAATAAAGAAGACGCCCTAAGGAATCCTGTGTGCAGCTCTGTCTTTTCTCCAAAACTGGAAGTGACATATTGCTGTTTCTAGGAAGTGTGCACCAGGTAAACTAGGCGTGCTGAGTGCGGGACACTTGAGAAAGATCCCGGGACACCTTGGAGCCAAACAGCAGCTGATCAACCTCCCTGAGAAAGATTTTTGCACTGTGGATGTGGTGCTGGCCAAACCTGAAACCGTGAGTAATTAAGGCCCCTTTAACATCAGCGTTTTTTGAATTTGCAGCAGATCCGGCAGATTTACCGCACCTGCCGCCTAACAGCCAACATATGGTACATTTGCGGCAATCCCCATGCATTGTCTATGGGGCTTGCGGTCTTGTGCGGCAAGTGCGGTTCTGCCAGATGCGGCAGATCTGGCACTTGCAGCGGTGACAAAAAAACGCTGCTAACCGTGTTTTTTCACTCCCGCAACTGCTGGATTTGCCAGATCGCGGCAGAACCGTAATTGCCGCAATCCCCGTAGAGAATGAATGGGGGCTTGCCCCAAGTGCACCATAAGTCAGCCATTAGGCGGCAGATGCGGTAAATCTGCCGGATTGGCCGGATTGTGCGGATGAGGGAATGGCAGTTATGGGCAAGGTGACCAGGGAAGACTAGTCTGACCCTGGTCTAGGAACCCTGAATGAACCTGATCCCAAAGGTATCGCTGAAAGTTAGAAGGTTTGGGCCACCAGCCTCTCCCTAAAACTCCTCCACCAACCCTGCGCTATTTCCCCCTCACCTCCCTCCATAGAACTGGGATACAGCAACTCCAAAGGAATGGACTTCACTTCAGCAACACAAACACACAGGTCAGGGGGGGCGTGGCTTGGGAACTAATGGCGCCAGTCGCATTTCCCTGAGCTCCTGGCCGTGCTCCGAGGATAAGCGGCGATTCTAGGTGAAAAGCCTGACGCGGCGACCGGGACCTTGCTGAGATTCCCCCAGACCTGAGGAGATGCCTAGAACCTCCACCCGCAAACGCGGTGAGCCTACCAAGGTGAATTACTTTTTCCCGCCGGAGCGGCCGCCTGCGGGCTCAAGCATGGTGCCGTCCTCATCTCGGTCCTCCCCTGCTGCTGCTCGCCCGCGCTCTCCCCGCAGCTCCGAGAATAATCCAGCCGAGGAGCAGGAGGAGGCCCTGGTGACACGGGGCTTCCTCACAGGGGTACTGTCCTCCCTGAGGGAGCGTACAGGGCGCATAGAAGAAAAGATGGCGGAGTACGCCACTGCCCACAATGAGCTGGCGGACGATCACGCCGCCATGGAGGGCGACATGAAGCTACTCAAATTAAAAATGTGGGATCTGGAGGACAAAGCCAGAGCTGCCAATCTTCGCTTCAGAGGCTTCCCGGAGGCTGGGGAAGGGGAAGACCCTCAGAACACTGCAGCAATTCCTAAAGGTGATACTACCAGATGCCCCCCTCACTGGTGCTCAAATAGGGAAAGCCTTTCGTCTCCCTAAGCCGACTCACATCAACAAAGCCCTGCCCCGGGACATCTTGGTGGCTTTTGACACTCATAAAACCAGAGACCTCATCATGCAAACCATCCGCCGGATGCCCACACCTCCATCCTCCTTTGCGGACATATTGGTCTTCCCCGACCTCTCTCCTGGCACCCTGGCCCGCAGGAGGGAGTTCGCCCCCCATTGCAGGGTCCTGAGGGACAAGGGGATCACATATAGCTGGGGCACGCCTGTACGAATAAAGTTCCGGTATAAAGGATCGAACCATCTGTTCCTTTCCCTCAGTCAAATGGGAAAGGCGTTAAAGCAATGGAATCTGACTGCCAATCCGGGGAGGCCCCCCCAGGCTTCACCCTTGAGAGATAGGGGCTCGCCATCCCCCAATGGAACGGAAAAGACCCGGAAAAGCTAACTTTTGAACTCTTTTTTGAACTTCTTGGACTTCCTCGGAGCATGAACAGGCCCTCTGTAGGGGACTCTTTCCCTCTCTCTCTTCTTCTCCGTTGAAGAGACAATATCTCCAGCTTAAAATTGGCCTCTGTCCACTCGGGCCGAACCGATTTGGATCCATCTACAAGCTGGAAGATGATGGGACTCTCCTCTCATCTATTCTCCCCCCCCAAAGACGGAGGGGCCCCATGTGGGCCTGTGCTATATCCTTTGTTTACATGTTTGTTATATGTGATTTGTCTTAAAGCTGATTTTCCTGTTCTTTTTCTGACTTTCTATCACCCCTTACCCCCCACTACCTTCCTAGTACTTTGTCCCCCCCCCCTTTCCCATCCACTCCCCTTTCCCTTCCTTTCCCCTTGCCCGTCCTTTGGAGGTCTACCCGTTGGATCGGATCGCAAGCCCCAGGTGAGCACTTTGATAATAACATCACCCTACCATGAAAATTGTCTCCTATAATGTGAGGGGGTTGAACTCCCCATTTAAACGGTCGCTCTTGTGGAGGGATGCGCAGAGGCTGAAAGCTGATATACTATTCGTCCAGGAGTCGCACCTCCTCCAAGACGACAACTATAGACTACACCACCGATTATATCCCGTGGCGTTCTTCGCTAACACGGCGGAAAAAAAGGCAGGTGTATGCATCTTCATAAAACACACTGTGGATTTTAAACTCCTGAAGGCCTCTGTTGACCCTGGGGGCAGATTTATCATCTAATTTTGTGAGGTGGCTGGGATGGCTTTGACTCTAGCCTCGATCTACTCCCCTAATATAGGACAACTGCAGTTTCTTCGCTCTCTCCTTGACAAAATCTCTGGCCCATCTGCTGGATATAAAATTGTTTGTGGGGACTTTAACCTGACACCTGATCGGTCCCTGGATTGCTCGATGGGGACCTCGGGGAGGACCAGGAAGTCGGGACTTGTGTGTCGGGAATACCACTTACATGATCCCTGGCGGTACTTACACTCGACCGAAAGTGATTACTCCTTTTTCTCTCACAGGCACAGGTCATATTCTCGATTAGACTACGTTTTGGTCGATGACAAAACCCTGTCGGCCTGTGCCTGTGCGGAGATAGGGTCGATTATGTGGTCTGATCATGCCCCGGTGTCCCTTGACCTATCCCTGGGTCTTCACCCAGCCCCCCCTAGCTCCTGGAGTCTGAACAGAGCGCTGCTTTCTTATTCCGGGCCTCGTGGACAGAGTGAACTCCCTTCTTACTGAATTTTTTCAGATAAATGACAATGGTCTAGTTTCGGAGGAGACCCTTTGGGCTGCTCACAAGGCCTATGTCAGGGGTGTCTTCATCCAGGAGGCCTCACGACTCAAGAAAGCGCGGGAAAAGGAGCGGGAGGAATTGCTTGCCCAACTTAAAAATTTAGAGGATATGAATAAAATTAATCCTACCCCGCACACGTCTTCTCTGTTAACTGCCGCCAGACTTAAACTACGTTCTTTCCTATTACTCCGTCACGAAAAGTCCCTTCGCCGATCAAAAATGGCGTTCTATGACTCAGGAGACAAGGCGGGGGCCCTACTAGCTAGACATTTGAAAAAAAGAGAGGTAAAATCCACGATTAAAAACATAAAAGACGATACTGGCCGCGTGATAACAAACCTCATTGCTATTGCTGAAGTTTTCCAGCAGTATTACTCCAAGCTTTACAACCTCGGGGGTGATCGGTCTACGCCTCAACCCTCTGCCGCACTCATTGGGGACTTCCTTGAGGGGCTGAGCCTGCCAACCATCTCAAAATTGGACATGGAGAGACTAAACCTTCCCTTTACCCTCTCGGAGGTTACTCAAGTCATTAATTCTACTAAATTACACTCAGCTCCTGGTCCAGATGGTCTGCCTAATGAGTACCTTCGCACCTTTGGTAGGACCCTGGCTCCGTTCCTCTTGCGGACTTTCCATCAGTGGGGGGAGGCGGGCTCGATCGCCCCTGCACAACTACAGGCAACAATAGTCACTATCCCCAAGCCTGGAAAGCCGCCCGATCTCCCTGAGAGTTACTGCCCATTTTCCTGTTAAACTGCGTCCAGATTGTCGGCCGTGATCCCCAAACTGATCAATCCAGATCAAGTCGGCTTTGTGGCTGGCAGACAGGCGAAAGATGGGACGAGGAGAATGATTAATCTCATCAGGACTCTCGAGTTGAAGGGTAAACTCGGTGCATTCCTGTCTCTCGACGAGGAAAAAGCGTTTGACAGGGTGCACTGGGGATACCTAGAGGCGGTCCTTCGGAAATTTGGCTTCGCTGGCCCTTTCCTTTCGGCCGTCCTCTCCCTGTACTCCCGTCCCAACGCCAGGGTTTTGGTTTCTGGTTTCCTTTCGCCTGTTTTCCATACCGCAAATGGTACCCGCCAGGGCTGTCCCCTATCACCGGTGATATTTGCCCTGGCGGTTGAACCCTTAGCCGAAAAAATACGCTCCACACCTGGGGTTGTTGGCCTCAGAATTGGAGGGGAGGCCCACACCATCGGTCTCTACGCCGATGACATCATCATCACTTGTACCAGGATATCTACGTCCCTACCGACTGTTATGAGCATCTTACAGACATACTCCTCAGTCTCTTACTACAAACTCAACGCGTCAAAATCCGAGGTCTTGCCTCTTAATATCTCGGAGGCGGAGATCTCAGCCCTGTCAGAGACCCTTCCCTTTAGATGGTCCCGAGGGGGAATATCATATCTAGGCATAAAGCTCGCTCCCTCCTCTCGCTTGGCTAAACTCAATTTTGATACTTTGTTGGCCAAAATCACCTCCGATGTGGCCTCCTGCAGCATTCCTAACTTATCCTGGATTGCGAGACTGAACATCCTTAGGATGATGATACTGCCAAAAATAATATACGTCTTCCGCTGTGTCCCGCTTAAGATTCCTAAAAACCTGATCATTAAATTGCAGAGCACTCTGAACAGATTTGTGTGGGCAAACAAAGCGCCGAGGGTCGCCCGGGAGATAATGTATCTCCCCCTCCAGGCTGGGGGAATGGGATTACCTAAATTACTGGATTATCATAGAGCGTTGGTTCTGAAGGAGGCTAGGTCCTGGTGGCGCGCTCCGGAGGATCTCAGGTGGGTTTCCATTGAAACAGCTCTCTTGAAGGGTGGTACTTTGCGAGACCTCCTGGCCGCTGAGTCCCTCCAGCCGGTGGGGCGGGCTCACCGGCTGGATACGGCTCAAACCCTCCTGGCCTATTGGAGGAGCGTGCCGCGGTCATGGACAAGATTCCCCCCGGGAGACATCCACGTGGGGACGTGGCGGGAGGCGGGCGTGGCAACCTTGGGGGACCTTCTGGAGGGCGGACGCGTCCCCTCCTTTGCATCCTTCTGTGACTCTTACCCCACTTACCGGTCCGCTTTCCTCCAGTTCTTTCAAGTGGATCACTTGCTTCGAACAACCTCTTATCTAAATAATTTAACGCCCAGTTCGGACTTGCCCTACCTGCTCAAATTTATCCTGTCAGACTCTCCCAAGGCAAAAGGCATGTCAGGAATTTATAGGACATTGGTGGGGGGGGACATGGGGGAGAAGCTACCATAAATGAAACACTGGGAGAGGGACCTAGGGTTCTCATCTCCGGTGGAAGACTGGCGGGAGGCTATTTCGGAGATGTGGCGGACCACCAGGTGTGTTAATCACACCGAAAACTTGAAAAAGATACACCTCCGGTGGTATACCCCCCAGGTCCGTATTGCACGCTTCAGTGCATCCCTTTCCTCGCTCTGCTGGAGGCAGTGTGGGGGTCAGGGCAACATTGTTCACATGTGTTGGTTCTGCCCCAGACTCAGCACCTATTGGGCCTCTGTCTCGAACCTGGTGTCCTCGGTAACGGGGATACAACGGGTTCTCTCCCCGCAGTTAATGATCTTAAACATTGGCCTTCAGGAGTTCCCCACACCGGTCAGAGGGGCAGTGTCCTCCATCCTCACTGCAGCCCGCCTTTGTCTGGCTGCGAGATGGAAAGCCCAATCTCCTCCCTCACTGCAAGAAGTCATCCAGAAAACTAACTGGATATTTCATCAGGAATATTTCCTGGCTTTAGACAGACCTACCAAATTCTCAGTCCTCAACAGATGGGGAGTCTGGGCTGCACACCCACAGGTGTCTCCGGTCCCTCCAGAGTTGACCCACACTTCTTGTCCTATCGGCCAAGACAATGGACCTCCTTGAGACACACAAAAATCTCCTTTGACGCTCGCACATCTGGGACTCACAAGGATTAGTCCCTTAAAAGTCCTCATCGGGTTACACCCCCCCCCTCCCATTTCTCCCCTACACCCCCCTCCCCTTTCTCTTCTCTCTCTCTTGGCTCCCCCCCCCCTTATCTTAACTTTTCTTTGTCTACTGTTTTAAAACCTAGTTGGGTTGCTGTTTTGGCCTACTCCCGCCTGCGTGTGGGGAAAGGCTAGTTAATACCTTTCTTGTTTGAAAACCTTGAATAAAAATTTATGGTAAAAAAAACAAACACACAGGTCAGCACAGCACAGCTTCCAGGCATAGAGTGAAACTCTATCAGCAGCACCACCTGGTGGAAGGAGAGACTACTTAAAGGCTAGGGGGAGGGGAGTTAAGGTGAGTCACACATTAACCCCTCAACGAGCAGTTGAACCTAATAGTGAATGCAGTTCTGGAGCACAACACAGGGCCAGGACCTTCACAACTATCAACCATGCAGCTCTTAAAGACAAACATACACAGCAGCATCCAGCAATGTCAGCGCCATCTAAGCATGTGACACGGATCTGGACAGAACCGCTGATGTGAAAGGGGCCTAAGAAGCCAGGATACCACATCTTGGGCAGGAAACATCCTACAGAACACCAAGCTTCAAAGGGCCTTTACAGACTTCATGGGGCCAGAATATTATTCCGAATTATGAAAATACTGTGCATCCTAGTTCCACGGCATTTATATCACTGAACTCATGAAAGCCAATTACACACACATAATTTCTAATTCATTCCAGTACCCTGCATTGAGGAGATAGCGTTGCAAATAGAAGCCAGCTAGAAAAGCCGTATTTGGTCTTCAAGCATAATTTGGAGACAGCTAGATCTGAGGATACCTGAACCATTTTCCTCAGTCATCCCAGTGGAAAGTTATGACCCATCATAACTTTTTGGAATCTTTCGGCTCAGAAAACAAAGGAGGGGATTGCAGGACAGTGCAAAGGTAGCAGAGGGGTCGGTGGCTTAGAGAATAAGAACGCTCAACCCCTTTTTCTGTTCAGTCTTCAAGGTGGACTCAACACATTATGTGTTGGGGATTAACCACAAGGAAACCCTGAGGCTCTACACTGCCTACGTGTGGCCACCAGCAGCAAGACAACTGGTAACTGAATTACATTTGTCTGCATATGCCTGTTATGTACTACTACATTTCATTTGCATAACTGACTGTAAAATGTGTAAATATTATTATTAACTGGTGTGCCCTTTTGGGGACTAAATACATAACCTAATCCTTGGTTGCTCTTTTATCTCAATCCACGATATCCCCGTTTAATATTACACGTTACCTGCATTGGTTTGTGACCCACTATAAGCCTGTTAACGGACCAAGCCTATATTGAACGAGGAACTTGTGGCAGTTGTGAGGTAGCGCCCGGAGAACCCGCCTCCATAACGACAAAACACATGCTTATAATTTAACCAATGGCTACCCATTTATTTTGCTCACATACATAACATAACCCGGGTAGCATGTTTGAGACATTTTACATTGATTATAAGCACCGTACATAAATACACAATACATTTACATATAACATTACATAACACATATATTGCACGTAACATCAGATACCATATTCATCAACGGGCCCTGAGGGTCCCAATGGCGGTACCAGCTGCCTGGCTTTATTTACCCAGCCCAACACCTCCCCGGAGTACAGGCTCCCTCCGGACATGTCTCGCCACACGTCCGGACCAGCCTGGCCGGGCTCTTCCACACCGCATGTGATGCATCACATAAGCCAGTGTTTCCCAACTCCAGTCCTCAAGGCACACCAACAGGTCATGTTTTCAGGATTTCCTTAGGATTGCATAGGTGATAATTTAATCACTTGCACAGGGGATAATTCCATCATCTGTCTAATGATAAGGAAATCCTGAAAACATGACCTGTTGGTGTGCCTTGAGGACTGGAGTTGGGAAACACTGACATAAGCATTAATGGCTCACATACGTCCTTTCACACGCTCACAGCCCATCATATAATTATTCATGGCTGTGGCTCCTTTGGGTTCAGAACAGGGATTGAGCAACCTGAATCACGGGTACGCCATGCATCCCCAATGGGCTCCCCCCTGGACGTATCTCGCCATACGTCCAGGTCAGAGTCCACTTGGTTCAACCATAGTTTCCCCACTCTAGGAGCCCTTCTAACCCCTGCCTCTGACCATCGGTACATACACTTCAACGGGTCCCTTCATTGACTATTTAAGTCGAACCCAATGGTGGCTATGCCCGCCTGGCACACTTCATACATCTGCCTCCCGTAGGGTTACATACACTTCAATAGGTCCCTTCACTGACTACTTTAGTCAGACTTAATGGTGGCTATGCCTGCCTGGCACAATTCATACATCTGCCTCCCATAGGGCTACATACACTTCAATGGGTCCTTCACTGACTTCTTAGTCGGACCCAGTGGCAGCTTTGCCCGCTCGGTACATTTTACGCACAGGGTACACAGTTCACACTAGCATATGGGAACTGCTTTCTTACTGGGCACAGATATGGGTCTCGCTACCTGGGTCACGGGTATACCAAGCATCCCCAAGGGGCTCCTTCCCGGACGTATCTCGCCACACGTCCGGACCAGCGTCCACCTGTGTCAGCCATGGCTTCCCCACTCCAGGTGCTGTAATGACCCCGGTCCTGGCTACTGGTATGGAGCTAGCAGCTCCCTTTATGTTCGCACACCACAGAGCTCTGGACTGCGCTGCACTCAGCGTCCCTCAGTCTGAGACTCAATCACACACAGACTGTCTCTCTGGCTCCCTGGCTGATGATCAGGCCGATAATGATCTCACTCAATCAGCTAGCAGGCTCTTTATCGTGCCTCCCACTCCCACACTGACACATCCAGCTGTGCTGCTATTACTCAGGACACACCCACCTGGGTTGCTACCAATTAGGACACATGGTTCCCATACAGCCGCTCATCAGGCTCATCAATGTGTCAGATCTACAGCACTCACTCTCAGATTTAACACCTTGTGTTCCGGGTAGGTTCACACAGCATCATCACAGTAAAACCGGCCAGTGTGAACAGGATCATACCCTGATCCTGCATGTGATGCGCCCCGGCCATGGGGACCATGCCGGCGGTGCCTCACACAGTATTTTGTCCTAGTGTTATTGAGGAACGTTGGAAAGTGATGGACTGGAGGTTTATATATATATTACTGGCCTGGAATGGTTATATATATACAGTATGTATATTTATACTTGAATGTTTATATATATATATATATGTATATAAACATTCAAGTATAAATATACATACTGTATATATATATATAAACATTCAAGGCCAGTATTATACATAAACCTCCAGTCCATCACTGTCCAACGTTCCTCAATAACACAAGCACAAAGTGCTGCCCAATGCTGCCACCAGTTCCACGTTCGATATAAGCCTGGTCCGCTTACAGGCTTATAGTGGATCATAAACCAAGCCAGGTAATGTATAACATTAAATTATATATATATATATATATATATATATAACAGAAAAAACTGCACAGCACTCACAGACACAATGTGAACTAGTGCCAAGCAGGGGCACTGAGTTAAACAACTAGAAAAAATTCTCTGCAGCACTCAGCTACTACCAATGATGTACATATGCTAACAAGCTCGGTCCCTTTATCTGACTTCCCCCTGTGTGTGTGGGTGGCAAACCGGGTCCTATACGCTGCTGATCCTCCAGCCCCTGTGCTGGGTGACAAGACTTGGAATCTGTGTCTCCCCGTCGGTGTGTTCGTGTCCCGGCGTATAGCTATGGTCACCCATAGCTGACACTGTGGTCCCAGCCTAGCCTTGGGTGCCCTTATCTTGCAAGGGATCACCGGGCTCTCTCCGACCCGTGTGACTACATGAGTACGCCTAGGGAACCTGTCCCGCCTGTAGTCGGTCAGCGCTGTCGTACTCATCGGACCCGGTGGCACCGGTCCGGTCTCTGTCCTTCCTTTCCCTTGGGCTGCAGGCTATGGAGCGGGTTTTCTCTCCATGGAACGCTGTCTCTGTAGATTCTGCGCCTCCAGGGAGCCCTGTTCCCCAGGAAAGTATCACTCTGCTGGTCTTGGCTTCTCGGCACCCACTGGCCTACTAACTCACTCTGCCTACTGTTCTCCTTTTGTACTAGGCCTGTCACCTGATCTACATTCCCACCGACTTCCCTCTAAACCCTGTCACCCCTTTGCCCGCCTAGAGTCCCAGGATCCAGGTTGGGTGCTGTGTCTTGTGGGTGTGTGTTTTGAAGGTGTTTGGTAAACAAACTGTCTCCCTCCTGCCTGGCTGCAGTTCCTCTTATGACCTCCAGGTCGCAGGGGCGCTACACATCCCTTTGGGACATAAGGGGAGTCGGCCTTTCTCCATATGGGAAGCTCCTAGTCCCTCTGTTGCTTGGGTGCGTGCCGGTGGCTATGAACAGGTTGTGATGGTTCCTAGAGTTGGGGAAACCGTGGCTACCCTGGAGGGCGCTTGTTCAGGCATGGGGCCAAACACGTACTGGAGGAGACCTTGGGGTTTGCCTGATGTACCCGAGAACTCAGGTTGCTAGACCTGGTTCGGTGCCTGGTAAGGACTGAGTCCACGAATGTATGGTGGACTAAGTGTGCTATGTATATGTGTGCCAGGCGGGCATAGCCACCATGTTCTGTGTTATGTGAATAGCCCTTGGGGAGGCGAATGTGATGTGTTCATGTGTTTAGCCCTATGGGAGGCGTATATGTGAATAGTGCCAGGCGGGCATAGCCACCATTAGAACCAGACTGAGTAGTCTTCAAGGATCAGTGGGAGACGTCTTGATGTTCGGTTGATGTGTATGATGGATCAACAGGGCGTATGTAAAAGATCCCTGGGTGATCAAAGGAAAGTATGTGTGGCGTGGGTGACTCATGATGGCTGAGGCAGAAAGGGCCAGGCATGAGGTATCTGCGGGGTGACGCCATATAACGTGGGACTGACTATTATGTCGAGCAGGGTCCCGGTGATAAGGGTTAGGGGTGTAATGTAAGTAGAGACTCCCTAGGGGTAGGTTGAGGATCCCTATAATAGGATGGGAAATGATCCCTGTCAGATGGCTAGGCGCCAGATCCCGCCATTGGGACTGACTAGGTAGTCGTAATATGGTCCTGTTGAATAGATTGTTCTAAAATGGTATAGTGTATTATGTAATGGTAAATGTCTTGTAAGGTAAATGTAAAATGTGTTCTATGGTATATGTAATGGTGGTTTATGTGGTATTGAAACAAAGAGTGCTTATGTGCAATGTTTATGTTCTACCCGGTTTATGATTTATGTGTGTTATCAAATATACAGGTGGTCATTTGTTTCATTTAAGCACGTGTCCGTGTCAGTTTCCACTGCCAAGCGGGTTCCCCAGGGGCGCTACTTCACAATATATACATATATATAATCTCTATGAATGCCTTAATGAATCAGTACTTACAGGGCAGCTGCAGCCCTTCCTTATCCTTGGTTCAATCTTCTGATTCTCCAGATGATAAGGGGGCGCCGGAGAGCGGTTGTTTTATTTTCACTCACATACCCCCACCCATGGGATGTGTTTAAAATGGAGCCCTTAATATTTTCCATTGAGGGGTCAGACGTCTGGTCACTGGATACACAATCACTCCCAGGAGCCGCAAGGGGGAAGAGGAAGCGATAGACACCTGTATTTAACTCTATAGATGTAGCTGATTACCACTTCCCCCTTCAGCCTATTGGCCAGCAAGTATCCAAATTATTACCTCACCTGGGGAGGGGTGAAAGGGGGGAAGGAGGCACCATGACTGAATCTCACGGTAGTAATATCAGGAGGCGCACCACAGTCAGAGGCATTCTACTTATTTAGTGGCGTGCGTGCCAGAATAGAGCTTTGGTTGCCCAGATGCTTAAGAATCCACATCTACTCTCCTCACTGAGGAGGCGGTAAGGGGATTGTCAGTAGGGCCAGAATAGAGCCTTGCACTCTAATACGCTGTAGAAGACTCTGCCCGAAATTCCACTAAGGACATGCCCAGACTGTCTGCCTGTTATCTTTAAGCTGTAAGTAACTTGAGGCCTTGATGCTAGAGTTTCAGACTCTTTTGCCAGGGGATCACTCTAGTGAATCGTCGGTCTGTAGACTAGATGAAGGCCTGCACTCGGTGTCTCAGTCACTACTTTATGATCTCGCTATCTCAGCTCTGATCTCCTTTCTTCTTCTCGTGCCACAGATTACCCACTGAAGGCGGCCTTCACAACCTTCAGACTATATGCCTGCGCATGTCACACACTGGGTCTAAATTTAACTGATATTCCAAAGGAAAATAGTCTCTCTCCCTATCATCTAACCCCTCCCATTGTGAGCTAGTCCCAACACTTAACTACTAATTGCCCTGTTCACCATCTGTTGCTGGGCAGAACTCTACTCCCTCACAGAATAGTACACAAAATTATGCAGGAAAGCATTGCAACACTTCAATGTTCACATGGTACATTATTAACAATGACGCAGGACACAATTCACATGACATTACGACAATTCAATTGGTGTCTTCATGGAAAGGAATGCGACAGTAATCAGTCTACCACTCGCCCCTTGAAAAAGCCGGACGCGAAACACGTGTCGGGGCTCCCGAGACGGAGGCAGGAGTGCACCGGACCCCCATTCACACACACATGGGTAAGCGCTAGATAATTTGCCTGCAGCTCTCTGACCACTAGGGCAAGTTGATAGCTATTAGCAGCGTCCTACGCTGCTCCCGAGCTGTCTATATTTAAGCACAGGCACTTTACTACCTTTTGTAACCAGGGTGAGGGTACACCGTCCTCTGCTTCTCCTGTTTTTTGGTCTCCTACCTCCCCCTCCTTACACTGTCCTACATTATTGTCTTTGAATGTCGCCTGTCTGTATCACCATTTACTAAATAAACTTTTTGTATTGCACTTGCTTAGCGTGGACATTCAGGTGATTTAATCTGGGTTACTAAAGCATTTTTGGTCTCTTTCGTTTCATAGCTTTGAATTGATGTGTGCCCAGTATTATGATTGTTCCTGGTCTTTTATACAGTTATACAGTTAGGGCCAGAAATATTTGGACAGTGACACAATTTTCGCGAGTTGGGCTCTGCATGCCACCACATTGGATTTGAAATGAAACCTCTACAACAGAATTCAAGTGCAGATTGTAATGTTTAATTTGAAGGGTTGAACAAAAATATCTGATAGAAAATGTAGGAATTGTACACATTTCTTTACAAACACTCCACATTTTAGGAGGTCAAAAGTAATTGGACAAATAAACATAACCCAAACAAAATATTTTTATTTTCAATATTTTGTTGCGAATCCTTTGGAGGCAATCACTGCCTTAAGTCTGGAACCCATGGACATCACCAAACGCTGGGTTTCCTCCTTCTTAATGCTTTGTCAGGCCTTTACAGCCGCAGCCTTCAGGTCTTGCTTGTTTGTGGGTCTTTCCGTCTTAAGTCTGGATTTGAGCAAGTGAAATGCATGCTCAATTGGGTTAAGATCTGGTGATTGACTTGGCCATTGCAGAATGTTCCACTTTTTTGCACTCATGAACTCCTGGGTAGCTTTGGCTGTATGCTTGGGGTCATTGTCCATCTGTACTATGAAGCGCTGTCCAATCAACTTTGCAGCATTTGGCTGAATCTGGGCTGAAAGTATATCCCGGTACACTTCAGAATTCATCCGGCTACTCTTGTCTGCTGTTATGTCATCAATAAACACAAGTGACCCAGTGCCATTGAAAGCCATGCATGCCCATGCCATCACGTTGCCTCCACCATGTTTTACAGAGGATGTGGTGTGCCTTGGATCATGTGCCATTCCCTTTCTTTTCCAAACTTTTTTCTTCCCATCATTCTGGTACAGGTTGATCTTTGTCTCATCTGTCCATAGAATACTTTTCCAGAACTGAGCTGGCTTCTTGAGGTGTTTTTCAGCAAATTTAACTCTGGCCTGTCTATTTTTGGAATTGATGAATGGTTTGCATCTAGATGTGAACCCTTTGTATTTACTGTCATGGAGTCTTCTCTTTACTGTTGACTTAGAGACAGATACACCTACTTCACTGAGAGTGTTCTGGACTTCAGTTGATGTTGTGAACGGGTTCTTCTTCACCAAATAAAGTATGCGGCGATCATCCACCACTGTTGTCATCCGTGGACGCCCAGGCCTTTTAGACTTCCCAAGCTCACCAGTCAATTCTTTTTTTCTCAGAATGTACCCAACTGTTGATTTTGCTACTCCAAGCATGTCTGCTATCTCTCTGATGGATTTTTTCTTTTTTTTCAGCCTCAGGATGTTCTGCTTCACCTCAATTGAGAGTTCCTTTGATCGCATGTTGTCTGGTTACAGCAACAGCTTCCAAATGCAAAACCACACACCTGGAATCCACCCCTGACCTTTTAACTACTTCATTGATTACAGGTTAACGAGGGAGACGCCTTCAGAGTTAATTGCAGCCCTTAGAGTCCATTGTCCAATTACTTTTGGTCCCTTGAAAAAGAGGAGGCTATGCATTACAGAGCTATGATTCCTAAACCCTTTCTCCATTTGGATGTGGAAACTCTCATATTGCAGCTGGGAGTGTGCACTTTCAGGCCATATTATATATATAATTGTATTTCTGAACATGTTTTTGTAAACAGTTAAAATAACAAAACTTGTGTCACTGTCCAAATATTTCTGGCCCTAACTGTATATTAGTAATCAGTCTACCGCCTTACATCAGTATTCATGGTATGACAGGAAGCTAGCAAAGACATTTTAAGATTGGAATCCCTGAAAATTGTAAGCATTGCAGTTTGAATTAATCATATTGCGCAATAGTGCACCAGCCTAGTCTCGTCTCTGGCTATGGCTATGGTCTTCATTTGGCTTCTCCGCACGGCTTCAGATGATAGACCTCTCTCATAATGAGAAAATAAATATAACCAGGCACTACGTGAGTTGATAAAACGTGTCTTTAGTCTATAAATAGCGTGGACCAGTTCACAAAAGATGTTTCGGTCTTACAAAAGACCTTCAGTTTACTGGTCCTGTGTAGAAAGACTGCATGGACTGCAGGTGATCAGAACGGTCTTCAGACAGTGGTGGATACCACGCTGCTCGCCATTCCTTAGATCCCTGATAATAATGGGTGAACCCCTGATGCTCAGGGTCGGCTGGTTTGCACGGACCTTTTTGTAAAGTCCAAGCTCGGGGCTGGACGTAACGCAAATTTGCATCCGAACCCCAAGCTTGGAATTTACAGTTATGGGATGAGGCTTGGGGGTGTAAAATAAAGCATACAATTCATAAACATTATCAATATATTTACCGCATCCCGCGGCGTGCATCCTACCGTCTCGCTGTCCCAGCTGCATCTACTTACCGTGCCGCTCATTAACTTCTGGGGATATTTACTGCACTGCTGAGAACTCTAATATTGAACTTTGACTGTCACTTTCAGTCTCAGCCTGCTTACCGCTTTGAAAAGACGACTGTCTGTTCAGAGTGATGAAGCGGAGCTGACATTGCTCTGCCTGTGGACTACGTCGGACTGAGGTTTTTTTTTTATAATAAACATGGCGACTCTAAATGTGTTTTTTTGTTTCATCTCTAATAAAAAAATTCTCTGTTTTTGTTTAACGGTTTACTAGAAATTAATGGTGGCTATGTCGATTTTTGGCATGACACCATGAATTTTGGGCTTAGTACCAGCTGAAAATACAAAGCCATTTCCATGTGCTTTACCAGGCTGTTCCAGCGGCTTTGGTGGGGTGTGGCATGCTGGGTAATAATGGGGTTAATATCAGCTTTATTTTGCGATCTGCTATTAAGCTCAAGATTGTTAATGTCAGCCCAATATTAGAGCCGGCCATTAACAATCTCTAATCAATGGAAAAAAATACACAACACAGAGTTAAAATAATTTGATTTGAACAAAATGCACACATTTAGTGACCCCCATCTTTAATTAAGGGCAGATCCACATACTCTCCAGTATCTTCTGTGACGTCTTCTCTACTTGACACGTTGGGCTGTCAACTCAGCTTCATCAGTGACAGGGGCTAAACCAAGCACTTGGCTCACCGTGTTAACACAGAGTCTAATAGGGACAATGTATTTCTTTCTAACATGTCTTTGTAATATACGTGACTCTATATATGAGATTTATTAAGAACTCTCTCCAGCCCTTTAAGGATACTCAATCCTTCTTTCAGCAGACAGGTGTTAAAATTTTAATTAGTTGAACTCTGGGACTGGAAGAGTATATATGCTCACTATGTGTGTTATTTGTCATCTGACTGAGAAACACTGTTGTTCTCTCAGTCGAAACGCATTTTTTAAAACTGTTTTCTGTATGTAATCTTTTACTCTAATAAAGAAGAATTTCTAATGATGAGCTGGAATCTTTTATCTTTGTATATATTTATCTCCTCACCAAATTTGCTGAAGGCTCAATTATTCATGGTGGTGACCTTAATCTCACTTTGGATCGTGCTATGGACTCCTCATCGGGTAGGTCTCCTATTCTCGACTTCTATATTTCAGCTTTAAAATCGAAACTTCTCGATATGCAATTAGTTGACGTCTAACATCTCCTCATCCCAGAGATATAAGACTACCTACTTATCTGCTGTGCATAAATCATACAGCAGAAAAGATGTTTTCTTAATTGGCCCTTTTCTGCTCTCTTACGAACTGATCTCAACATTGACTCTATGGTCTGGTCTGATCATGCATCGGTCTCTTTGTCTCCAAGTGTTCCACACTCAACCTCGGGAAAATGGCTCTGGTCCCTAAATTCCATTCTTCTTAAAGACCCCTCTTGTCAACTCCATGTTAAAAATACCATCTCTGATTTATTACATCATCATTTTGATTATATAACCCCTCTCCCAGTTCAATGAGAGGTTCTAAAAAGGGAACACTTATCCAGCAGGGATCTAGAATTAAAAAAGACAGAGCCTTTAATCTAGAATGAATAACATCGCTTATTGAACATTAAAATTAGACCTTAAACAAAATCAAAACTCGCAAACTATTGCAGATTTATTAAAAGCTAGAACAGATCGTAGCGCTTTGGTGGATTTGTCATTTGCTCTCCATCGCTTACAGAAATTCTTCTAGAAATTCTCCAATAAACCTGGAAGAGCCTTAGCTGGATTCCTCAACCCTCTTATTCCTTCTACCGTTCATCCTGCAATTAAACTTCCCTTGGGTGATTCCCTACATAAAGAACAAGAAATTACTAGTGGTTTCTGTGATTATTATGATTCCCTATACAATTTGAGGGAACCCTCAGCAGATACCTTATGTCCCCTTTGGACTTTCAAACAAGGGTGTACTCATATTTTGCAAAAACTCCCCTGACAGATGAGTAATTCTCATGTTTAGATGACCCCTATTTGTAACAAGAATTTCTAGCGACCTTAAATGCCTCAGCCAGAGGAAAGAGCCCTGAACCTGATGCCGTAGGGCCCTTTCACATCAGCGTTTTTTTAAATTTGCAGCAGATGCGGTGAAAAAAACGCATCTGCCGCGATTACCGCATGCCGGCTGCACTTGCGGCGCGGTTGCGGTAAACGCCATGCAAAGTATAGGCGTACTTGCGGCAGGTGCGGTTTTGCACTTGCGGCATGTGCGGCCGCGAAAAAACCCGCAGTCAGCCGCGGTTTTTTACGCGGCCGCACCTGCCGCAAGTGCAAAATCGCACTTGCCGCACCTGCCGCAAGTACGCCTATACTTTGCATGGCGTTTACCGCAACCGCGCCGCAAGTGCAGCCGGTATGCAGTAATCGCGGCAGATGCGGTTTTTTCACCGCATCTGCCGCGAATTTCAAAAAACGCTGATGTGAAAGGGCCCTTACCTGCTAATTTTTATAATCTATTTAGTTTTAGCTCAGAATTATTTTCATTTATGACTAAGGCTCCTTTCACATCAGCGTTTTTTTCAAATCGCGGCAGATGCGGTGAAAAACCCCCGCATCTGCCGCGATTAACGCATAACCGCGACACTTGCGGCACAGTTGCGGCAAGCCCCATGCAATGACTATGGGGCTTGCGGTAAGGGTGCGGCAAGTGCGGTATTGGCACTTGCGGCAGGTGCGGCCGCAAAAAAAACGCAGTCAGCAGCGGGTTTTTTTTTGCGGCCACACCTGCCGCAAGTGCCGAAACCGCACTTGCCGCATCTGCCACACCCTTACCGCAAGCCCCATAGACACTGCATGGGGCTTGCCGCAATTGTGCCGCAAGTGTCGCGGTTATGCGTTAATCGCGGCAGATGTGTTTTTTTCACCGCATCTGCCGCGATTTGAAAAAAACGCTGATGTGAAAGGGGCCTAAGACATTCAATACTGTATCCGAAAATTGCCCATTTACCCCTCAAATGCTCTCTGCTACTATCTTGGTTATTCTTAAACTGGGGAAAGAGGAAACATTGTGTTCCCAGTAACGTCCCAATTCCTTAATTATTATAGAGATTAAAATGTGTTTTCTTAATTTATATCTAATTACTTAGGTCCTCTTCCTAAATCTATCCATAATGACCATCAGGGTTCATTTAATATAGAGAGGCCTGTGATAACAGTAATAAGACCCTTTGTCACGCTGGACCAGGGAATATCCAGCGCATGGTGCAACATAGAGGTACTGAGGGATGTATTTGGGGAAAGAAGGTCCTGACAATGGAGAGACGTGGATGGGACACATCCTGTCACAAGCCTGCGATTTATCCTGTCTCACCTGTCGTCCCTAAGCGTGTCATTTCCCCGCTGCCGTTCTTTGTACCTAGTCCATGGCTGTCACCTCAACTAACCCTGGCTAGGACACTGGCCGGCAAGGACACTAGCCTTGTCATTGTAGATAATAAAACACAAGGAAGGTAATCAGGGGACTAGACAACAAGGATACAATGCTACGTCGTATCTGCTGCCAAACTCCATAAGGCAGCAGAAAGAACAGCATCCGGTCAACCAATCTCCAGCACCAATAGCTCTACAAGGTCCACACCCCAGGCTGGTCTGTTCGAATAGGAATGAACTGTCATCAACAACAAATGTTGGGACCATGTGGCTACAGGGAGGGAGGTGGGTGGAGTGACACACTGCTGCAAACTAACCTAGCACTACCAACAGGGAACTGACATTAACCCTTGCTAGTACTAAAGAAATCAACGTTTAAAATCCACAGCTCTAAAGCTGTCACTTACTCATGACGCCCTTCTCATCATATCTTATATGTATAGGCTCAAAACACCTGCCTGTCTACTCTCTATTGACATGGAAAAAAAACTTTGATTGGCTCAACTGGACCTTTCACCATTCATTCCTGTGCCAACTAGCAGGGGCGTAACTACAATAGGTGCAGGGGTTGCGATCGCACCCGGGCCCTGCATCCTAGGGGGGCCCCAAACGTCCCTTTGGCCCATAGAAAAAGACTAATACTACTAAAGATTTGCAATAATTGGGGGCCCCGTTGGAGCTTTCGCATCGGGGCCCCGAGGCCTGACGTTACGCTACTGCCAACTAGGCATTAAAAATCATATGATGTGAAGAATCTTCTCCCTCTATCAAAATCCCACTGTAACGCCCACTGGAGATCACCACCTGGAAGAGCAAACCTGAGCTACTATCATGTCTTTTCTAGAGCTCAGCTGGAGAGGTTAGGTTTATGCTGGTAGGTAACCACCAGAAGCAACTCCAGGGGGTCTCGGTATCATGGCAGCTAACTCCAGGGACTGAGCTCCAAAAAATAGGCACATTCTCTGGGTAAGGGCCATTTGGGATGGCTAAATGGAGGTACAGATGGTGCGGCAGGACTGATGCAGATGGTACAGCAAGACTGATGATGGTAGTACGGCAGGACTGGGCTGATTGTACAGAAGCAGAGAGGTCCAGATGGGTGCTTTCAGGTCAGCAGAACTAAGAAAAGACACAGATCAGGCAAGGCACAACACTGGACAAAGCATAAGGAATTGATAACAGGCAGCGTGTCTAAGCGTATAGACCACATTGCTTAGGCACCTTCCAAATGGGGAAGGCACTTTAAATACTCTGTACTTCTCAACCACAGGCTGAGAAGCATTTCTGGGTAGAGCACGCTGGCCCTTTAAGTAGTGGAATCGAGCTGCGTGCATGGCCTACACGGGCACCAGGAGACCAGACCATGGAAGCAGGAAGCATCAGATGCAACCCGGTCAGACGACTCGAGACCGCTGGAGGTGTGAGCACACCATGACTGCCGGTCTCCCTGCAGTGAAGGTGTGGGTGCTGCAGCGGATGTAACAACCACAGTCCATATCAGCATAAATAGTTTCTTTTTTTCACCTTCACCTTTCAAAAGTGCCAATGGAACAAGGAAGGGGTGTCACCTATATGTTATAGTGATAGAACACCTAGCAATTGCATTTCATACTCATGATATCACCAGTCAGTGTACACTAGCTCTTTAGGAAAATGATTTCCTTCTATACCTGACAAACTGTTGTGGAGCCCACTGGGACGGGGTACTCGGTACTGGACCGGGGTACTGCTGGGGATATCACGGCGGTCTTGGTCCGGACCGTGTCCCGGGTTCCGCAAGTAAATGGGGGGATATTTACAGGGGAGTTTGTCGTGACGCCACCCACGGGTTGTGGTCAGGGTGACCACCGCTGCTGCAGAACCTCCGTGGATGATGTTGGGCAGCTGAGGATGTAATGGCTCTCCGCAGGTAGAGCTGGGTTCCCCGGGGCAGTTGTAGTAATAGACTATAGATGGTGCTATGGATGCTACAGGATAGGGGTAGTAGTAGAGATGATGGGAGTTTGTGAGGTACGCAGGGTTTGAGCACAAAGATCACACACACTCATGGTTTTGAAGTGTTCCAAGGCTTTACTGCAGATTTTGGTAGCAGAGTATTGTCCACGGAGTCTGTACAGGGGCCGGGTTGCTCCCACCCTGACCGGGTCCTCAGCTTCCTACTCCTGCACCTTGTGTGTTGCCCTGCTGCTACTTTAGCTAGGCTGCTGGCCCTGTTTCTCCTCACAGGTACCCCCTTTGCTAGGCAACTTGAGTCTGTGTGCTTCTGACCCCACCGTGTTGCTTCGCTGAGGTACAGTGTAGATCAACAACCTCCACTATTCCGTTGTTTTCTGTGCTGCGTGTTTCAGTCACAGATTCAGATCCGGTATCCAGTCTCTGCGCTCCTCTGGGGCGAGTTATGAGGTAACTCAGTCTCCCAGATATGTTCCTCTGTTTCTTGTACTCCTCTCCTCAGACCCTGGCTTCAGGCCTGAAAGTAGTCAGTGGTCCCTGTCGGGAGCTCAGCACTGCTCCAATTTACAGGTCCTCCTCCTAGTGCTCCCTGCACTAAACTGAACTGTCAGCTGTCAACTATCAACTCTCTACTTCCTCCTCAGACCAAAATATATAAGGGAGTTGCATTAGCTCCCCCTTCTGACCTAGAGGCGCTAGTCCAGTGTCCAGTGTTGTGTGGGGAGTTAACCCTTGGATGTTACTGTGGCACATTAACCCTGGGGTGCCACATTCTAATATTTATTTTCCAGTCTTAAAGGGGTTGTCCGGTCTAAAATGATAATTCTGCAGTCACACTGCGTAACTGTAGACTCGTCAATTCTCCCATTGGCCGCACTGAGCATTGCGAGGATTTGTGGTTTCTAAACTTGGAACAGACTGCAGTTAGGTGGTATGCATGTTCCCAGCAACAACATGACTAGTGGGCGTGGCCTTGCTCTATACAAGTGTATGGAACAAGGCCACACCCGCTAGACAGATGCTCCACTAGTCAGACACGCCCACACCTTACACTTGTATTGAACCTTCGCTGTGTACACTAGTTAGTTGTTGCTGGGAACATGTATACCGCATAATTGTGGCGTTTTCCCACCTTAGAAACTGGCGAATCCTTACAGCGCACAGTGCGGGCCCTTGGAAGATTGATAAGTCTGCAGTCACAACGAGTGACTGCGGAATTATCAGTTTTAGACTGGACAACCCCTTTAATTAAAGAGTTTGAACATTTTGTTGCAGTCTCAAATTTTAAGGTGAACTAGACAAAATCAGAGGCTCTTAACATTTTCTTCCAATCACTCTTGTTCGTTGCATCCAATCCTCCTTCCCTTTTAAATGGCAACCCAAAGTAATTAAATATCTGGGTATCTGGGTTTTGGTTAATCCTATTTCCTTCTAATTACCCCACATTTCTCAAGGGCCGTGGGGTACTCGGAATCGGGCTTTGGAGCACGTCCGGGGGAGTCACAGGGGTCGATACTCGGCTTCCGTGACTCTTGGGATCGGCTTTCAAAAAGGGATGCTTTGGGGGATAGAATTTAGGGGATAGGTGTTGCGATGCCACCTGTGGTATCCATCTAGTGGGTCGGCGCTGCACTGGACAGGCAGCTGTGGTGTTATCGCTACCCACAGGTGGAGCGGTTCCCCGAGGCAACTGTTACAGTCTATGGCGATGGTAGGCTGTTGGGGTGCAGGATTCAGGGGCTAAATAACTGACATACACGTAGGCTTGTTTCCTTTACCTTTACTGTAGTGGCAAACTTCAGGGTACAGTCCACAGTCGATAGTAGGAATTCGGATAACCTGGAAGCAAGTTAGGGATCTCCTCACCCGGCTGGTTCTGAGGCCTCCTTGCTGCGCCTCTGCCTGCTGGTGCTAGCTGCCTATAGCTAAGCTGCGACCCTCTGCTCTTGCTAGACAGTTCTGCACTAGTATGGCAGGCAGCTCGAGCCCTTCCCGGGTGTCTTTCCTCTGACCACTTTCCCTGGGCTCTTCTATGCTGCTTCAAATGCTTTGGTGGCCAGGAGACTTGGAATCTCCTGTCCTCCTGTCCTGTTTTGTCTGCTGGGCCTAGAGCACCTGCGCAACCTCGGACTCTGGTGTCCGGTTCTGGCACTCTGCTCTGGGATGAACTGTTCGGCTGGCTCCACTTCCCAGGCTCTCTCCTCAGACCCTTGCTCATAGGTCGCTCACGCTGGCTGTTCCTTACTCAGCTCCACCTGGATGAGCTTAGCACTGCTTAGGTCCACAGGTCCTCTTCACAGTCCTCCCAGAAACTGAACTCTCTGGCTTTCTGACTAACCCCGCCTCCAGCCAGAATTTAAAAGGGAGACTCCCCTGAATCCGGGTTAGAGCTCCCACTTCACGTAGAGGGTGATGCCTTTCAGCCCGCGACTGCTACCCAGCAATCCAACTCCCCAGGGGCAGTGGTCGTACGATGTCAGGGGGTCTGCTGGCTCTTTATCAAGGGCCACTGGAGTTTTTACGGCTTGTGCAATTACAAGCACGAGTGTTCGGCGTGTGGAGGCCCACATCCTGTGTACTAAGCCAAAAGCTGGTAGCCGAGCCGCAGGTGCGGTTGATGGGAAAGACTCCGGTGAAAATACACGAGATGGCTCCTTGGTTAAACAAGTATCCCAATAAAGCGGTGGCCGAACGTTTACCGTCGGGTTTTACTTTTCGTTTTTTTATCCCCTTTTTTCGGTCTGAAACGCCTTCGTTTTCAAATAACCTTCGGTCTGCCGCAAAACACCCGGCTGTTTTACGTGAAAAGATCCAGTCTGAAGTCGCAGCGGGCAGGATAGAGGATCCTTTTGAGAATATCTCTTTTGACAATGTTAGAGTATCACTGCTAGGCCTTGTTACGAAAAAAGTTCCGTTTTATATATACATATATTTATATATATACTAGCTGTATTAGGGCCCTTTCACATCAGCGTTTTTTTTTAAATCGCGGCAGATGCGGTGAAAAAACCGCATCTGCCGCGATTACCGCATACTGGCTGCACTTGCGGCGCGGTTGCGGTTTTTGCCATGCAAAGTATAGGCGGACTTGCGGCAGGTGCGGCAAGTGCGGTTTTGCACTTGCGGCAGGTGCGGCCGCGAAAAAAACCGCGGCTGACCGCGGTTTTTTTCGCGGCCGCACCTGCCGCAAGTGCAAAACCGCACTTGCCGCACCTGCCCGCAAGTCCGCCTATACTTTGCATGGCAAAAACCGCAACCGCGCCGCAAGTGCAGCCGGTATGCGGTAATCGCGGCAGATGCGGTTTTTTCACCGCATCTGCCGCGATTTAAAAAAAACGCTGATGTGAAAGGGCCCTTACCCGGCTACGCCCGGGTTAATAAATAACTGCTGTTAGCTATAACAAAATAGAATTTGAATATGTCATATTAATGACCAATGGAAAATAGAAGCTGAGCTGTGATTGGTTGTTACAGGCAGCCTAATAACTCTCCAGCCAACAGTAAACCCTCCCCCCGGCCGGGCAGTATATATTACCTCACACATACACATTAAAGACAGCTCATGTGACTGACATCTGCCTTAATTCCCTATATGGCACATGTGTTGCACATTGGCTGTTTTTAATCAGATGTTTATTTTTGGAAATTAAAGATACCAGACGTATGAGGCGAGTTGTGTGAGGAGATTTGTGCACATCTTTGTCTGTCTGTGTGGTGTGTCCCTGGGGTGTGTGTGTCCCTGGGGTGTGTGTGTCCCTGTGGGGGGTCCCGGTAGTGTGTGTCCTTGTGGGGGGAGGGGTGTCTCTGTGGTGTGTGTCCATCCCTATGGGGTCTGTGTGTTCCTGTGGGGTGTGTGTGTGTGTGTCTCTGTGTCCCTGTGGGGTGTGTATGTGTATATGGTCCCTGTGATGTGTGTGTCCCTGTGGGGTGAGTGCATGTGTCCCTATAGGGTGTGTATGTGTGTCACTGTGGGAGGGGTGTCTGTGTGGTGTGTGTCTCTTTGTTGTGTGTGTGTTTGTGTTCAGTGCGTGGTGAGTATCCAATGTTGGGGCTCCACCTTAGCTGTTACTCTTTGTGTGCATGTGGTGTATATACATGTCCCCGTGCGTGGTGAATATTCCATATCAGGGCCCCACCTTATGCTGGTATATGCTGTTAGTCTTTGGTGCTGTCATTAAGCCCCTCTCATTCACAACTGTCAACTGGTAATTGTCACTTTCTCTCCATTACGTAGATAGGGCCAAAATTGATTGGTGAATTGGAACGCGCGGGGTTAAAATTTCACCTAACAACATAGCCTATGACGCTCTCGAGATCCAGACGTGTGACTGTGCAAAATTTTGTGGCTGTAGTTGCGACGCTGTAGATGCCAATCCCGTACATACACACACATACACACATTCAGCTTTATATATTAGATATATATATGTAAAAAGTGGAGTTTGGTTCTGATATGTTTTTTCAGTTTTAGAGTTTGAATTTAAGTCACAGCTGGCGGTAAAATAAAGGTGCCGTCACACGCATCAATTTGAAGAACGATATTGTTAGCGATCACATGCACGCGCGATCGCTGACAATATCGTTCAGATCGCTGGTGAGCTGTCACACAGGCAGACTCACCAGCTATCAATTGACCAGAGACATTGTGGAAATGATTTAAATATCGTTTCCACGATGTCTTGCTCCCTCTGCCAGGCTGCGGTAAGTGGGAGCAGGCTGGTCTCCAAGGTAAACTGCGGGTAACTAGGCAGCGCGCGCTGCCTAGATACCCGATGTATACCTTGGTTACCAGCCTTCTCCGCTCATCGGCTGGTATCCAAGGTACACTGCGGGTTACTAAGGCCCTAGTTACCCGCTGTGTACCTTGGATACCAGCCGGTGAGCGGAGAAGGCTGGTAACCAAGGTATACATCGGTTATCTAGACAGCGCGCGCTGCCTAGTTACCCACAGTTTACCTTGGATACCAGCCCTCAGCGCTTGCTGAGAGGCGCTGGGAGCTAGCTTATCGGTCGTCTCCCGGTGTCACACGCAGCGATGCTGCGTGTCCACCGGGCAACCACTGATACATTTGACGTCCTGTCCTCAAGTCAAACAATGAACGATCAGCCAACTGATCGTTCATCGTTTGTAGCGTCACACGCAACGATGTCGTTTCGACATCGTTCAAGCGTCACAGAACACGTGACTTTTGAACTATATCGGCAACGATATTGTTATGTGTGGCGTGGCCTTAAAACTGAGATGTTGGGGATTATGTAACCGAGGACCGACTTGTCCTCCGGGAGTCGGCGGTGCATAGCGTCTCGGTTCCGGTTTGGAGAAAAAGGTTATGATGGGTATTAAAATTACTGGTTGGTTGAATAAGTCACAAGAAAATTAATAAAAAGCTGTGGCTGACCCCGTCCACCAAAGGTCATTGAGTGTGATGTTGTTATTCATAGTTAAGAAAAAGGGAACAAGGTTGAGTAATAGCGGGATTGGGTTAATATCTGCAGTCACCTGTGCAGATTGTGCTGTGTTTTTTTCTGCAGCAAAAAGACCCTGTGTGAACATAGCCTTACACCTTTTTAGTACTGTAAAAGCATTTTACATGCATGTTTTTTAATACTAAATATTTTACCATAAAAAAAACAAAATTTAAATTATAGATCTAAATTAAACAGAGCCTAATGATACTGTTATGTTTTTTTTTTGTATCTTCCTTGCAGAGAACACTTTGTGAAGAGGATTTTTATGTGATGGATGTGACAAATGTGATATATTGAAGCTGTTTCAATTAGCACTATCACACAAGTCTAAAAATACTTTGAACTGATTAACACTGTTTGGTTTTAAATACCTAGCACTTGGCCTCCTTTGCTAAGATATAATGCATATTACCGGCACTAGTGGTTACTGTACACACTATGAAGTTCTGAAATTGATACAGCACTTAACAGACCATGACTTTTCTACAGAGCTGAATTAAAGGTAACTTGTCACTGTTTTTTTATTAGGTATAAGGTTAGCTTCACACCATGGTTTTTGGGATCCTGTTCTGTCCGTTTTGAAAAGGACAGAACAGGATCCGTTTTTGCCACCCATGTATCCCTATGGTGCCGGATTGGTCATAAAAGGCCATCCGGTTTTGTGCATTCAGTGCAGGATTCGTTTCTGTCCTGCTTTTTATCGTCCCCAAAAATGGAGCCTGCAGCGTAATTGAGCTCCGGTTGAAAAATCAGAAAAACTGGACAGAAACGGATCCGGGGCAATCCGGCACACATAACATGGGAGTCTATGGGCGCTGGATCCGGGAAATAAATCGAATTGTTTCCCGGATCCAATTTTTAGCACAGTGCATGCTCAGAAATCCTGACGTGCAATTCCAGCACCATGGGCAGCAGGATTTCAAGCACAGGCTGTAATTTCAGCATCATGGACAGCAGTATTGCAAACACAGGCAGACGTCAGCAGCATGGAGAGCAGCAGCAAACGAATCCTACTACGGTAATAACAGGATACAGAACCATATTTGGCCACTCTTTCTGCACATTCTGTCATGTCAGGTTTTGTCCGGGTGATCCTGCAAAAAACAGGATCCACTCTGGCAGCCAAAAACCGTGGTGTGAAGTAGCCTAAGCTGTGGCCAGCGGCATTCTGTATAATAATATTTATCGGGTGGGCCCAGAGTAACCTCACGCAAACACGGGGAAAACATACAAACTCCTTTCAGATGTTGTGCTTGGTGGGATTTGAATTCAGGATCCCAGCGATGCAGTGCTAACCACTGAGCCACCGTGCCCCCCTATATATGCTGTATGTACAGTAAGTCCCCAGAACTATCTGCAAAACAAATAAGAGCTTTTATTATACACACCTGAGGGGTGGCCTTCAAATGAGAATGTGATTTGTACTACAGTATACTGTATGCAGCAATACTTGCCTGAATGAGCAGCTCTCCCCCTCAGTCAGCTTCAGTGCTGTCCGAGTACAAACACTTCCTCATGCAATCATGTGACCATGATGTCACCACAGGTCCTGGAGATCTCTTTCTGTGCAGAGAACAGTGGTGAGACCTGTGCGTCGATATGATCTGCAGTGACATCCCACCCACGTGACTGCATGAAGAAGTGTTTGTACGGCACTAAAGCTGGCTGAGAGGGAGGGACCTGCTCATTCAGGCATGATGTATTGACCCCATTGGGAGTGGTGACTGGTTAGTGAATAATGGATTTATATTCATTCTAAACATTATGCAATTGTAACAGCAAGCTCAGTATAACAGTCTAGAAGTGCAGGGACCACGCAAAAAATATTTTTCTCACTGGAGTTTTCCATGAAAGGTTTGTCCCATGACGTCAACCTTATTTAAGTGGAAGCTGGTGTAGTGATCAGCTGACTGATTCTCTTACCCAGGGGTAGGGAACTCCAGGCCTCAAGGGCCGCCAACAGGTCATGTTTTCAGGATTTCCTTAGTATTGCATAGGGGTTAGAATCATCACCAGTGCAGGTGATTGTAATATCACCTGTGCAATACTAAGGAAATCTTGAAAACATCACCTCTTTGAGGCCCTTGAGGCCTGGAGTACCCCACCCCTGCTCTAACCTCTGCCAATGAACTATTAAAAAGAAGTTGTGTCTGGGCAGACATTTATTGAGTTGAACATTTGTGAGATTTTTCATCATCAGTGAGTGCTATAAATCTGTTTTATATTAGTCAGAGGAAAATAGGAAAGAACAGTACTAATACATAGTGAATGACTCAGCACCATAAAGAGCACTCTGAAATAACCTGTAGGAGTAGATCCTTGAAGTCTGTGATTATGCTCATGTACGAGAACTTTGCACTTACATACTGTACCTATTACTTTGTACTCAACTACAGTATTTTTACCAACATTTAAAATGTCAAATTCAGCACATTTCAATACCTCCCATAAGAATGTCCAGATAAGGCCCCCAAAATACTAATACTAAACTACACAACTTTCCAACTAAAATAGGAGAAAGCAGCATAGCAGAGGAGGGATCTCTGGCTATACGGTAGGTGAGGACAGTTTCACTTCACATAAGATCACACTGGCTACAGAGGTAATTTACTTGTTTGGTACAGAAAATCAGCAACATCAAACAGTCAACATACGCGCTCATCATGGGAGCATAGCCTTACAGTGTAACCGCCGTTTAATCACTTGCTCTACATTGTTAAATAAAAATTTAAACTGCGGTTACACTTTAAGGTCCATTCTCTATAAAAGTCTGAAACAAAATCAAGACTGTTGGCAAGCATACGCAACTTAAGATCATCTCTTTACATAAAAGCCTTTGTCTGTATGTTTGCCCTGAAACAGCGCCACTTAAAGGACACTGGCAGCAGCGCAGGAAGACCCAGGTATCTCCTGATTGGCCAGATTTCCAAACTCATGCACAGTAACTGATGCAGCCGTCATCCTTGTACACTGGGTCATGCGCAGTAGCGGACCGGGTATAGCGGTGTCCATATTGCTAACCCCATTACTTTAGCAGTAATTTAATAAATACCAGCATTCATCATATTTTCAATACATATACCTACTTTGTTGTTTGCATTTTAGATAATCCAACTGCTATTATATAGTTTTAAGGACCTGTTACACGATACGATATCGTTAACAATATCGTTTGTAAGTCACGGCTTTTTGGGTGGAGCAGCGACGTCGTTGCGTTTGACAAGTTGAAATTATTAACGATAAATTAGCTGATCGTTGATGGGAGGTTTTTGAACCGGACCTTAAACCAAACGATGATTATCCGTTCAACCTACAGCATCGGTGTGTGTGACACCTTGATAACGATGTCCTTATCGACTTCGCCTATTTAGAACTGATGAACGTAGGTGACAAAACGACTGCAAGTATCATTCATTTGTCACGGAATCGTTGCTGCATCGTTAAAGATATCTGTATGTGGAGCCCACTGGGATGGGGTACTTGGTACCGGACCGGGGTATCACAGGGGGTATCATGGCACTCTTGGTCCAGACTGTGTCCCAAGCCCACAAGTAATGGGGGATATTTACAGGGGAGAAAGTCATGACGCCACCCTTGGTGTGTGGTCAGGGCGACCACCGCTGCTGCAGAACCTCCAGGGATGATGTTAGGCAGCCGGTGATGTAACAGCTCTCCACGGGCAGAGCCTGGTTTCCCGGGGCAGATGTGATAATAGTCTATGGATGATGCAGAGTAGGGGTAGTGGTAGAGATGATAGCAGTAAGCGAAAGCAAGTAGGGCTTGAGCGCAAGGATTAGACAGACTCATGGTTTTGTAGTCTTCCAAGTCTTTACTGTAGGTGTTGTTCAGCAGAGTACTGTCCACGGAGTCTGTACCGGGGTCGGGTTGCTCCCACCCTGGCCGGGTCCTTGGCTTCCCACTCCTGCGCTGTGTGTGTGGCTCTGCTGCCGCTTTAGCTAGGCTGCCGGCCCTGTCTCCTTTCACGGGTACCCACTTGCTAGGCAACTTGAGTCTTAACTTTGTGTTTCTGACCCCGACGTGTTGCTTCGCTGTGGTACAGTGAAGATACATAACCTCCACTAGTCCGGTGTTTACTGTGCTGCTTGTGTCAGGCACAATTTAGGATCCGGTATCCGGTCTTTGCGCTCCTCCGGCATGAGTTATAAGGTAACTCAGTCTCCCAGATGTGTTCCTCTGTTTCTCTTAACTCCTTCCCTCAGACCCTGGCTAGGCCTGGAATTGAGCAGCGGACTGCGGGGTGAGCCTAAGGCAGCTCCTTTACACCCAGGTCCCTTCTTCCTCAGCCCTCCCAGGAACTGAACTGCTCACTTCCTCTCCACACCAGAATATATAGGGAAGCAGCTTTAGCTCCCCCTTCTGGCCTGAAGGCGCTAGTGTAGTGTTGTGGGTTGTGTAGGGGAAATTAACCCTTGGTGATGTTTCTGTGGCACATTTCACTAGTGATCACTGAATGACGTTCAAGCGATCTAGGTCAAGTCAGATCGTTGGTCGGCTCGTCCGACCATTGAAGCATGAAACGGGGCCTTTACATGCACCTATTTTTTTGAATTTTTTAATCTAAAACATTAATAATACAGTGGGGAAAAAACATACGGTATATAGTCAGCCACCAATTGTGCGAGTTCTCCCACTTAAAAAGATGAGGTTGGCCTGTAATTGACATCATAGGTGACATCAACTATGAGAGGCAAAATGAGAAAACAAATCCTGAAAATCATTGTCTAATTTGGAAAAAAAATAATTCACATTTTTGTGGAAAATAAGTTGAAGTAATATATAATCTCACACATTGTAAAATATCCCAATGCGATAGGTAGAGTCGGGCCCCTGTCAAGTATTATAATATGTATTAATTTAGAAAAATGTATAGCATAGCATGTGCAAGCCAGGTTTATGATGCCTACTCAAAGATTCATTTAGCGAAAAAGTAAATGAATGTAACACATCATAGCAAGTTTTCATATTAATAGTCTATCCTCAAATAATTCTGACCATGCTCCTCAAGTCAAAAATTGGGGCCACACCTGTCAAGCCAAACTATGGTGATACCATGTTTTCCATAGGAAATCAATACTACCCAATACTACCCAACGGTGCCAAATACCATCTTGCAGTACCCATAGTAGTACAACCAGCAGTGACAAAATACCACCATACAGTACATACAATAATCCTTTGCAGCACAAAACACCATAGAACTGCACGCACAAAATAATTCCCCCTAAGTGCCAAATACCACAGTGCAGTGTGGCCTACACCCCAAAAGCTCCAAGCACATTCTACAGAGTAGTATTGTTCACTTTATATAACTCCCCCCCTCCCAGTAACAGCAGCATTGTACCCCTTCTCAATAAAAGGTAGAAGAAGTGCTTATCCAGTACATGGAGGAAATGTTACGCTAGGGTATACAGATGTCTGGCGTACATCGCAACACAGAGGGGGCAGTAGAGAGGGAATAGAAGAAAAGCCCTAGTGATAGAAAGCAGGAAATAGGACATGTCCTGGCACTCACCTGAGTCTGTTCCCTGAAGTCCCTAGCGCCTCTATACGGGTCCTTCCCCTTGTCGCCATTATGTGCCTAAGCCCTTACTCGCCCTGAACTCACCCTGGCTAGTAAGAAGGCTGGCAAGTTCGCTAGATGCACCTCTGCAAATAATACAACACAGGGGAAGGGTAAACAAATGTAGAGGAATAGACACACACAGAAAAGCATTCCAAACTCATCCAATGCAGCATGACTCCAGAACTGCATTAAACACAACTCCACAGCTTCTATTAGAGATAGGCTCCTTCTGGACAGCATAGAAATGATTATGTAAAAGGCGCCAGATGATAAAACGTTATTTTTTTGTAGGGGAATGGCCAAAAGAGCTGCACCTGAGGATTAAGGCTACAAAAAATAGCTAGCAAGGAAAGAGTCCTTAAACACTGCAGTACTAAAAGAAAGCAAATACATTTGAACACTAGTTGAAGTCCTGCGGTCAATAAGGCATTGTCACCTTTGGTTCCAGACCCACAAGAGGTCTCCCAAGGGGGATGTATTGGCCAAAAGATATTAGCCCGATATCCAACGACAAGGTGATCTCATTGTATCGGGACCCTAATCTGAAATGCCTTTATGTGCAAAATATGCCTGTCTGGGTAGATCCTAGCTATATAGGAAGGTGAGTGCACCATGGCTGTAGGGCTGAGGTGCTCAGCCAGAAAAAATACTACAAATCAATCAAATTTATTAACTTAATTCAAGTGTTTGTTTTTTTAGCACTGGAGTAATGCTTTAAATGTAAGCCCCTTCCCCCTGTCATACAGCGGCGTATCTAGGGGGGTGCAGCCGGATCCTTTGCCCGGGCGCAAATCAGAGGGGGCGCCAGTGCGCCGCCGCGTGCCCGCACCGGCTCCTCCGCTCTGCCCTGTCCTCACTGGAACAGAATGAATGGAGCGTTCCTGTGTAGCCCCGCCCAGTGTGATGTCGGTGCCCCAGCGGCAGAGTAAGCAGCAGTGTGAGCGGAGCGCTGCTACAGGCGAGCAGAACAGTTCCGCCTGGGGACATGGAGGAATAGCGGACTGTCATCACCTCTGGGCGAGCTGTACTCAGCGCTGTACACAGGAGGAGCAGCCATGAAGTCACCCAAAGTGAAGAGTTCCAGGAGAGGTGAGGAGGTGCACGTACTACCCTGCAGGAGACTGCACAGCTGTGGGACACTTTCATGCCTGGTGAAGAGACCCTGGCACATGCCACCACCCACCCCATAGAAGAGGGAGACCCCAATAAGTCATGTGGATTCATTTTAGGATTAGTCAGTACCAGCCTGTGAGTTCAGCATTCTGGTCCTTGCCATGCTACCTGGTGGCCGGTGCCAGCTGTGCTGCCCTGATCCACTGTGACCTGGTGGCCGGTGCCAGCTGTGCTGCCCTGATCCACTGTGACCTGGTGGCCAGTGCCAGCTGTGCTGCCCTGATCCACTGTGATCTGGTGACCCGTAGCCAGCTGTGCCGCCCTGATCCACTGTGACCTGGTGGCCCATAGCCAGCTGTGCCGCCCTGATCCACTGTGACCTGGTGGCCCGTAGCCAGCTGTGCCTCCCTGATCCACTGTGACCTGGTGGCCCGTAGCCAGCTGTGCCGCCCTGATCCACTGTGACCTGGTGGCCCGTTGCCAGATGTGCCGCCCTGATCCACTGTGACCTGGTGGCCCGTAGCCAGCTGTGCTGCCCTCATTTCACTATTTGGAAAGACTGTTCTGGCCAGGACCTGAACCAGTGATGGCGAACCTTTCAGAGGCCGAGTGCCCAAACCGCAACCCAAAACCAAATTATTTATGGCGAAGTGCCAATACGGTAATGTAATCTAAATTACAGCAGTTTTTATCATAAGTGCTGCACAGGGGGGATCATGACCCTCTCCTTGTAGCTATGTGCTCCATCCTGACCCTCTCCTTATAGTCATGGGCTCCATCCTGACCCTCTCCTTGCAGTTATGTGCTCTATCCTGACCCTCTCCTTGTAGTTATGTGCTCCATCCTGACCCTCTCCTTGTAGTTATGTGCTACATCCTGACCCTCTCCTTGTAGATATGTGCTCCATCCTCACCTTCTCATTGTATGTTCTCCATTCTGATCCTCTCCTTTTATGTGCTCCATTCTGATTTTCTCCTAGCTGTATGATCCATCCTGACCATCTCCATGCATTTATGGCCCCATCCTGACCCTCTCCTTGCAGTTGTGCTCCATCCTGACCCTCTTCTTGTAGTAATGTCTTTATCCTTATCCCCTTGTAGTATGCCCCATCCTTGTCCCCTTCGGTAATATCCCATCCTTGTCCCCTTGTGGTAATGTCCCTATCCTGCCCCCATCATGTAGTAATGCCCTATCCTTGTCCCTTTGCAGCAATATGCCCCATCCTGCAGTAATATGCCACATTCTTGTCCCCTTGCAGTAATATGCCCCATCCTGCAGTAATGCCCTATCCTTCTCCCCTTGCAGTAATATGCCCCATCCGTGTCCCCTTGAAGTAATAGGCCCCATCCTGCAGTAATGTGTCTCATCCTTGTCCACATGCCATTAATATGCCCCACCCTTATTCCTTTGCAGTAATATGCCCCATCCTGCACTAATGTGCCTCATCCTTGGCCCATCCTCGTCTTAGTATTGCCCGATCCATCCATCCTCCTTAGTATTACTCCATCCATCCTCCTCCTAGTATTGCCCCATCCATCCATCCTCCTCCTAGTATTGCCCCATTCATCCATCCTCCTCCTAGTATTGCCACATACATCCATCTCCTAGTATTGCCCCATCCATCCATCCTCCTCCTAGTAAAAAAGTCATACTGACCTTTCTGCTTTCACCGCTGCTGCAGCTTTCATCTTCTGTTGTTTCCCGCGCTGAGGGCGGTCATGTGACGCTGGCCTGGAGGGTGGGTCTAGGAGTGTCGGAGAGAGGAGAAATGTCTCCTCTGATCCGACACAGCTTTGATCTGCCAGCTTCGGCAGTATAGTGGCGAGGCCGCGTGCCAGCGGAGACGGCTCTGTATGCCCTCCCTGGCACGCGTGCCATAGGTTCGCCATCACAGACCTGAACTACCTGCCTGTTTTGGGCTAGGACTCTGTATGGCCTAATTCTCATAGTCACGGTGTGATATCTCGGATATAGTTATATATCATAGAGAACCAACATGGGTATATGGATATAGTAGGGGAGTGGGGGGGGGCACCAAAATAAATCATTGCCCCGGGTGCCAGAAAACCTAGTTACATCGCTGCTGTCATATACACTTTAGGGCCATCATACTGTGGCGGTGGCATTCTGGGGACATTACACTGTGCTGGAGGCACTGTAAAGTCATCACGTCCTATACTGTATGTGAGGGGTGAAACTGTCTGGGTGGGGGATTCAATTTCAGGATACCGTACTCAGTGTACATGGGGGCATTTTTTGTGAGCATTGTATTCTATAATGAATGATGAACTGGTAAGAAAACTAAGAGGCTTCAATATGGACATCATTACTGTGTACATGTCACAATACATGTCCTTCTCCTGATTTATAAAAGTTTGGATATGTGACTCCACCAAATAAAAAATATATATACCGTACATTTATTTTTTTGGCGAGGATGGGCCAATTAGAACTTTTGCTATATGGCTCTGTGTTTTGTATGTACAGCCATGTTCATATGATGTTTAGGCTTCTGTTTAGAGTATACCCTGAGATGCATAAATTTAACGGAAGCCTCTGATGGCTGCTATACGTGTGATCTGTCTCCATAAGGCTCCATTGTAAAGACCATTTCTTGTTACTATTGCCTGGGATATTTAAGTTGGCTGTGCTGCTGCAATTAACAATATCCAGTAAAAAAATGCATTTTTTGAAATGCATGTGTTTTTTTTTACAACAAATGCACATGGATGACCCTGTACAATAACCATCAGACATATCTGTTTAACATATAAGTCCTGGTGTATGTGTGGAAAAAATCCTAATAAAGTAATGTCTAGTGTGTCTTGCAGTCAATATGTGCTTTATTTGCGTATATTCCCCATAGACTTACATAAGATGCAGAAAATAGGTATCTAAAATCCAGGGCAGTGAAAATGCATGTAATGCACATATGACTTTATCAATGAAGTTTTATCAAAATTAAAGGGAATCTGTCAGGTCAAAAATCCATATGTATCTGATATCATTTTCTAATTCCTCTGGTGAAGCTCTTTTTATTCATACAATTCTTTTATTTATACTCCCTCCTAACCTATGTAAACTGCCAATAACGAGATTCATTCTATCTGTCAATCACGGTGAGTGATCACTTACTTCTCTGCTGCCCACTCCCCAGGGAATGAATATTCATGACATCACTGCACTGCACACAAACAATGTTTAGAAGAAATCACTCACATGGGGGGCGACTGTATCCTTTTGTTTGCTGTTCTTGTATGCAGCAAAACAATTGTTTAAATAAAAAACACACAGAACACACAGAATCTTGGCTTGTGCTCAGAGTAAGGGTACGTTACACTTGGTGATGCACCAGTGATCCCAACAGCGATACGACCTGTAGGGATTGCTGGTGCGTCGCTGTTGGGATTGCTGTTGAGATGTCAAACAGAGATCTCACCAGCGATCCCAACAGTGAAGCAACAACGATCTGGAATGATACAGAGGTTGTTGGGACCCTGTCACTCAGACCTGTAGTATTGAGGTCGTTGGTCGTTGTCCCTGTCAAACACAGCGATGCAGCGTTCCCAGCGGGAGTGCAACGACCATAAAATGACCCATAGCACTTTGTAACAATCAGCGATCTCACAGCAGGGGCCTGATCGCTGCTAAGTGTCACACATAACGAGATCGTTAGCGAGATCGCTGTTAAGTCATAAAACCTGTGACGTTACAATGATCTCGCTAACGATCTCGTTATGTGTGACAGAAGCTTAACAGATGGGGGAGATTGCCTTATCTGATAGCTGGGCTAGGTACGTGCCTGCAGTCTGCTCCCTTCCCCTCCTTTTCAGAGGCACCAAAGGTAAATGAAAATGCAAGTGAGATACAGAGGACAGGGAGGAGAAAGGGAATGCCAGCCTGGGAAGTAGTTAATAATAAATGAACATGTACATGCTGTGGACTATTCAGCAGTGAAAGTAATGGATTGGACTAGTCAAATAGATGCCTGCTGAGTGTGAAGTTGCTTATAGCAAGAGAACTACAAAGGGTACAGTAACAATTTTTACATATTCTGAATGGGCTGCCCAGGCACTATTCAAGGGTACTATTAGTATCATACTGAAAAATAACCTGCCAAAGTCACTTTAAGAGGCTCAACAAACAGGAATTTTCAAAAACAGCAGTTTTATGTAAATTGAACATTCCAAAAAATGCAATTAAAATGTATGTAAAGAAAAGCACTCAGAAGTGCAAGTAAGCTATTTGGTGCAGAAAAGCTAAGGAAAGTCTGCAACACCAAATATTCATTGCGGGAACTTAACCTAAAATGTATAATATCTGCAGTTTTTGCAATTTTAATGTTGCATTTAACACACTATGAAAAAGGCACACAAACAAACCTCTGGAGTCAGCCCTGCCTGAAAGGATGTGTATAAATTTCTAATGTAAACTTGCTTAATCACTCAAAAAACGAGTTTTACCAGTTTTCTGTAGCACACAGCTGTAGAGGAATAAGTCACAAGGTGAAGCTAAAAAAAAGTCTGCAATTCATTTTTGTTTTTTTTTTGTATAAGAAAAACTTTTAACCCTATGATCGGACGGCCATAATTTCTGTCTGAGTGCTATTCATTATACTACTGACTGCACAGCACTCTGACCACTAGTGCACATCAGCGATTTTCTGCATAGACCAATGGTCAATGTGAAAAAATTATCATCATGTGCTAGTGTTTTTCATTTTGCAGATGGGACAGTGCAAATTTTAATTGTTGAAAGTGTACGTCATGAAGACGTCTCCAATGTGGATGTGCTCACAAAGATGGACATGGACACAGTCCTGTCCACAATATACATCAAGCTCCCCTGTAATCTACAATTCAGACATAATGGAAGTTCTGCTCTACGGGTACTCTACAAATTATTTCCATGTGCAGTGTGACTTCTGGGACACAAGAGATGGTGAGGGCTGTAGCGTTGGGCGGCTAACATGAGCCAAAGATGTCTATTTGTGTCTGTTTGCTATAATTTTTCCCCTGACTAAGCTATAAGCGAAACACTGGTGGTGTGAGTCACTTGGTCCACCTATTATGGCATAAGATGGATATTGTATGATCATCTTCCATAAATTATGGTCTACTGTACTGCACTGCCCCGCGTCTCCTTCCTGGCAAGGACACCCACACACTCACCACCGCTGCCGCCCACGTCTCCTAGCAACGTGTTTAGGGCATGCGCTTGCGCATGCTCCCAGCTTCTTAATGGGAACTTTCCAGCTAGTTTATGCCCCAAAACCTATCACTAGCTGTCCCTACAGCTTCCAACTACATCACTAACCATCCCTGCCTGACCTACAACTGTTCTGTAATCACTGAGAAAAAGGATTTTATAACTTTCAAGTTCCTATGGTAATTAGGTTAGTGTCTTCGTAGTGTCTTTCCTGGTCCATGTTCCCTCTGGCTCCGTGGTTATCACGCCCCGGAGGGCGTGATAACCGAATTTCCAGAGCACTCCCAGCACCGTATTCACCAGTTTTTTTGGTCCATGCCACTGCACACATACACCTCCCACGGGGGTCAGTGGTAAGGGTCAGATAAATTAATGGTCACTGTTACTGTGAATCCTTTTTTGCCTATTGGGGAATCTCTTAGCAACAGTGGGGAAAAAAGCATTTAGTCAGCCACCAATTCTGCAAGTTCTCCCACTGAAAAAGATGAGAGAGGCTTGTAATTGACATCATAGGTAGACCTCATCTATGAGAGACAAAATGAGAAAACAAATCCTAAAAATCATATTGTCTGATTTGGAAAGAAATTTATTTTCATATTTTGGTGTAAAATAATTATTTGGTCACCTACAAACAAGCAAGATTTCTGGCTCTCACAGACCTGTAACTTCTTCTTTAAGAGGCTCCTCTGTCCTCCACTCATTACCTGTAGTACTGGCACCTTGTTATCATTATAAAAGACACCTGTTCGCAACTGACATGACCACTACAGAGTCGGGGAAGGCTCTGTACCGGGCAGTTACTAATTGTTCTCACATCTTCACTTCTCAGTTCTTTGCATTGGGAGCGCTCTTTAATGCTGATCTGCCCGCTGGGGTGCCGAAACCATTGTCCACCACAATGCCATCCTTACTCTTCGCACCACACGGTTCTTCTTCCTTTTGAGGCCGCTCCCTTAAAGCCTCCTTCAGGCAGGGTCACAACTCTTGATGGAAGGCCCCTTTGGTTTTTCTTTAGTACTCGGGGCGGGCCTGCCATTTCGCGCCTTCCCAAAGGTCCTTCCCACGACGAGGGCTAAGACATACCCACGGACCTGCACATTGCGCCTGTTCTTTTTCCACCGCCATTTTGCGAGCCAGTTCTTACACAGTCTTTTAAAGTTCTTTAAGGCGCACAAGACCCTTTTTTTCTGGGCCGCTCGCATTCTGTTTGTGATGCCAGGTTGACACGCCCACTCAGGGTCAGGGAACACTCGGTACTGGGCAGTTACTAGTTGTTCTCACGTCTTCACTTCTCGGTTCTTTTCACGGGGATAGACGGGGGCCGAGGCCTGGTCCAGTGACCCTGGCGGTGTAATTTTAATAAACAGGGGTAGATGATAAGGAAAGTCTTATGGGAAAGGGGTATTCGTGATGCCACCTGCGGTATGTGGCCAGGACGGCTGCCGCTGCTGCAGAACCTCTGGAGATGATGATCGGCTGCTTGGATGGTGTCACTCCCCGTAGGCTAAGCGCAGTCCCCAGGGCTGCGGTTTACACAGCACTCAGTTCATACCTTGGCAGATGTCTTCAGGACTCCTCATTACCCCAATGTTTCAGCTGGCCAGTGCGGCCAGTAGTCACCGCTTAAGAAAGTCACTCACACACCTCAGCTACGGTTCTGTTACCTTTACTGGAATTGTTTCAAACATGGCCGCCAGGTGCGTCCCTTGCCAGGCTCCGGTTGAGCGGTGTCTTCAGGACTGGATTGTTGTTATTAAGCCTCGGTTGGTGCCTTTTCTCTCTAGGTGGTTAGTCTCTGGTGGCCCTACGTTCTCTCCCAGTGTTATAAGGGGTAGTTCTCATCTGAGGCAAGTGGGACGTCGCTCTACCCCTCAGGCTCTCAGTGCCTCTGCAGCACAGAGCTCAAGTACCGGTGGTCACGGGTGCTTTATTGTGTTCCGGACACCATTAGGTTCCCTCCTGGGCACTGCTCCCTAGTTCAGCCACCTTCCCCAAGATGTGGGGAAGATGTTTGGCCCAGCTCCCATTAGAAGCATTAGATGTTTGGCCCAGCTCCCATTAGAAGCCTGGGACCTCCAGTTTGGTTCGGGCTTGCAGCTTCCACACTGTCTGCAGGGCCGGTCTCTGTGTCCTACACCAGCCCCTCTGTCTCTTCACATTTAGGCATACAGGGGTTGATGCCTAGTCCGCACCCTAAGGGCTCTTCTCTCCTTCCACCCTTCTAGTCTCTCCGTCCCGGGCGAGCATGGTCGTGCTCCGAGCCCCGGGAGCCAGCACCACACCGGTTCTGCGCCCTCCTGTTGCTGCTCCTACTCCGCTCAACGGTCTGTTCTTACTGACTTTTCTGACACTTCCCTGTCCCACTCTTGTGATCTAGGGCCTCCATCAGGGTCCTCCCATTGTGCTAGGGAATAGTGTGGTGTAGTGTGGTGTTTCTACTGGGCTCAACTCAACCATCCCAGTCCTGGTGAGCAGGGGCACTAAACTCCCTAACCGCAAGAGTGCAGTACCTCTGATGGCAACCTACCCAGAGGGGCACCACACAACCTCAAACAGTCACACTCCAAACTCCACTGTGGTGAAGACCAAAGAGCTGTCAAAGGACACCAGAAACTAAATTGTAGCCCTGCACCAGGCTGAGAAGACTGAATCTGCAATAGGCAAGTAGCTTGGTGTGAAGAAATCAACTGTGGGAGCCTCAACATTGCAATAAAATAAGAGGTGATTAAAATATCATATCTACCCAAAAATGGTATTGGTAAAAACGTCAGCTCAGCGTAAAAAATAAGTCTTCACGCAGCCCCAGATCCCGAAAAATGAAAACGTTACGAGGCTTGGAAAATGGCAACTATTTTGTTTTCTTACAAATTTCCAATTTTTTTACCACTTCAATAAAAAACAAACGACCATATTTTTCTGACTATATGATGCCATTTATTTCCCCCAAGTTTTGTAGGAAAGTGGGGGATGCGAATATATACGGACTGTGGTGTTGTGTGGGCAGTGCTGGGGAAGCAGCGGCTCTGGAATGGCTTGGGGAGGCTGGTGCGGGCTGTAATCACAAATTAGCCTACTATAATATGCACTGCATCCCCCTGTCCATCACCTTTCAGCACTGAAGCAGGCACTGAGCCATTGGGAGGGGGGGAAGGGGCGTCACATATTATAGCAGACGTAGTATACTGTACCCCCCTCCTGGATATAGTCCCCCTGCTGCCACACACACACAAAAATAATAAACAATGTAATTTACCTGTCCTCCACTCCTCTGCAGCATCGATGTCTTCCTGTCTGTGCATGGCGGCATCCGATCATGTGACCGGCACAGCACAGTTATGGCATTGCTGCACATGATCATGATGCTGGTGCACACAGGAAAAAAATCGATGCTGCAGAGTGAATGATGGAAGGGAGCGACGGACAGGTAAGGTACCGTATATACTCGCTTATAAGCCGAGTTTTTCAGCCCAAACATTGGGCTGAAAAGTCCCCCCCTCGGCTTATACGCGAGTCAATACGGTCCCCCTCAAAGTTTGGCGCCCCCACCTAACTTGCTGGGCCCCCCCGCATGCAGCGCTGCGCTCATACATTACCTGTCTAGCAGCTGTCACCCTCCGGTGGCGGATCGCGGCTCCTGGCTCCGGCTTCCATCTTCCTCTCTGTCTTCCTGCTTGTCACGTGACCGGCCGGCGTCGCGATGACGTCATCGCGATGAGCCCCGGCCACAAAGCAGGAAGACAGAGATGAAGATGGAAGCTGGAGCCGGGAGCCGCGATCCGCCACCGGAGGGTGACAGCTGCTAGACAGGTAATGTATATGCGCAGCGCTGCATGCGGGGGGGCCAGCAAGTTAGGTGGGGGTGCCAAACTATGAGGGGGGCCCTGCTGGGGCCCTATATACTACCACTGGGGCTGTATGTATACTACCACTGGGGCTGTATATACTACTGGGGCTGCTGGATACTACCACTGGGGCTGTATATACTACTGGGGCTGCTGGGGATGCTATATACTACCACTGGGGCTGCTATATACTACCACTGGGGCTGTCTATACCACTGGGGCTGTATGTATACTACCACTGGGGCTGTATATACTACTGGGGCTGCTGGGGATGCTATATACTACCACTGGGGCTGCTATATACTACCACTGGGGCTGTCTATACCACTGGGGCTGTATGTATACTACCACTGGGGCTGTATATACTACTGGGGCTGCTGGATACTACCACTCGGGCTGTATATACTACTGGGGCTGCTGGGGATGCTATATACTACCACTGGGGCTGCTATATACTACCACTGGGGCTGTATATACCACTGGGGCTGTATGTATACTACCACTGGGGCTGTATATACCTCTGGGGCTGTATATACTACTGGGGCTGCGTGTATACTACCACTGGGGATGTATATACCACAGGGGCTGTATATACTACTGGGGCTGCGTGTATACTACCACTGGGGCTGTATATACTACTGGGGCTGCGTGTATACTACCACTGGGGCTGCTGCTGTATACTACCACTGGGGCTGCTGTATATACCTCTGGGGCTGCTGTATACTACCACTGGGGCTGCTGCTGTATATACCACTGGGGCTGCTGCTGTAACACTGCTGGGGCCTGTATATACCACTGGGGAGGCTGCTGTATACCACACTGCTGGGGGCTGTATACCTGTGCTGGGGTCCACCCTCGGCTTATACACGAGTCAATAGATTTTCCCAAGTTTTAGGGGCAAAAGTAGGGGGGTCGGCTTATACAAGGGTCGGCTTATACACGAGTATATACGGTACATTGTTTATTATTTTTGTGTGTGGCAGCAAGGGGGGCCTTATAGCATGAGGGCAGCCATATCCAGGATGGGGGGGGGGAGATGCCATATCCCAGGATGGGGGGAGATGCCATATCCCCGGATGGGGGGAGATGCAATATCCCAAGATGGGGGAGATGTGTATATTCCAGGATGGGGGGAGATGCTATATCTCAGGATAGGGGTGCTATATCCAGGATGGGGGACATATATTACCTGGAAGGAGCACACGATGGGGACATTACCCCCATAAATGTCAGCAGCAGACATTTTTTGCTTATATTTACCCCCCTAATTTCCTCCTCTAAAATCTGGGTGCACCTTATAGTCCAAAAAATACAGTATACATGTTTGATATCTGCGTACTCATACTGAACTGGTGAATCGCATTGCCAGGTCAGTGTTACCGTGCCGTGAACATGGTAAATAAATAAAAAAATCAATTGTGAAATTGCATTTTGTTTTGCAATTTTATCCCACTTGAAATGTACCGGTATTTTCCATTTTCCAGGACACTATGTGCTAGAATGATTGGTGTCTTTCAAAAGTACAACTTGTCCTGTAAATAAACAAACCCTTATATATATTGACGGAAAAATAAAAGGGTTATTGAAAGAAGAAGAGAAAAAAAGATAAACTGGAAAATGGCCATGGTATGAAGGGGTTAAATTATATTAGAAAACATTAGACTCCTGCATTAAATAGAGACACATTTAGGATTAAAATAAATGTTAGTTTCAGAAGACCCTTGAAGTGTTTTTTTTACATAACGGAAGGACATAATAAGTGCCAACAGACTGTCCTGTTACATAATTCATAGTTTCTTTCTCCAAATTATACTTGAACAAACTCAATTAAAATGATAGGACAAATCCAATCTGTATTATTGTCCGGTGCTTGCCAGGAGAACAACTACCCTGTTTACATTAAAGAATCCTCATTATGTCCCATGAATAGGTGATTCTGTGATTGTCAGACATATGAGCCTGTGGATAGTTTGATGTTATGGATTGGTACAAATGAATTATATTTAGAAGTGAAAGCAGAAGCTTCCTGGCAGGATTTATGTGGCCCCAACATAACATATTCCGTCTCCCTGACAATTCGCAATAAAACTGGGTGTAGGTTCCTTGGCTTCATCGGTCTACTGCTCAAACATCATAGGAAGACTGGATGTTTACAATACACTGCAATATTACAGTATAGCATTGTAATATACAAGACAACATATATTTAGGCCCTCCGTAGGGGGACCAACACAAAATGTAAAAAAGACAAAATATGAAAAATATTTTTTCAACAGATATGTATATAGAAAAATCTATCTATATCATGCAGATATCCATCAAGCAGTATCATCAGGGAGGTATCTGATCAGTTCCAAATTTATTCTGCAGCAAGACAACGACCCCAAACATATAGACAATGTCATTAAGAACGATCTTCAGCATAAAAAAGAACAAGGGGTCCTGGAAGTGATAATTGGATTATATGAAGACAAAGAGTATGTGCACATGGTGCCTTCTTCAGGCAGTCTGCCAGGCGCCCCCCTGAAAAAGCACTAAATAAAGTTTAAAATAATGAACATACGCATTGTCAGAACAATATGCAGTTTACATCTTCCGTTCTTTTTCATTTTATACTTCACTCCACTACAGGTTTTGAAAGCCGTGGAAAGGCTAAAAAAGTGGCCAGTCCATTCCTTCGTTGGCTTCCGCTTGGAAAGCGCCATACATCTACTATATAATTGTCTAAGGATTTTTTGCGTCTGTCGCCGAAATCGCGCGACACACAGAGGCAGCTCATTGGTTGCCGCTGAAGGCCGCTTCCGAAGGTATACACCGTCCAACAGATGGTGGACGGAGTGTGCGCGAACCAGCTGAGAGACGACCAGCTAACCGGAACTCAGCCGTGGCTACCTGTGGTACGGAGGTCCGCGGCGAGCCAGCCGGGTGATGACCGGCGTTAGCTAGTCATTTCCCGACTGGCGAGCCGCTGACCTCTGTGCCGCACTAGCGGTGGCTGAGCTCCGGCGAGCCAGCCGGGATCAGTATAGCGGCGCTATGGCGCCATATTTCAAATACACTGAGTACAGTGTATTTGAAATATGGCGCCATGGCCCGTGACGCTATCCTGATTGGTCGGCGCTGAACGCGGCGACCAATCAGAATAGCAGTGCACGGCACAGCGCCATGTGTATAATACAGTGACAACTTCAGATTTTAAATATGGCGCCATGGAGCGCTCCACTATTCTGATTAGTCGCCGCGTTCAGTGCCGACCAATCAGGTTAGCGTCACGCGCCATGGTGCCATATTTCAAATACACTATACTCAGTGTAAAATTACTTTGAAGCTGGTTGATGGGCAAATAGGTATTGGCCAATATGTGTACCAAGAACCTTAGTTTATGAAGATAAAATATTCAAAAAATACATAGATGATAGACACATAGGTAGATGATAGATATCATGTATTACTTGCATTATTGTTAAGTTTCCATAAATAAACTATATACATATTCTAGACTACCCGATGCTTTAGAATTGGGCCACCATCTAGTTCATATATAAATATATTTAAAAAAAAGATGCTGGTGGCAAAGTTGCAGCAAAAACAAAAAAAAATTGACAAAGAACACGTTTTCCTGAAGATTGTTCTGCTTTAAAAATGTTGTGGGTATGCCGGTGTCTGTAAGAGGCCATGTACACATACCTAAAGAAGGACTAAAGGCCCCTTTACACGCCGCGACGGCAGGCTGGATACATCCCGCTACAGGCTACAAATGTAGCTTGTAGCGCCAATGTAGCCCGTCGTAGCGGCGTCTGAAGACGTGACGATACAGCCGGCAACAGATACATCTGTTTCCTAGCTCTGCTCGAAAACTGATGGCTACAACGCCGATGGTAGCGAGCTGTATCGGCGTGTAAAGAAGCAACGGAAGGGAACTCGGGACAGCCTGCGATGTAGCTGCAATGTAGCTAAGGCGTCACCTAGGCTCCGTGTTACCGCACCCCATGTGTGATCATTGGTGGAAGATGGTGCGGTCCGATTGGTTGTCGGCGCACAGGGCGGCATATTTAAGGAGCTGACGAGTCACACTACACAATTGCTCGAGCGTCAAATATTAATCAGCCTCCTGCGATGCCTGGCCAATCATGGTATTATTGATTTGTCCTATCAGCGTACGGACGTCTCGTAATCCACGATTGGAGCACGCCTATGTGCTGTCCCTGCTGCACCAGGTACGCCCATAGTAGCTGGTTGTAGCGGTGTGTAAATGAGCTACAGCTGGCTACTTGAGACACCCGGCGATGTAGCTAGCTATAGATGTAGCGTGGCGTAGCGCATCTTGTCGCGGCGTGTAAAGGTGATGCGTTGACCGTTTGTAACCGTTTGAGCGTGCTCGTGCACGTGAAGTAGCGGGATGTATCCAGCCTGCCGTCGCGGCGTGTAAAGGTACCTTTAGACAAACCTACGCTCACAAAAAAATCTGGCAGGGGCAGCCTGATGCACTGGTGCAATCTGTGCAGCCATGCAGGGGCTCAAGGGGTAAGAGGAGTTACTTATATTTCCAAAGTAGGTGGAATTGTGCATTATGATGAGCTATTGAACTGCAAATGGATCTTTCATATGATGTTATGTATTGCTCTTGCACAGTGGCCCTTTTATATAGAACACAGAAGCGAAAACAGATAGATCTCTTATGGTACCTTTACACGCAGCTACAGGTAACAGGTTTTCCACAGGTAACTTACTGGTTGCAGTGAAATCATGGAGACATAGTTCCATTTGTACACAGCAACAAGATAGAACAATGTCTCCATGATTTCACTGCAACCAGTAAGTTACCTGTGGAAAACCTGTCACCTGTAGCTGCGTGTAAAGGTACCATTATAGATAGTTATTTCAGGGCATCTCAAAAGTATTACATTCAAACAAAACCATAACAGTTGGAGAGAGTTATAGACCATATTTAATGTATAAGTAGTTACAACACACAATAAGTGCAATAAAAAATAACTTTTATTAAGGAAGTAAACATATCATTTAAAGTGGTTGTTCGGGCTTTTTGTAGAATTTCTATCTGTATCTAGGCTGCAAAATGTTGACAGTTTCCAATATACATCCTGTCAACATTTTGCTTTGTCACCCAGATATCACCTATTTGCATCTGCCAGAGAGCGACCAGGGGGCGTGTTTGTGTTGGAGCCTGCATGTAAATGAAGAACTGGCCATTTACGCCCAGAGTCCTCCAAACATCCCCCCTCCCCCAGTCTCAGTATGCCCAGCCACCCCCAGGCTCCTACAGGCCCGCCCCAGCGATCCATTTCACCCCCTGGACTTGTCACACGGACCACGAGGTAAATATGGTAGCCAGCTGATCTGAGATTCCATAATGTAGTCTGAAGATCCATAATGTAGTCTGAATTTACTCCTACTTGTTTCCTCTTTCTAATTCTAGGCAGGAGTCACATACCAAACTATCCTTAGTAGGTACCGTATATACTCGTGTATAAGCCGACCCGTGTATAAGCCGACCCCCCTACTTTTGCCCCCAAAACCTGGGAAAAACTATTGACTATTGTATAAGCCGAGGGTGGACCCCAGCACAGGTATACAGCCCCCAGCAGTGTGGTATACAGGCCCCCCAGTGGTAGTATACAGCAGCCTCCCCAGTGGTATGCAGGCCCTAGCAGTATATACAGCAGCCCCAGTGGTATACAGCAGCCTCCCCAGTGGTATATACAGACCCCAGCATTATTACAGCAGCCGCCCCAGAGGTATACACAGCAGCCCCAGGGGTATACACAGCAGCCCCAGGGGTATACAGCAGCCCCAGGGGTAGTATACAGCAGCCCTTAGGTAGTACACAGCAGCCCCAGAGGTATATACAGCCCCAGTGGTATACAGCAGCCTCCCCAGTGGTATATACAGATCCCAGCATTATTACAGCAGCCGCCCCAGAGGTATACACAGCAGCCCCAGGGGTATACACAGCAGCCCCAGTGGTATACACAGCAGCCCCAGGGGTATACAGCAGCCCCAGGGGTATACAGCAGCCCTTAGGTAGTATACAGCAGCCCTTAGGTAGTACACAGCAGCCCCAGAGGTATATACAGCCCCAGAGGTATATACAGCCCCAGAGGTATATGCAGCCCCAGAGGTATTACACTGGCCCCCCTCACTGTTTGGCGCCCCCACCTCACAGGATGCCCCCCCCCCCCCCGCATGCAGCGCTGCGCATATACATTACCAGGCTATCAGCTGTCACCCTCCGGTGGCGTTTCGCGGCTCCCGGCTCCGGCTTCCATCTTCATCTCTGTCTTCCTGCTTTGTGGCCGGGGCTCATCGCGATGACGTCATCGCGACGTCGGCCGGTCATGTGACATGCAGGAAGACAGAGATGAAGATGGAAGCCGGAGCCGGGAGCCGCAAATCGCCACTGGAGGGTGACAGCTGATAGCCTGGTAATGTATATGCGCAGCGCTGCATGCGGGGGGGGCCATCCTGTGAGGTGGGGGCGCCAAACAGTGAGGGGGTCCCGTATGACTCGCGTATAAGCCGAGGGGGGACTTTTCAGCCCAATTTTTGGGCTGAAAAACTCAGCTTATACACGATTATATACGGTATGTACTCTGATTAACCATTACTTTTACCCATGAAAATGTCAATACTAATTATCTATTCCTTCTCCCGACAGCCAAATAGGTAGACACCTGGGACTACAATCACCCAAGTAGGACATAATACTATGAAGAAAAAAACTCACCGACCTATGGGACCTATAGAAGGTATTGACCATGGTTCCTTATGTCACTCTCCAATAGATTGGACCATCACCAGTATCAAGTTAACGACATGTTGCTTTAATGAGCTATTAAATCTCTCTCTCTTCATTTCAAATTCTTCTTTTTGCCACTCTTTTCTCTCGCTTTTTTCTTCTACCACATTCTTATAATCTAATTTTAACACCTCACACCCCAGAGTACCTAATCATCCCACTTTCACATGGAAAAAATGCATCACAACAACACTCACAACCCAAGGGGTTCCCCATCACTTTCACCCGGTACCTCACGTAGACACATGGCTGGTCACTCACTCCATGTATTTAGACCACTGGAAAAGAAAAATTCTTTATTATTCGTTTGATTTTGGGTTTTGTAAATATTTTCATTCTTCTTTCAATTGTCTTTTTATTGAAAATGAGATAAACATACAATCCAAAACATTGAACAAACATTAAATCGAATCTGAATCAATAAGTGCATGTATACAACAGCACATTAATCAGGACATAACCTCGCGTAAGTTCAGCATCAATAATTCAGCGTCCTGCCATTGTAAACATTTTCTAATAGACACATCCTGAAGAAGACCCAATGTAGGGTCGACACGTTGATTAATTGTCTTCACAAATGCAAATAAAAATCACGGAAAAAGATACCACCTCTCAAGTTTCTCTTCTTTGAGTGTGCCAGGGATAAGAAAATGTTTTTCTACATTGGATACAAATTTCCCTTGAGCACCCAACCGATGGTCGAGCTACACTATATAGTCCACTACATGATTTTTTTTGGTCGAGCTCCCACCAATCTAAGTATTTCATGGCTTCTTTTGGCCTGTTCTCCTACAATGAGGATCAAACTACCGAAATTCTCTCATCTCTGAGGGAAACTGATAACTTTCTGAATATCTCCAATAAGGAGATAAAGTCAAGAGATTACGAAAAAGTGTTGAAGAAATATTCCTCCCTAGAGCTTCATGCCTACACACTAGCCCAATACACCCGGGCTGAAAGAATTCCACGTGGCCTACAAGTGGCACTACGACCGACGACGTTCCACGATAATGAAGAATACTGCCAATTGTTCGAGAATATACTCAACAAATGTTCCCTAGATCTTATGGTGCTAACTATCAAATTCATACAAGACGAACTGGTAAAGGTTAAGGAAGAAGTGCAGACCATAGAAAACCAGCTCACCAACACTCTTTCCCCAACTGATTTCACAAGCCTCAAGCAAGGACTGAAGAAAACATTCAAGATTTCACAAACGACCTCAAGGCCAGAAAACGTACAAAGTTCTAAAGAGACCAGGACAATTACTCTAAAAATCAAGTGTACAGATGGCGCTATACAACCTTGCCAGATCAACCACGCAACCGCTATGGTTTCTCTGGCTCTTCAGGCTCGGAAGGAAAATGAGGTCGAGGCCAAAGTGGACATAGCAGACCACGCCAGCCTTTTTTTGGGCCCAAACCAGCACCACCAAAGCATCCTGTGGCACCATCATGAGAAACCACCGACGAAGAGGAAGGGGGAATGGACGAAGATCCATACATGGAGAACCGAATGCAGACCCGCTCTCAGGTAATGACAACCTCGTCTTCAACATTTCCTTCCACCTTTTGCCACCTGCAGAGACCCGGGTACTTCAGAAAGGAGTCTCTTTCTGTTCCACCCACCCCTTCGACACATTCCAGGTCCAACAAGAATTAAATCGATTCTATCGATCCTTGAGGCTAAAAGTACATTTCAACAATGACACTGGGGAGCCCAACACAGTTCCCACACCTACCAATGAGGAAACACCACATGATATCATCATCTTTAAAGATCTAGGACTAAGGACTTTAAGTATTTTTCAACCGCCAAAATCTTCTCACCTGGTGGAAACATATATTGCTTTGGTAACAGATACTATAAGTGAATTGGTCAGAGGGATCAACAAAGGTGATTTTCACCTTAAACATAATACCACGCGAGAGGAAACAATAGCACTAAATAGCTTAAGAAATAACAAACAAATTATAATTAAACCCGCTGACAAAGGGGGTGCCATTGTTGTCCTCAATAAAACTGATTACCTCAAAGAAATTCACCGCCAACTGTCTGACACCGACACATATACACAGTTACGTAATGACCCCACCAACGAGATAAGGTCAAAAATAGACAACTTAATAACCAAACATGTATCAACAGGCACTATCGACAAGAAATTAGCCACTTATCTACAGAATCAACATCCCATAACTTCGGTGATTTACATCCTACCAAAAATTCACAAGAACTTAGAACAACCACCAGGCAGACCGTTAGTCGTCTCTACCGACTCCATACTTTCTCCATTATCCATCACATTAGAGAAAATCTTAAATTCACTAATCCCTAAGGTTAAGTCGTTCATACTTGACACCAATGACTTCCTAAAGTAAGATAACACCAGTACCATCCGACAGTATACTTGTAACCCTAGACGTCAACAGCCTCTACACCAGTATTGATCACCACCTAGGCATAGAGGCTGTTGACTGGTTCCTCAATGAACATGAACCCACTAGCAAGGCCAAAAAGAACTGTTGCCTGGACACACTAGAACTGGTACTCACTAATAACTATTTGCTTTTCGAGGACCAGTTCTTTTTACAAAAACGGGGAACCACGATGGGGGCGAATGTGGCGCCTCCGCATGCCAACCTATATATGGCCAAATTTGAAACAGATCACATATACAGTTGTATATTTTTTCAAACCCATGCGAAAATATGGCTTAGGTTTATAGACGATATATTTTGCATTTGGACATGCAACTTGGAGACATTATATCTCCTTGTAACTGAGATCAACCAAAAAATACCAAATCTAACTTTCACTTTACATGCCGACCAGAATAAAATAAATTTCCTTGATACAATGATTCACAAGGATTCACATGGATGCTTGAGCAGTGACCTCTACACAAAACCCACAGAATGAAACAGCCTATTACACTGGACTAGTTGTCATCCCAAGCATGTCAAAATAGCACTGCCTAATTCACAACACCACAGGGTGGACCGTATCGTCAGTAATGACAACACCAAAATTATCAGACATGGGGAAATGACCAGTAAATAGTTGTAGCAAGGAGGAGTGACAACTGAGTGTGAACACACTCCACCGCCGTGCCACCACCCCACATAGAGCGACCGCTCTGACTCTGGCTAACCTAAAGGCATAAGTGACCATTACCTTGTACAGGACAGCACTCAGTTCAGAACTACTAAGGGCATACCCGCTGTTCCTATACTTACCATAAGGACCATATCCTTCATGAACCACAACATAGCTCAAGGCGACTTATGTGATCAAGGTCTTGAATGACCAAAACGTCATTCTGTTACAATCACTATAAGAGCACATGCTTCAATAAACTTCACTAACAAGCGAAAAACTCCTCAAGTGTATATGTGCAGTGATTCTAATAGACATTTAAGTGGGACTTATGAGCCTCCTTCACTAGCATCATACCCCCACACCTATCGTGTGCTAGCCATTGAATCTCATAACTTGATAACGTGGGGCGTGGCATGACAGGAGAGGCGTGAGGACGCACTTCGAGGAGCTCCCACTCCTTTACCGGTGACCCGACAATCCAGCGACCGTGCAATATGGCCTCAACCCCTATATCCTCGAGGAGGAAGAGGGGGAACGTCACCGCCGGCCCCGCGACATCTGAAAAGGCTCCTAACACCATATCCCTCTTCTTTGTGGGAGCTGGCGGGAAGGACACCGCAGGTGCCATGCTGGATCCGGCGCAGGAGGAACCGTCAGCCCTGCCGACAGTGGGAGCTGACACACAGGTACCGGAAAGCGGAGCAGCAGGTTTGGAGGGAGCTGGGGGACTTCCCGGGGTGATGCCCAGATATCCCCGGGTACAGCACAAGGGACAGTTAACCCTTCACAAGATGGCGCCCAGGAAACCTCCGGGACCAGCACTCCACAAGGGGACCTCGCTGACCAACAGACAGCACAGGATGGGGTTGCAGACAGCGGTTGTCTCAGGCTCTCACTGTGCTCCCCCAGGCTCTCACTGTGTCAGAATGGGACTGATAACCCCCCACCTGGAGAGCGTTTTACCTCCCCCATACATGTCCCACCAGAGGGGGAGAGGAGCCTCCGATGAGATGACATTCAGGCCACACTGTACCATATAACAGCCTGGCTACATCATATACTAATATGGCCTTACAACCTGCTCAGTGGCCCCACTCGCATCAGCTGCCCCAGTACACTCAATCAGCCTCCTTCCTCATGGGGAATCCTACAATTTCCATTGGAATCGACTTAACCCTGCTATATAATAAACTTAGGGACATCCCGACGAAGCAGGATATGGAGCAGTAGATAGTACGCTTGGAATCATCCTATAAAACAGAACTTTCTATACTCAAGGATGACATCCAACAATGTGTAGAAAAAGTAGAGTCCCATGACCAACTCCTGGCTTCCCTGACTAACAGAATGGAAGCTCAATAGGCAGCTATGGCTGCTCAGTCACAGCAGATGCTGAACCTAGCAGAGATGTTGGATGACTCTGAAAACATGGGACGTAGAAATAACATACGGGTCAGGGGGCTACCCGAAACCATGCCTTCCTAGGAATTAGACGCTACTCTGCGAGACATCTTTAACTCGGTGTTGGAAACGCCCTGTAACACCCCTTTGGAGCTAGATTGCGCTCACAGGGCACTGGGCCCGCAACCACGTGATCAAGACCCACCGAGAGATGTAATTTGCCGCGTCCATAGGTATCAACTTAAAGACGCGGTTATACGAGTTAGGCCTATAAACCATATGGACTCACATATACAATTTCTGCTTGACCTGTCACGATGGACCCTACAGAAAAGAAGAGCTCTCAGACCCCTATTGGACGCCAACATGATCTCCCTTATACTTGGGGGTTTCCGTTCTGCCTGTGAGTCCAGAAGGGAGGCAGAGTAAATCTCTTAAACCACCATAGCGGTGTTTCTGCATTTGCAGCCACCCTTGGTATCCCAAAGGTGGACATCCCTGATTGGCCGCCTATGCCAACCTTCTACAGAGCTGACGCGCCTCGCAGGGGACAAGTTCCCTGGAGATGACGGAGGCGCAGCAGACAACCTAACGGGCGTAGGCGAGAAGACCCAGAAGGATAGGGAGCCAACCAGAAAATCTGAATTATTGCATTTGGGATAGCTTACTACTTTTGGGTGGGGGATGGGGTCTTCCCCTCCTCCTCTCTTTTCCCCCCCTTAACCCTTCTCCCTTTCCCCCCTCCCCTCCCCCTCCTCCCCTCCTCTCCCCTTGCTCTTTCCCACCCCTTCCCTCTCCCCTCCCCCCTCCCTCCTTTCCTCTTACCCCCCTTTCTTTCCCTCTCCCCAGTTCCTTTGCTAAAATGCTTTCATGGATATCCGTGGCCCATAAACCTCTGATCGGAAAATGGAAATTTCATAACGGGAGGCCCCCAATACTTTAGGACAACCCAATTCCTTATTGTAACCCACACCTGGCACAAGTACAATAAGTTGTTGTTACAGGCGTATGCATGTTTATGTTCTGTAATGTCATCGATATCGACAGCCATGGTGGCTGCTGTCTTACATTATGCTAGTTTCATAGGATGCACATAGGAATGCACGTTAGTTAGATGAATGTGCATTCCACACTCTTAGAAATATCTGACTCGGGGTTAACGGTCATTATGATCTTCAAATGTCGGGAACCGGAGGAGACAGTGTCTCCTCTTTCCCCTTGTCGGACACACAACTCCTCCGGAGGCGCTGTACTACAATAATAGTACTTAAAAAGCTAAAACAATATCCCTATTGAATTATTCACTCCAAAAAACAATATATTACAACAGAAAAGGATACCTTTTCTACAGGAATGATGACAAATGATATCAAGATATAAATGATTCCAAATTTTATTTATATTTCATATCAAAAAATCCATAAAATTATTAAAAAATCCAGAGCATATCCTCTTAGGGATCCACAGGAATACAACCACAGCAGTATATATTACATAGTATATAACAATCAATTTATGCTTAACATTCTTTCAATAGCCACACAAATGTATATTACCATTGTTTCAAGTGGCACGGTTTTGTGGTATTAATCTTATGTATAGAGGGAAACCAAAAAGTAGCTAGACTGCCAAAGAACCGGTTGCTTTAACCATTGATAACCACACTCTCACTGAGGTATCTTATATTCATATGGTATCACCAAACCTAAGCCTTCAGCATTAGCCAGTTCCCACTGTCTCTAATAGGCTATGTGCACACTTAAAGTATTTGCTGAGTTTTTTACCTCAGGATTTGTAGCCAAAACCAGGAGTGGATAATTAAATACAGAAGTGGTGCATGTGTTTCTATTAGACATTTCCTCTGATTGCTCCACTCTTGGTTTTGTCTACAAATCCTGAGGTAAAAAACTCAGCAAATACTTTAAGTGTGCACATAGCCTTATAGTCCAAACAAAACCCCCTATAGAGTGTTAAGATGTATACCTGATCCTGACCGCTGTGCTGTAGCTGTGGTCCCTTCTCCCCTACGTCCGTTTCGCACCTCGCAGTTAATACACTCCTCCCACAGGTTCCACGACATTAGTGGAAGTGCAATTAATTGCACTTAGTTTTAGTTTGTACGTTTTGGATTTATTTTTTGCTTTCTCTTCTAAATACTTTTGTCCACTTCCTCTTCCTCAGCCCTTCTATCCCTGAAAAGCGTTCCTTGCTACCTTCTTCTTGGTTCTCATTCTTATTGTTCACAGCGGGCGCTGGGCTCCGGCGCAGGTGCACCTCTTTGAACGCAACCTGTTCATCTACAACTACAATGTCCGGTAAGCCAGACAAACAAAAGATTGTATTAGGCTCCCTGAATGTTAGAGGCTTTAATATGCCACAGAAGCGGTCACAAGTTTTGTATGGCATGCATAAGAAAAAAGTAAACATATTAATCCTACAGGAGACCCACTTTAAGACGGGACATGTCCCTAATATACATGATCGGTATTACACAAAATGGTTCCACAGCACCAACTCAGAGTCTCTCGGAGAGTGTCCATATCGATTCACAAATCCCTTCAGCACTCCATAATGGACCCAGTGATTGATACAGAGGGGAGATTTGTGATATTAAATTCAGATCTTCTCGACAATTTACACCATTGCGGGTTGGTACGCTCCCAGCCGGGACCAAGTAAGGGCTGCTATATCTTTTCTGAGGACAGTGGCAGATTTTGTGGAGGGAATAGTTATACTGGGGGCAGACTTTAACCTGACTCTTAATCCGATGTTAGACTCCATGGCTGTAAGGTCCTAGCTCTCTCTCCAACAGTTGACCTCCTTGAAGAAAGACCTCCATAACCTGCACTTAACAGTCGTTTGGAGACTTATTAACCCTACAGTGAAGGATTACATGTTCTTCTCCACACCACACAATTCTTACGGCAGGATTGATTTCTTTCTCCTTAGCCACTGTGCCCTGGCCTGAGACCCGAAACCATCCATCGGAAGCTTCCTATGGCCCAATCTTTATAGACATCAATCCCCCAGACTCAGTGGCACATCTGTGGTCGTGGAGACTGAATGATAATCTTTTAAAAGATCCAATATGTAAGGCTGAAGTTAAAATGATAGACTTGTTCATGAAAGACCATGTACAAGACACCACAGCTATGCCTACTAAATGGGAAACCTATAAGTGCGTTCTCAAAGGCATACTTATTAAGTACGGTTCTCGCCTAAAACAAATGAAAATAGAGAAATTACAGAACTGTTGGGCAGAATACAGACACTAGAGGCTACGCACAAAGTAGATCTGGCAGCAATGGTGCAATCAGAACTAATTAAATGTAGAGATGATTTGAAATCTCTATTGAATGAAAAATCTCTCCACCACCGGGACCCCTTTAAAAGCGTATTATATGGACAGGCTAATAAATGCGGACGCCTGTGTGGCGTCCCTATGGCTAGGCGCCACAGGGAGGTATTGCACTTTGAAAACATATGTAGTATCTCTGTAGTTGTGGGTTTAGGGTTTAATCTATGAAGTCTGAATTCACACACAACACTAGGCCACCTTAGAGCAAGGGACTGATTATTCAGTAGGTCCAAAAGGGGGTGGAGCCTAGGTTAGTGCAGGAAGACTTGAGTGACAGTTAGTTAGTAAGTGCTGGGAAGGCAGTCAGTGAGGACGCACCTGACAGCTCTGTGACAGGAGGGATCTCCATCTCTAAGAGGGGGCCCAGAACAGAAGGGGACGGACCAGAACCGGTTGCAGCCGGCTGGTTTAGTCTGGGGAACACTGGCAACATGGAAGCCGAGGCGGTCAGTGGTTTATCCCTGGCTGCAAACCGACGAGCCGCGGGCCCTCTGAAACCGGGTAGCCATAAGCACCACAAGAAGGTACCTCACCCCTTAGACATAAAATAGGTCCTAGATTACAGGAGTATCGGTCCGGATTCCGGTGGCGGGAGGATTTGCTGTGTGTCGCTCCTGTCCGTACCAGTAAAGGAGAAACCCGTGCTTCACTGTATGAGACCTGGGGACTGGCAGGAGAGCTCTGCAAGGGTGGTGAAAGATAAAGAAGGACAATTAGACCCTGAAAGACTTAAGAAGGAACATCTGGAGACTCCATAGGGGGACCCTGAGCCGACAACTCCTACCCGTTAAACCAGACTGTAACGTGTTTCACCTTAACATCTGCCGGTACCCAGTAAAGTGGAGTTGGAGTTGAACTGGTCTCTGTCTTTCTTCTCGCCGATGCCCGGAGGGCTTCAGCATCATCATCATCTCACCGGAGGGCAAAGAACAACTACTCCCCTCATCCTCCATCACCGCTGCCCTGAGGTAAAAGCTCCACCTATGGGAGCTGGACCACACTGAGCTGCACCCATCATCACCTCAGCGGCAGGCCTGCAGCGCCGGTATCCAAATTACCAGGATCCACAGGTGGCGTCACGTACTCTCTTTATCCCTGTAAATATGCCCCAACTAACAAATGACAGCCAAGGCATGGAACCGGGAACCCGACCACCTGTGATTCCCCAGTTAATTCCACCAAAACCAGGCCCAGTATCCGAGTACCCCTTGCCCTGGGCTCATCACCTGCTGGCCCGATTTTTGCACCCTCGTGGCCAGACTACTTACATTCCCTCTCTTCAACAACAGAACGGTCACACGACATCAAACACGACGGAAATCCTTGACTTGATGAGACGTTACTATCAGAAAAAGTGGGAGCTGGCATCCGTATCCAATGATAAGAAACTTTATTTCAGCAAAACTCACAACATGAATAAAAGCATCCTGAGGCCGAAGCCCGTTGTCAACCCCATATAGAGACTTATATATCTGATACTGTCCTTCTGAGCTTAGATAGGGAACTGACAATGCAATTAGAGGAGGACTTTACTGCCACAGAAATTGACGAGGTCATTCAAAATACCCCATTAGCTAAAAGCCCCGGCCCAGACGGTTTTACTCCTCATTTTTATAAACTGTTCCAAGAGCAACTCGGACCCATTTTGGTGAGGGTCTTTAACTCGATCACAAATACCTCCCAATATGTCCTGCAATCCTCGGAAGCTTCCATTACAGTCCTACCGAAACCTGGCAAAGATCCATTACAGCCCAATATCCCTTATCAACATTGACGTAAAGCTCTACGCAAAGATTCTGGCCAACAGACTAGCACCCCTTTTGCCCTTGGTTGTACACTCGGACCAGGTGGGATTTGTACATACAAAAAATTATATACTCCTGGATGAAGGCGCAAGCCGAAACGTGCATGTAGAGTGCAGTAGAGTCTGTAGATACACCAGGTAATCACCCCCTACTTTGATCTTCACTGTTAGGTTAATTTTTTCACATTTTTAGTGCTTAATAGCCTCCTATGTGAGAGATAGGTAACTATTGCAAGTTTTGCTGTTCCTTACACTTGTATTTATGGTTTTTTTGAGACTTGTTTATAGGACTATTTGGGAAGATCACTTTTCAATGTATAGGGTGTTTTTTCTGCAGATGTAATCAGGGCCGTATTTGGAGTTCCTGCTGCCCTAGGCACTGTCAGTGGTTTCCCCCCCTTGTCACGGCTCCTCCCCCATCATGGCCCCTCCCCCATCACGGCTCCTCCCATATTGCGGCCCCTCCCCCCAAAAGATTGTCATCTTCCCCCTAGTCGCGGCCATCCCCCCAAACTTCATGTAGCTTCTCCCCCCACATTTCATCATGTAGTACATATAAAAGGTTTGTCCAGCCACAATACAGAGACCTAGAGTAGATATGACAGGCTCAGACCCCAATTTAGGTGCTCAGGGGAAAAAAAAACAAGCTAAAGTATAGGAGTAGCCCCGGCACACTAATATCATGAAAAATAGAGTCTTTGCAACGACAGTCTTTTTGTTGTGATTTTATTAAGGATGGTGTTACAATCCAACGTTTCAGCTCTACATCTCGAGCTTTCATCAGGGATATGACTTGGTCCTTGGTTTCGGGGTATATGTATAGGTGGTATAGGTTTACTATTATGGTCCAGCTAGGGTGAGGTCATCCCTTACAAGGGTAGTCCTGCTGGTCCGGACTCAATTGAAGTCACAGATGTCACAGGAGAGAATGAGGGGTTATTGTGTTAGCACAGGTGGAGTACCTTATGCTAGAGGGATAAATGAGAAGGAGACCTCAGGTGTGTATCGCTGGAACGGTACCTATAGTGACCACGATGTGTTAGGTCAGGCCTCCTCTACACCTGACCAGACTTAGGACACAAGGACGGAGTCACATGCTGACCTTACACATCGTGGTCACTATAGGTACCGTTCCAGCGATACACACCTGAGGTCTCCTCATTTATCCCTCTAGCTTAAGGTACTCCACCTGTGCTAACACAATAACCCCTCATTCTCTCCTGTGACATCTGTGACTTCAATTGAGTCCGGACCAGCAGGACTACCCTTGTAAGGGATGACCTCACCCTAGCTGGACCATAATAGTAAACCTATACCACCTATACATATACCCCAAAACCAAGGACCAAGTCATATCCCTGATGAAAGCTCGAGATGTAGAGCTGAAACGTTGGATTGTAACACTACCCTTAATAAAATCACAACAAAAAGACTGTCGTTGCAAAGACTCTATTTTTCATGATATTAGTGTGCCGGGGCTACTCCTATACAATACAGAGACCTACTGACAGGATGTTTACATTGTGAGCCCCCATGGGGACAGTGTTGATGATGTATGTAAAGTGCTGTGGAGTTCATAGTGTAATATAAATGCAAAAAATATTATTCCTAATATGATGTCACAATAACGGGGTCTGAGGATCTTCTATTTCGAGGTCAGGGGCTCTCTTATGCCATGTTGCTGTCTGTCTCGCTGTCATCATCTTTTGACACTACAGTGCGGTGGACAAGAGAGCATTAACTGGTTAATAACAAGAAGTATGGAGTGTACTAACTGAGCCATAACCCCCCATACCATGTCCAGCAGACATTGTAGGATTACTATATGGATTTTAGTATTAGGGTACGGACACACTGGCGTGAAACTCGGATGAGTGCAAAGTGTAATTTTATTGCATTGCAGTCGGACCAATGTTAATCAATCTCTAAGAGCACAATGACGAGTGTCCGACGCTTTTTCTCAGCCAGATTCAGGATGAGAAAAAAGTCACAACATGCTGCGACAGTATGAGATTCATGTACAAGACTCGCCAATGCAAGTCTATGGGTCTGACAAACACACGGACCGCACACGAACCATCCGAGTCGGTCACATTTTTTTCACGGATACATTATCATTCTGCAGCTGAGAACAATGTAAAATGTTCCTGTAAATTATTATACAGTAATAGCTGCTGAGGAAAGAACAGATTGCACACGGACATCACATGGATGTGATCTGAGAGAAATGTCCAACACTCGCACAGCAGTTGGATGCCAAATAGACCAAAAAACAGATGTCACTCGTCCAACTCTCCTGGATGAGAAACAGACCAATTTTAAAGCGACGGGAGACAGTGTACCACCATGTCCTCAGCTCCGTGCTGTGCACTGACAGTGTACCACCATGTCCTCAGCTCTGTGCTGTGCACAGTGTACCACCATGTCCCCAGCTCCCTGCTGTGGACAGACAGTGTACCACCATGTCCTCAGCTCCGTGCTGTGCACAGACAGTGTACCACCATGTCCTCAGCTCCGTGCTGTGCACAGACAGTGTACCACCATGTCCTCAGCTCTGTGCTGTGCACAGTGTACCACCATGTCCCCAGCTCCCTGCTGTGCACAGACAGTGTACCACCATGTCCTCAGCTCTGTGCTGTGCACAGTGTACCACCATGTCCCCAGCTCCCTGCTGTGCACAGACAGTGTACCACCATGTTCTCAGCTCCGTGCTGTGCACAGTGTACCACCATGTCCTCAACTCTGTGCTGTGCACAGACAGTGTACCACCATGTTCTCAGCTCCGTGCTGTGCACAGTGTACCACCATGTCCTCAGCTCCGTGCTGTGCACAGACAGTGCACCACCATGTCCTCAGCTCCGTGCTGTGCACAGACAGTGCACCACCATGTCCTCAGCTCTGTGCTGTGCACAGACAGTGTGCCACCATGTTCTCAGCTCCGTGCTGTGCACAGACGGTGTGCCACTATGTTCTCAGCTCCGTGCTGAGCACAGACAGTGTACCACCATGTCCCCAGCGCCGTGCTGTACACAGACAGTGTACCACCCTGTTCTCAGCTCCGTGCTGTGCACAGTGTACCACCATGTCCTCAGCTCCGTGCTGTGCACAGACAGTGCACCACCATGTCCTCAGCTTCGTGCTGTGCACAGACAGTGCACCACCATGTCCTCAGCTCCGTGCTGTGCACAGACAGTGTACCACCATGTCCTCAGCTCCGTGCTGTGCACAGACAGTGCGCCACCATGTCCTCAGCTCCGTGCTGTGCACAGACAGTGTGCCACCATGTCCTCAGCTCCATGCTGAGCACAGACAGTGCACCACCATGTCCTCAGCTCCGTGCTGTGCACAGACAGTGTACCACCATGTCCTCAGCTCCGTGCTGTGCACAGACAGTGCGCCACCATGTCCTCAGCTCCGTGCTGTGCACAGACAGTGTGCCACCATGTCCTCAGCTCCATGCTGAGCACAGACAGTGTGCCACCATGTTCTCAGCTCCGTGCTGTGCACAGACAGTGTACCACCATGTACCCAGCTCCGTTCTGTACACAGTGTACCAGCATGTCCTCAGCTCCGTGCTGAGCACAGACAGTGTGCCACCATGTCCTCAGCTCTGTGCACAGACAGTGTGCCACCATGTCCTCAGCTCCGTGCTGTGCACAGACAGTGTGCCACCATGTCCTCTGCTCCGTGCTGAGCACAGTGTGCCACCATGTTCTCAGCTCCGTGCTGTGCACAGACAGTGTACCACCATGTACCCAGCTCCGTTCTGTACACAGTGTACCACCATGTCCCCAGCTCCGTTCTTTGCACAGTGTACCACCATGTCCTCAGCTCCGTGCTGTGCACAGACAATGTACCACCATGTCCTCAGCTCCGTGCTGTCCAGTGTTCCACGATGTCCTCAGCTCTGTACTGTGTACCACCATGTCCTCTGCACCCCCCCTCCTTGTCCTCTGCGCACCCCCTCCATGTCCTCTGCGCACCCCCTCCATGTCCTCTGCGCACCCCCTTCATGTCCTCTGCGCACCCCCTCCATGTCCTCTGCGCACCCCCTCCATGTCCTCTGCGCACCCCTCCATGTCCCCTGCGCACCCCTCCATGTCCCCTGCACACCCCTCCATGTCCCCTGCACACCCTTCCATGTCCCCTGCACACCCCTCCATGTCCTCTGCACCACACTCCATGTCCCCTGCACCCCCTCCACGTCCCCTGCACCCCCCCTCCATGTCCCCTGCACCCCCTCCATGTCCTCTGCACCCCCCTCCATATCCTCTGCACCCCCCCTCCATGTCCCCTACACCCCCCCTCCATGTCCCCTGCATCCCCCCTCCATGTCCTCTGCAACCCCCTCCATGTCCCCTGCACCCCCTCCATGTCCTCTGCACCCCCCTCCATGTCCCCTGCACCCCCTCCATGTCCTCTGCTCCCCCCCTCCATGTCCCCTGCACCCCCCCTCCATGTCCTCTGCACCCCTCTCCATGTACCTTGAATAGTCAGTCCCAGCTCCTGTTGACAATTCTTCTTGCCGGGCAAAATGTGGCTCCGCCCACCCGAGTCACATGAGCGTGACGTCATCACAGGTCCTGGCTGTTCCACCAGGCAACTACGGTATACACTATGACCCCCCGGCTGCCGGCCGCCGCCTGCCATCAATCATGTTGTCTGCAGCAGCGTCATGCGGCGGCACCACCACCACTCCGGCTCCTCTTCCCGACTGATAGTGAGGTGAGGTGGGTGGCCGCAATGAACGGGAAAGGGGGGGGCTGGGGGGTGGAGGGAATTACACGGTCTCCTCCGCAGCGGGCCCCTCCTCCACTCTTCCACCAGGCCTGTTAGCTGGCTGCTGCAGGCTGGGTGAGGTGGGCGGGCCTGATGACGAAGGGGTGGACGGGGGTATGAGGGGGCGGGGCTTACCACGACCAGCCGAGACGGGGCCGAAAAAAAAAAAAAAAAAAAAGGAAACATGCTAAGACGCCGCCCCCCCTAACAATGATGCCGCCCTAGGCACGTGCCTATGGGTGCCTAATGGCAAATACGGCCCTGGATGTAATATATACTTATTACACATTTTTCACAATATTTTGTTGTTTTGCAATTGTTGATATGTTTGTACTCCTATTCAAACCTTAATAGTAATATATAATTTTTTGTATGTACTATTTTAATATTTTCAATAAAAATTTACTTTTTACTGCATAAATCACCTTATTTTTTCTGATATATCCTTATGTGGGTGAGCATTTACTTCCATGGATTAGAGGGATGATTATAAGACTAGAGTATCATCTTCTGTAAAGCCTAATTCTGGCAGGTGGGATTTGTGCAGGGGAGAGAGGCAAGAGATGGTATAGGTAAAACTCTTATATTGGCGGCACACACAAAGTCAAGGAGTAAACCACTGGCATTGTTATCGATCGATGCTCATAACACCTTTGACCGTGTACACTGGGGTTTTATGTTTTTGGCACTTAGACAGATAGGCCTGGGGCACCGCTTCCTACATAGGATCGTGGCCTTGTATTCTGGCCCTTCTGCAAGGATTAGAATCAACGGTGCAGTGTCAGATTCTATTGTCATAGGTAATGGCACGAGACAGGGCTGCCCTCTGTCGCCCCTTTTATACACGGTGGTTATGGAATACTTAGCCATGGCAGTTAGAAAGAACCCCAGTGTGCACGGTCTGGAGGTGGATGGCACCCAGTACAAGGCGTCACTATACGCTGATGACCTCCTGTACATATCCCAACCACATATTACTTTCCCATCATTGATGTCTGAGTTTGCAAAGTACGGAGAGGTCAGTAACTTTAAAATTAATAACCATAAAATTGAAGCTCTCAATGTATCCATGGGAAAAGATGACATGGAAAGAACCATAAGGAATTTTCCCTTTTGTTGGAAATATGGAGCTATCCAATACCTGGGTGTCCCAAATGACATGACGGATCTCTATAAACTGAATTATGTACTTCTCTTAGAAAAAACTGAAACATATGCGTGATTATGGACGAAGGGATGTCTCATGGTTTGTCAGAATGAACACTTTTAAGATGGACATAGTCCCTAGGTTTTTATATTTCTTCCAAGCGGTACCAATTATTCCGATGAAAGCATTGTTCCAGACCATCAGATTGGCTCTGATCCGCTTTATCTGGAGGAATTCAAAACCCTGTTTGAAGTATACACTCCTGACCACACCAAAATCCAGAAGTGGTGCAGGCCTCCCTGATTTACAAACTTATCACCAGGCCTCCCTATTGATACGCATGTTTGATTGGCAATTCCGCCACCGCTCTAAACAGTGGGTTCAATTGGAACAGATGGACTTTAACGTCCTCTTGTGACACCTCCCGTGGATAAGACACAAGGGGACTGTTGCTGGAGGGGTTGGAAGTTCCGCTGGCTTCTTGGCAGGAGAGCATTGCGTTTATGGGACCGCCTGAAACTCCAAAAGAAATTAATAAGCTTGTTAAATCCAATGGCACCAATATTCGGGAACCCAGACTTCCCCGGCAGACATCGGGATAGATTCATGGGCTGGCATTTCGGTTCTGATATATGCCTAGGACATGTTGCTGCAGGGGAAAATTTCCCATCTTTAGGAACACTACAGGAGAAGTCCCCGAATAGGGGGATTTCTTGGCTAGAATATGAACAATTGAGGTCGTTCATCAGGAGGGAATTGACTGGTCGTACCTCTCACCCCTCCACGACTCGACTAGAACACCTACTCCTGCAGCGGACCCCCCTTCTCTTCTAATCTCCCTTCTATACAAGGAGTTCAACACAGGTGATCGAGACACGACCCTGAGTTACATTCGCGCATGGGAAGCGGAGATGGACTATGAGTTCTCTACGGAAGACCTCGATAGGGCCTTTCTCTACACACACAAGCTCTCTCCAGCAAAAAAATTTCAAGATATTGACTAGATGGTACCTGTCCCCTGTCAGATTGAAGGACATTTTCCCATCGGTGGATGATAGATGTTGGCGCTGTGGAACCAAGAAAGGTACATTATATGACATATGGTGGCAATGCCCGTCTATACGAACCTTCTGGGGAAAGGTGTTTATGGCTTTTCATAAAATCTCTGGGGACTTTGTTCCCCCTCCCCACAAATAGCCATTTTCTCGATCCTCCCGGGACCCATATCAGCTCGGAAATGGAGCCTTCTCCAATTCTGTATCACCGCAGCATGGATGGTTATCCCATGCCATTGGCGCTCAGCAGTGCAGCCAACTATGGCGGAATTGGTGACAGAATTTGCAGATATATTCCACATGGAGGAACTGATGGCTGAAAGTGAAGGAGACAATACCCGCTTGATCCGCATGTGGCTACTCTAGATAATGTTCAAGGAAACCACTGAATTATCAAAGTTGCTTGGGGAGGCCCCATAGAAACCAGCGTCGGGCCCTGGCGTCCACTTACCCTTCTGTCCTCAATCTCCTTCCAGCCTTGCACCTATAGTGGAGTGACCCGCCACCATCACTTCCTCCCATCTTCCCCTCCTTATCTGTTTTTCTCCTAATTTTCTTTCATTTTCTCTACTCTAGTTTTTGACTGTTTCTGTTCAATACAGTACACTTATATTAAGTTCTTTGTTTAAAGCTAATCAATCTCAGTAACTTGCCTCCATACATGGTTACTATATACGTCCTCAATTGGGGATGAGCGGTACCCTCCCTTTGTCCTTCATAAGTTACCTTCTACTATACTTGGAGTGCACATGCTATGTAGACTCAGTGGCCTACTCATTTAAAGATGGACTGATTATCATACTTGGCTGTGTATAACGACTCGTTACCAGAAACTTGCCCAAACAGGGACATGTGGACGTGTGGCGCCCCTTTGGCTAGGCGCCACAGGGAGGTACTGCACCCCGAATAGCAGGTGTAGTGCCTCTGTAGCTGTGGGTTTGGGGTTTAACTTATGGAGCCTGCACTAACACACAACACTAGGCCTCTTAGGATAGTGGGACTGGATATTCAGTAAGTCCCAGGTGGTGGAGCCTAGGTTAGAGTGGGAAAACCAGGAGCAAGTGAGAGTTTAGAAGGAGACATGCTGGGAAGGCAGCCAGAGAGGACGTGTCTGACAGGCGGGCACCTCTCTTCAAGAGGGGAACCCAGAACAGAGGGAGATGATCCAAGACCGGTTGTGTTTTTAATGAAAATGGAATAAAAGTTATTTGTTATGGACAACTAAACTAAAGCTAGGGTCACACTTGCAGATTTTCCATGCAGATTTCACATATGACTTTTGTGAAAAACGCATGGAAAAACCCCATGTTAAAAATGCATGCCCCAATGTCAAAAACGCATGTCTAAAGGGCCATGCGTTTTTTGGATGCGTTTTTGGCTCACCACTAAAAAATACTGCATGATGCATTTTTTGGTGCTTTTCCAAAAACGCATGCGTTTTTTTTAACATTGGGCCCTATGGGAAACGCATGCGTTTTTATATGGCACTAAATGGTACAGGCATTTTTGCATGCGTTTTTTAGGGGTGCCCCACACCCATCAGCAAAAACGCAGGCTGGAAAAAAGCACCTTAAAAAACGCATGCAAGTGTGACTCTAGCCTAACACTGCTGCTCCTCTTCGGGGGTGACACATTGACACTGCTGCTCCTGTTTGGGGGATGACACGCTGATACTGCTGCTCCTGATCAGAGGGGGTGGTGGTGACACACTGACACTGCTGCTCCTGCTTGGGGTGACATACTGACACTGCATCTCTTGCTTGGGGGTGACACACTGACACTGCTGCTCCTGCTCACGGGTGACACACTGACACACTGGTGCTCCTGGCTATGGGTGACACACTGACACTGATGCTCCTACTCGGCTTGACACACTGACACTGCTGCTCCTGCTTGGGAGTGACACACTGACACTTCTGTTCCTGCTCTGGGGAGACACACTGCACTGCTGGTCCTGAGGGGGGTCACACACTGACACTGCTGCTACGGCTTAAGTGTGACACTGCTGCCCCTGAGGGGGGTCACACACTGACACTGCCGCTCTTGCTTGGGGTGACACACTGACACTGTTGTTCCTACTCGGGGGTGACACACTAACACTGCTGCTCCTGCTCAGGGGTGACACACTGACACTGCTGCTCATGTTTAGGGGTGACATGCTGAAACACTGCTGCTCCTGATCAGAGGAGGGGGGGTGACACACTGACACTGCTGCTCCTGTTCAGGGTGACACACAGACACTGCTGCTCTTGCTTGGGGTGACACACTGACATTGTTGCTCCTACTCGGGGGTGACATACTGACACTGCTGCTCCTGCTCAGGGGTGACACACTGACACTGCATCTTTTGCTCGGGGGTGACACACTGACACTGCTGTTCCTGCTCAGGGGTGACACACTGACACTGGTGCTCCTGGCCAGGGGTGAAACTCTGACACTGCTGCTCCTGCTCGAGTTGACACACTGACACTGCTGCTTCTGCTTGGGGATGACACACTGACACTGTTGCTCCTGCTCCGGGGTGACACACTGACACTGCTGCTCCTGATCGGGAGTGACACACTGATACTGCTGACCCTGCTGGAGGGTGACACACTGCTGCTGCTCCTGTTTGGGGGTGACACGCTCACACTGCTGCTCCTGATCGGAGGGGGGGGTGACACACTGACACTGCTGCTCCTGGTTGGGGTGACACACTGACACTGCTGCTCTTGCTCGGAGTGACACATTGACACTGCTGATTGATACTACTCGGGGGTGACACACTAACACTGCTGCTCCTGCTCAGGGGTGACACACTGACACACTGACACTGCTGCTCATGTTTAGGGGTGACATGTTGAAACACTGCTGCTCCTGATCAGAGGAGGGGGGGTGACACACTGACACTGCTGCTCCTGTTCAGGGTGACACACAGACACTGCTGCTCTTGCTCGGGGTGACACACTGACATTGTTGCTCCTACTCGGGGGTGACACACTGACACTGCTGCTCCTGCTCAGGAGTGACACACTGACACTGGTTCACTTGCTCTGGGGTGACACACTGACACTGCTGCTCCTGCTCGGGGGTGACACACTGACACTCGTGCTCCTGATCAGGGGTGACACACTGACACTGCTGCTCCTGGTCGGGGTGACACACTGACACTGCTGCTCTTGCTCGGAGTGACACATTGACACTGCTGATACGGCTCGGGGGTGAAACACTGACACTGTTGCTCCCACTCGGGGGTGACACACTAACACTGCTGCTCCTGCTCAGGGGTGACACACTGACACTGCTTCTCATGCTTGGGGATGACACACTGATAGTGCTGCCCCAGCTGGCGGGTGACGCACTGAAACTGCTGCTCCTGCTTGGAGTGACACACTGACACTGCGTCTCTTGCTCGGCACTGACACTGCTGCTCCTGCTCACGGGTGACACACTGACACTGCTTCTCATGCTTGGGGATGACACATTGACAGTGCTGCCCAAGCTGCCGGGTGACGCACTGAAACTGCTGCTCCTGCTCAGGGGTGACACATTGACAATGTTGCTCCTACTTGTCAATCACAACACCCTGACACTATTGCTACTACTTGGGGGTGACACACTGACACTGCCGCTCCTGCTCAGGGGTGACACACTTTTACTGCTGTTCCTCTTCGGGGTGACACACTGACATTGATTCTCCTGCTCGGGGTTACACACTGACACTGCTTTTACTGCTTGAGGTAACACAACGAAACTGCTGTTTCTACTCGGGGATGAAACACTAACACTGCTGATCATAATGATTAAGGTGGCACATCCGCTGAAACGCGTATGATTTTAAATGCATTATAAGCCTCTGACTGTCACTAATAGGAACTACCCGTTTTTGTGTCTCTGGATATAAAGATGGATTCTGGACTTGTGTTTTTAATGAAAATGGAATAAAAGTTATTTTTTATGGACATCACCCACGCTAAACTAAGGCTAGGGTCACACTTTCAGATTTTCCATGCAGATTTCACACATGACTTTTGTAAAAAAATGCATGGAAAAACGCATCCATAGACCCCCATGTTAAAAATGCATGCCCCAATGCCAAAAACGCATGTTTAAAGGGCCATGCGTTTTTTGGATGCGTTTTTGGCTCAGCACCAAAAAACACTGCATGATGCATTTTTTGGTGCTTTTCCAAAAATGCATTCGTTTTTTTAACATGGGGCCCTATGGGAAACGCATGCGTTTTTATATGGCACTAAATGGTACATGCGTTTTTGCATGAGTTTTTTAAGGGTGCCCCACACCTATTAGCAAAAACGCAGCCCAAAAACGCAGGCTGGAAAAAAAGCACCTTAAAAAACGCATGCAAGTGTGACCCTAGCCTAACGCTGCTGCTCCTCCTCGGGGGTGATACTGCATGCTTCTGCTTGGGGGTGAGACACATTGACAATGCATCTTTTGCTCTGGGGTGACACACTGACACTGCTGCTCCTGGCCAGGGGTGAAACTCTGACACTGCTGCTCCTGCTTCAAGTTGGCACACTGACACTGCTGCTCCTACTCCGGGGTGATACACTGACACTGCTGCTCCTGGTGACACACTGACACTGCTGCTCCTGCTTGGGGTGACACACTGACACTGCTCCTCCTACTGTGGGGTGACACATTGACACTGCTGCTCCTGCTCGGGGTGATACACTGACACTGCAGCTCCTGATCGAAAGTGACACACTGACAGTGTTGACCATGATGGGGGGGTGACACACTGACACTGCAGCTAGTGTTTGGGGGTGACACGCAGACACTGCTGCTCCTGATCGGAGGGGGAGGGTGACACACTGATACTGCTGCTCCTGGTCGGGGTGACACACTGACACTGCTGCTCTTGCTCGGGGTGACACACTGACACTGCTGATACTGCTCGGGGGTGACACACTGACACTGTTGCTCCTACTCGGGGGTGACACACTAACACTGCTGCTCCTGCTCAGGGGTGACACACTGACACTGCTTTTCATGCTTGGGGGTGACACACTGACACTGCTGTCCAAGCTGGTGGGTGACGCACTGAAACTGCTGCTCCTGCTTGGGGTGACACACTGACACTGCATCTCTTGCTCGGGATTGACACTGCTGCCCTGCTCACAGGTGACACACTGACACTGCTTCTCATGCTTGGGGGTGACACACTGACAGTGCTGCCCAAGCTGGCGGGTGATGCACTGAAACTGTTGCTCCTGCTCAGGGGTGACACAATGCAGCTCCTACTTGTCAATCACAACACCCTGACACTACTGCTACTACACGGGGGTGACACACTGGCACTGCTGCTCTTGCTCAAGGGTGACACACTGATACACTGCTACTCTTGCTTTGGGTGATACACTGACACTGCTGCTCCTGCTTGGGGTGACACACTGACACTGCATCTCTTGCTCAAGGGTGACATACAGACATTGGTGCTCCTGGCCAGGGGTGACACACTGACACTGCTGTTCCTGCTCGGGTTGACACACTGACACTGTTGCTCCTGCTCCGGGGTGACACACTGACACTGCTGCTCCTGCTGTGGGGTGACACACTAACACTGCTGCTCCTGCAGGGGGGTGACACACTGACACTGCTGGTCCTACTCGGGGTGACACACTGACACTGCTGTTCCTGGTCGGGGTGACACACTGACACTGCTGCTCCTGGTCGGGGTGACACACTGACACTGTTGACCATGCTGGGGGGTGACACACTGACACTGCAGCTAGTGTTTGGGGCAGACACTGCTGCTCCTGATTGGAGGGGGGGGGAGGTGACACACTGACACTGCTGCTTCTGGTCGGTGTGATACACTAACACTGCTGCTCTCGCTCGGGGTGACACACTGACGCTGCTGATACTGCTCGGGGGTGACTCACTGACATTGTTGCTCCTACTCGGGGGTGACACACTAACACTGCTGCTTCTGCTCAGGGGTGACACACTGACACTGCTTTTCATGCTTGGGGGTGACACACTGACAGTGCTGCCCAAGCTGGTGGGTGACACACTGAAACTGCTGCTCCTGCTTGGGGTGACACACTGACACTGCTACTCCTGCTCTGGGGAAACACACTGCACTGCTAGTCCTGCTCAAGGTGACACACTAACACTGCTGCGCCTGCTCGGATTGACACACTGACACTGGTGCTCCTGGCCAGGGGTGACACACTGACACTGCTGCTCCTGCTCGGATTGACACACTGACACTACTGCGACTGCTCCGGGGTGACACACTGACAGTGCCGCTCCTGCACGGGGATGACACACTGACACTGCTGCTCCTGCTATGGGGTGACACACTGACACTGCTGCTCCTGATTAGAGGTGGGGGGGGGGGTGACACACTGACACTGCTGCTCCTGCTTGGGGTGACACACAGACATTGCTGCTCTTGCTCGGGGTGACACACTGACACTGCTGACACTACTTGAGGCTGACACACTGACACTGCTTCACTTGCTCGGGGGTGACACACTCACAGTGCTGCTCCTGCTCAGGGTAACACACTGACACTGCTTCTCTTGCTCGGGCGTGACACACTCACACAGCCGCTTCTGCTCAGGGTAACACACTGACACTGGTGCTCCTGGCCAGGGGTGACACACTGATACTGCTGCTCCTGCTCGGGTTGACACACTGACACTGCTGCTCCTGCTTGGTGGAGACACACTGCACTGCTGCGCCTGCTCCGGGGTGACACACTGACAGTGCTGCTCCTGTTATGGGGTAACAAACTGATACTGCTGTTCCTGCTTGGGGTGACACACTGACACTGGTGCGACTGGCCAGGGGTGACACACGGACACTGCTGCTGCTCCTGCTCGGGTTGATTTGCTGACACTGCTGCTCCTGCTCAGGAGAGACACACTGCACTACTGGTCCTGCTCAAGGTGAAACACTGACAGTGCCGCTCCTGCTCTGGGGTGACACACTGACAGTGCCGCTCCTGCACAGGGGTTACACACTGTCACTGCTGCTCCTGCTATGAGGTGACAAACTGACACTGCTGCTCCTGCTTCAACTGACACTGCTGCTCCTGCGGGGGGGTGTCACACGCTGACACTGCCTCTCTTGTAACGGGTGTGACACACTGAGGGGCCCTTTACACACGGCTACATTTGTAGCTTGTCACCAGGTAACTTACTGGTTGCAGTGAAATCATGGATACATGGTTCTATCTTGTTGCTGTGTACAAATGGAATAATCTCTCCATGATTTCACTGCAACCAGTAAGTTACCTGGTGACAAGCTACAAATGTAGCCGTGTGTAAAGGTACCCTGACACTGCTGATCCTGCAGTGCAGTGACAACTGACACTACTGCTCCTGTGGGGGGGCGCACACACTGAGAGTGCTGCTCCTGCTCGAGGTGACACACTGACACTGCTGCTCCTGCGGGGAGGTCACACACTGACACTGTTGCTTCTGCTCGGGGTGACACCATGACGCTACTGCTCCTGCTGGGTGGTTACACACTGACACTGCTGCTCCTGCTTGGGGTGACACACTGACACTGCTGCTTCTACTCGGGGGTGACACACTGACATTGCAGCTCCTGCTTGGGGTGACACACTGACACTGCTGCTTCTACTCGGGGGTGACACACTGACATTGCAGCTCCTGCTCAGGGTTGACACACTGACACTGGTTCTCTTGCTCGAGGGTGACACACTCACTCTGCTGCTCCTGCACTGAGGTGACACACTGACACTGCTGCCCCTGCTGGTGGATGACACACTGAAACTGCTACTCCTGATCGGGAGTGACACACTGAAACTGATGCTGTGGCGCTCCTGCGGTCCGTTTGCCACTATTAGTCTGTGGCAACCGGGATCGGTAAGTCCAGTCACCCACAAACACACCCAACACACCCCGGTCCCAGAGCGAGCGGGTGAATCCAGGTAGTGGGATGGCTTAGGCAGCTATGGGACAGTGGGGGAAGACAGGTGGTGGGTAGGAAGTGAGCAGGAAGTGGTCAGAGAAAGGAAGAGAACCAAGGGAAGACACCACAGGAAGTGGTTAGTTAGTTGGAGGAGAACGAGAGACAGAGAAGAGAGAGAGCACGGACCCGAAGGCCCAAAACACGATGAGGCATACTCCAGGTTCCGTGGCTACAGACCGCAGAGAGATGGAAGGAGTCCTCGGGGCACGGGCAATAAGTGATCCACCCGGGTGCTTGAATAAGCTGTGAGGCAGAAGGACAGGGCGAGAACCAGGGGCCTGGCCTTGAAGGTGGCAGGAAGGCTCCAAGCTCCAACAACAGAAATGGGGGCCACGAGATCTCCAAGAGCTCTGGCCAACTCCCGATGCAGCGCAGAGTAGACAGCTGTACTTGTGCCAGGGGACCCTGCTAGTCGCCCAAGTCGCCCTAGCTGCTGGATCAGGGCTCTGCGTGCGGAGGCACGTGCATGTGGCGCCCCGATGGTCAGGCGTCACACCGGGGTATTACACTCATAAAAGCAGTGTCATTTTCCCCAACTGCAAGTGAATGTTAGGCTAGTAGGAGGGACCCATTCCTGCACTCCCACACTAGAGTAGTGGTGGGAGGTTACTCCTGGGAGGGATATAGTCACCTCTAGGGGAGTAGAGAAGGAGGAGAAGTGTGTAGCGAGGCAGAAGGTCGGACAGGACAGCTCCAGGCTGGTCCTGAGGAAGGGAGAGCGAGAGGGTCCTGAGGGGATCTTGGAAGAGGGTGCCCGACGAGGGAGTCTGGGCCCTAGAGAGAAAGGGGGAACCTCAGCGTGGAGCAGCCATACTCCAGGGAATTCCCCAGTCCAAACACGGGAACGGCGGAACCGAGGACACAGTCAGAGTCCACCTCTGGATCGTCAACCGGCTGTTGTGGTCCGTTTATCGCCACAGCGCCCTGCCACAAGGAGCGGTCCACCTACTTCCTCGCTGTGAGGGAGGGAAGCCCCTAAAGCACCTTCAAGGACTAAATGGGTCTGGACTAATCCTAGGTGGGGAAGAAAGGATGCAGGTTCGTTAACGAAGGCATACCGCGGGTACCTCCATACCGCGTAACATTCACTTGCAGTCACCCGTAGAGCTACCTGTTTGAATAACATCATTCTGCTGAACTGTGGACTTGTATGCTGATGATCATAGTTTACAGTAAAGTACCCAGGAGAATGACTTTGCCTCCGTGTATTTGTATTAACAAGAAAATCAACCTTTTGCTATCAGCAACGCCAGCTCCACCTGTAGGGAGCTTTGCCATCCTTGCCGCAATACTATTGTGGCTCCCCTCTGGCTAGGCGCCACAGGGAGGTATTGCACTTTAACAACAATGTGATGTCCAGGGTTTAACCTATGGAGTCTGTTCACACACACACACCTAGGACTAGGCCACTTAGAATAAGGGGGGACCCGGTAATTTAGTAGGTCCCAAAAAGGAGTGAAGCCTAGGGTAGTGTAGTGGGAGAGAGTGACAGTTTAGAGACAGTGCTGGGAAGGCAGTCAGTGAGGACGGGCCTGACAGTGCGGTTTCCCTGTACCCCGTCTTTAAGTGGGGGCCCGGGACAGAAGGCAACGGGCCAGGACTCATTGGAGCCAGCTGGTCACGTTGGGGGAAAAACACCGGCAACGCGGGAAGCCGAGGCGGTCAGAAGTTCACCTCTGACCGCAGACCGACGAGCTGCGTGCCCTTAGTAACCGGGTTGCCGACAGCACCACAAGGACATCTCACCCCTCAGAACAGAAACCAGTTGAAGGCACTAGTGGTTGTGGACTGAATTCCAGTGGTGGGAGAAATTGTGTGCTCCTGCTGCTCCCGTCCCTACCGGTAAGGGACCGACCTGGATGGCTAGTGACATACCGTAGGACTGGCAGGAGGGCGCTGTGAAGGTGGTAGAGACAGGAAGAATAGGACTGACCCCGAAAGAAAAAGAGGGAAAACATCTAGAGATTCCATGAGAGGGACCCTGAGCTGGCAACATCCACCCGGTAAACCAAACTGTACCGTGTTTCATTTTACCATCTGCCGGTACTCAGTAAAGTGGAATCAAACTTGAACTGGTCTCCGTTGTTCGTCTCGCCGGTGCCCGGAGGGCTTCAACACTATCAACAGCAGCTCACCAGAGGGGTAAGAACTATCACTACAACTCCCCTCATCCTTCACTGCTGCCCTGAGGTAATAGCTCCACCTGTGGGGAGCTGTACCATTCTCTGCTGCACCTACCATCACCTCAGCGGCTGGCTTGCAGCGCCAGTACCGTTTCACCGGGAACTACAGGTGGCGTCACGTTCCCTTTGAAATACTCCTTCCCCACCATCTAACAAATGATAACCAGGGCACGGAATCGGGATCCCGACCACCCGTGATCTCCCATCCAAGAAACCATCAGTCCCAGTGTCCGAGTACCTCTATCCCTGGCCACATCACTATCGCCCTCCGGATGACTGTGGCGGCGCTGGTGACCCATCACTAGGTACTACATGTGGCGTCACGAGACAACAACTCTTTTCCCTTGTACATAACCCCTCTTTAATAATAATAATACTTTATTTATATAGCGCCAACATATTCCGCAGCGCTTTACAATGAAGGGTTAGAGTACAGAAAATACAGTAAGTAATTACAATAGAGAACAAATAAAGTACAATAATTGGATACAAAACAATAGGCAGAGAATCAATGTGAAAAAAAATACAATAAATAAAGCAAGAAATGAAGGTGCCCTGCTCAAAAGAGCTTACAATCTACAACGGGATAGGGGTTGCACAAGGTGGCGGGGCTTATTGCACTGGTGGTCCAGGCATCTTGAGGAAATGGGGCATAGAGCTAAGCTTACATGGATGGTCATTATACAGTCTGTGTAGACCTTTATGGTTTGGTGGAGTTTGTAGAAGAGTAATGTCCAGAGGGATAGCCCATTCACTGTCTACAGTACAATGGACTTATTAGGGAGTATGATAGGCCGCCTTAAAAAGATGCGTTTTTAGGGATCGTCTGAAGCCATGCAAGTTGTGGATAGTCCTGATTTATTTGGGTAAAGCATTCCAGAGGTTTGGTGCAGCTCTGGAGAAGTCTTGGAGCCGGGAGTGGGAGGATCGGATTAGTGCAGATGTTAGTCGAAGGTCATTTGAGGAACGTAGAGAACGGGTGGGGTGATAGACAGAGATGAGGGAGGAGAGGTAGGGGGGAGCTGCACTGTGAAGAGCTTTGTGGGTGAGAACAAGCAATTTGAATTTGATCCTGTAGTATACGGGCAGCCAGTGTAATGACTGGCACAGAGCAGAGGCATCTGAGTAACGATTGGCCAGATGGGTGATCCTGGCTGCTGCATTAAGGACGGACTGGAGAGGAGAAAGTCTGGTGAGGGGGAGGCCGCTTAATAGAGAATTGCAATAGTCAAGGCGGGAATGGATGAGGGCCACGGTCAGGGTTTTTGTTGTTTCCAGGGTGAGAAAGGGGCGGACTCTAGAGATATTCTTCAGGTGTAAGCGACAGGAGCGGACGAGAGATTGCGTGTGGGAGGAGAAGGAGAGATCGGTGTCAAATATAACACCCAGACAGCGAGCCTGCTGCCTAGGCGTTATCATAGTGCTGCATACTGAGAGAGAGATGTCCGATTTAGGGAGGTTAGTGGATGGGGGGAGCAGAAGAAGTTCAGTTTTGGAAAGGTTTAGTTTCAAATAGAGAGTGGACATGATATTGGAAACTGCAGCTAGACAGTCATTGGTGTTCTTTAATACCGCAGGGGTAAGGTCAGGGGCTGAAGTGTATAGTTGTGTGTCATCAGCATAGAGATGGTACTGAAAGCCAAATCTGCTGATGGTCTGTCCAATCGGGGCCGTGTAGAGAGAGAAGAGGAGAGGGCCAAGGACTGAACCCTGAGGGACCCCAATAGTGAGGGGAAGAGGGGAAGAAGTGGAGCCAGCAAAAGATACACTGAAAGAGCGGTCAGAAAGATAGGAGGAGAGCCAGGAGAGAGCAGTGTCCTTAATGCCAATGGAGTGCAGCATAAAGAGTAGGAGCTGATGGTCGACAGTGTCAAAAGCTGCAGAGAGATCAAGGAGAATAAGCAGAGAGTGGTCACCATTACGTTTTGCTGTCAGAAGGTCATTGGTCACTTTGATGAGGGCAGTTTCTGTGGAGTGAAGGGGGCGGAAACCAGACTGTAATGGATCTAGAAGAGAGTGAGCGGAGAGGTAACGGGTGAGGCGGGAATAGACCAGGCGCTCCAAGAGTTTAGAGATGAAGGGGAGATTGGAGACTGGTCTGTAGTTACTTGTGCAGGTTGGGT